>JALJCO010002335.1:0-33385 GCA_023101725.1 Atherinomorus stipes | reverse complement strand
CTGGTGTAGTATTCAGTTTGGTCTCAGACTAGTGTTCTATTCAGTTTGGTCTCAGACTGGTGTAGTATTCAGTTTGGTCTCAGACTGGTGTTGTATTCAGAGTTTGGTCTCAGACTAGTGTTCTATTCAGTTTGGTCTCAGACTGGTGTAGTATTCAGTTTGGTCTCAGACTGGTGTAGTAATCAGTTTGGTCTCAGACTGGTGAAGTATTCTGTTTGGTCTCAGACTGGTGTAGTATTCAGTTTGGTCTCAGACTGGTGTAGTATTCAGTTTGGTCTCAGACTGGTGTAGTATTCAGTTTGGTCTCAGACTGGTGTAGTATTCAGTTTGGTCTCAGACTGGTGTAGTATTCAGTTTGGTCTCAGACTGGTGTAGTATTCAGTTTGGTCTCAGACTGGTGTAGTATTCAGTTTGGTCTCAGACTGGTGTAGTATTCAGTTTGGTCTCAGACTGGTGTAGTATTCAGTTTGGTCTCAGACTGGTGTAGTATTCAGTTTGGTCTCAGACTGGTGTAGTATTCAGTTTGGTCTCAGACTGGTGTAGTATTCAGTTTGGTCTCAGACTGGTGTAGTATTCAGTTTGGTCTCAGACTGGTGTAGTATTCAGTTTGGTCTCAGACTGGTGTAGTATTCAGTTTGGTCTCAGACTGGTGTAGTATTCAGTTTGGTCTCAGACTAGTGTAGTATTCAGTTTGGTCTCAGACTGGTGTAGTATTCAGTTTGGTCTCAGACTGGTGTAGTATTCAGTTTGGTCTCAGACTGGTGTAGTATTCAGTTTGGTCTCAGACTGGTGTAGTATTCAGTTTGGTCTCAGACTGGTGTAGTATTCAGTTTGGTCTCAGACTGGTGTAGTATTCAGTTTGGTCTCAGACTGGTGTAGTATTCAGTTTGGTCTCAGACTGTGTGTAGTATTCAGTTTGGTCTCAGACTGGTGTAGTATTCAGTTTGGTCTCAGACTGGTGTAGTATTCAGTTTGGTCTCAGACTGGTGTTGTATTCAGTTTGGTCTCAGACTGGTGTAGTATTCAGTTTGGTCTCAGACTGGTGTAGTATTCAGTTTGGTCTCAGACTGGTGTAGTATTCAGTTTGGTCTCAGACTGGTGTAGTATTCAGTTTGGTCTCAGACTGGTGTAGTATTCAGTTTGGTCTCAGACTGGTGTAGTATTCAGTTTGGTCTCAGACTGGTGTAGTATTCAGTTTGGTCTCAGACTGGTGTAGTATTCAGTTTGGTCTCAGACTGGTGTAGTATTCAGTTTGGTCTCAGACTGGTGTAGTATTCAGTTTGGTCTCAGACTGTGTGTAGTATTCAGTTTGGTCTCAGACTGGTGTAGTATTCAGTTTGGTCTCAGACTGGTGTAGTATTCAGTTTGGTCTCAGACTGTGTAGTATTCAGTTTGGTCTCAGACTGGTGTAGTATTCAGTTTGGTCTCAGACTGGTGTAGTATTCAGTTTGGTCTCAGACTGGTGTAGTATTCAGTTTGGTCTCAGACTGGTGTAGTATTCAGTTTGGTCTCAGACTGGTGTAGTATTCAGTTTGGTCTCAGACTGGTGTAGTATTCAGTTTGGTCTCAGACTGGTGTAGTATTCAGTTTGGTCTCAGACTGGTGTAGTATTCAGTTTGGTCTCAGACTGGTGTAGTATTCAGTTTGGTCTCAGACTGGTGTAGTATTCAGTTTGGTCTCAGACTGGTGTAGTATTCAGTTTGGTCTCAGACTGGTGTAGTATTCAGTTTGGTCTCAGACTGGTGTAGTATTCAGTTTGGTCTCAGACTGGTGTAGTATTCAGTTTGGTCTCAGACTGGTGTAGTATTCAGTTTGGTCTCAGACTAGTGTAGTATTCAGTTTGGTCTCAGACTGGTGTAGTATTCAGTTTGGTCTCAGACTGGTGTAGTATTCAGTTTGGTCTCAGACTGGTGTAGTATTCAGTTTGGTCTCAGACTGGTGTAGTATTCAGTTTGGTCTCAGACTGGTGTAGTATTCAGTTTGGTCTCAGACTGGTGTAGTATTCAGTTTGGTCTCAGACTGGTGTAGTATTCACTTTGGTCTCAGACTGGTGTAGTATTCAGTTTGGTCGGAGACCGGTGTAGTTCAGTTTGGTCTCAGACTGGTGTAGTGTTCAGTTTGGTCTCAGACTGGTGTAGTATTCAGTTTGGTCTCAGACTGGTGTAGTATTCAGTTTGGTCTCAGACTGGTGTAGTATTCAGTTTGGTCTCAGACTGGTGTAGTATTCAGTTTGGTCTCAGACTGGTGTAGTATTCAGTTTGGTCTCAGACTGGTGTAGTATTCAGTTTGGTCTCAGACTGGTGTAGTATTCAGTTCGGTCTCAGACTGGTGTAGTACTCAGCTTGGTCTCTGACTGGTGTAGTATTCAGTTTGGTCTCAGACTGGTGTAGTATTCAGTTTGGTCTAAGACCGGTGTAGTATTCAGTTTGGTCTCAGACCAGTGTAGTGTTCAGTTTGGTCTCAGCCTGGTTTAGTACTCAGTTTTGGTCTCAGACTAGTGTAGTATTCAGTTTGGTCTCAGACTGGTGTAGTATTCAGTTTGGTCTCAGACTGGTGTAGTATTCAGTTTGGTCTCAGACTGGTGTAGTATTCAGTTTGGTCTCAGACTGGTGTAGTATTCAGTTTGGTCTCAGACTGGTGTAGTATTCAGTTTTGGTCTCAGACTGGTGTAGTATTCAGTTTGGTCTCAGACTGGTGTAGTATTCAGTTTGGTCTCAGACTGGTGTAGTATTCAGTTTGGTCTCAGACTGGTGTAGTATTCAGTTTGGTCTCAGACTGGTGTAGTATTCAGTTTGGTCTCAGACTGGTGTAGTATTCAGTTTGGTCTCAGACTGGTGTAGTATTCAGTTTGGTCTCAGACTGGTGTAGTATTCAGTTTGGTCTCAGACTGGTGTAGTATTCAGTTTGGTCTCAGACTGGTGTAGTATTCAGTTTGGTCTCAGACTGGTGTAGTATTCAGTTTGGTCTCAGACTGGTGTAGTATTCAGTTTGGTCTCAGACTGGTGTAGTATTCAGTTTGGTCTCAGACTGGTGTAGTATTCAGTTTGGTCAGAGACTGTGTAGTATTCAGTTTGGTCTCAGACTGGTGTAGTATTCAGTTTGGTCTCAGACTGGTGTAGTATTCAGTTTGGTCTCAGACTGGTGTAGTATTCAGTTTGGTCTCAGACTGGTGTAGTATTCAGTTTGGTCTCAGACTGTGTAGTATTCAGTTTGGTCTCAGACTGGTGTAGTATTCAGTTTGGTCTCAGACTGGTGTAGTATTCAGTTTGGTCTCAGACTGGTGTAGTATTCAGTTTGGTCTCAGACTGGTGTAGTATTCAGTTTGGTCTCAGACTGGTGTAGTATTCAGTTTGGTCTCAGACTGGTGTAGTATTCAGTTTGGTCTCAGACTGGTGTAGTATTCAGTTTGGTCTCAGACTGGTGTAGTATTCAGTTTGGTCTCAGACTGGTGTAGTATTCAGTTTGGTCTCAGACTGGTGTAGTATTCAGTTTGGTCTCAGACTGGTGTAGTATTCAGTTTGGTCTCAGACTGGTGTAGTATTCAGTTTGGTCTCAGACTGGTGTAGTATTCAGTTTGGTCTCAGACTGGTGTAGTATTCAGTTTGGTCTCAGACTGGTGTAGTATTCAGTTTGGTCTCAGACTGGTGTAGTATTCAGTTTGGTCTCAGACTGGTGTAGTATTCAGTTTGGTCTCAGACTGGTGTAGTATTCAGTTTGGTCTCAGACTAGTGTAGTATTCAGTTTGGTCTCAGACTGGTGTAGTATTCAGTTTGGTCTCAGACTGGTGTAGTATTCAGTTTGGTCTCAGACTCAGACTGTAGTATTCAGTTTGGTCTCAGACTGGTGTAGTATTCAGTTTGGTCTCAGACTGGTGTAGTATTCAGTTTGGTCTCAGACTGGTGTAGTATTCAGTTTGGTCTCAGACTGGTGTAGTATTCAGTTTGGTCTCAGACTGGTGTAGTATTCAGTTTGGTCTCAGACTGGTGTAGTATTCAGTTTGGTCTCAGACTGGTGTGTATTCAGTTTGGTCTCAGACTGGTGTAGTATTCAGTTTGGTCTCAGACTAGTGTTCAATGTAGTATTCGCTTTGGTCTCAGACTGGTGTAGTATTCAGTTTGGTCTCAGACTGGTGTTGTATTCGGTTTGGTCTCAGACTGGTGTTGTATTCAGTTTGGTCTCAGACTAGTGTAGTATTCAGTTTTGGTCTCAGACCGGTGTAGTATTCAGTTTGGTCTCAGACTGGTGTAGTATTCAGTTTGGTCTCAGACTGGTGTAGTATTCAGTTTGGTCTCAGACTGGTGTAGTATTCAGTTTGGTCTCAGACTGGTGTCCTAATCAGTTTGGTCTCAGACTGGTGTTCTATTCAGTTTGGTCTCAGACTGGTGTAGTATTCAGTTTGGTCTCAGACTGGTGTTGTATTCAGTTTGGTCTCAGACTAGTGTAGTATTCAATTTGGTCTCAGACTGGTGTAGTATTCAGTTTGGTCTCAGACTGGTGTAGTATTCAGTTTGGTCTCAGACTAGTGTTCTATTCAGTTTGGTCTCAGACTGGTGTAGTATTCAGTTTGGTCTCAGACTAGTGTAGTATTCAGTTTGGTCTCAGACTGGTGTAGTATTCAGTTTGGTCTCAGACTGGTGTAGTATTCAGTTTGGTCTCAGACTAGTGTAGTATTCAGTTTGGTCTCAGACTGGTGTAGTATTCAGTTTGGTCTCAGACTGGTGTAGTATTCAGTTTGGTCTCAGACTAGTGTAGTATTCAGTTTGGTCTCAGACTGGTGTAGTATTCAGTTTGGTCTCAGACTGGTGTATTATTCAGTTTGGTCTCAGACTGGTGTAGTATTCAGTTTGGTCTCAGACTGGTGTATTCAGTTTGGTCTCAGAGTTTGGTCTCAGACTGGTGTAGTATTCAGTTTGGTCTCAGACTGGTGTAGTATTCAGTTTGGTCTCAGACTGGTGTAGTGTTCAGTTTGGTCTCAGACTTGTAGTATTCAGTTTGGTCTCAGACTGGTGTAGTATTCAGTTTGGTCTCAGACTGGTGTAGTATTCAGTTTGGTCTCAGACTGGTGTAGTATTCAGTTTGGTCTCAGACTGGTGTAGTATTCAGTTTGGTCTCAGACTGGTGTAGTATTCAGTTTGGTCTCAGACTGGTGTAGTATTCAGTTTGGTCTCAGACTGGTGTTGTATTCAGTTTGGTCTCAGACTAGTGTAGTATTCAGTTTGGTCTCAGACTGGTGTAGTATTCAGTTTGGTCTCAGACTAGTGTAGTATTCAGTTTGGTCTCAGACTAGTGTAGTATTCAGTTTGGTCTCAGACTGGTGTAGTATTCAGTTTGGTCTCAGACTGGTGTAATAGTCAGTTTGGTCTCAGACTAGTGTAGTATTCAGTTTGGTCTCAGACTGGTGTAGTATTCAGTTTGGTCTCAGTTTGGTGTAGTATTCAGTTTGGTCTCAGACTGGTGTAGTATTCAGTTTGGTCTCAGACTAGTGTAGTATTCAGTTTGGTCTCAGACTGGTGTAGTATTCAGTTTGGTCTCAGACTGGTGTAGTATTCAGTTTGGTCTCAGACTAGTGTTCTATTCAGTTTGGTCTCAGACTGGTGTAGTATTCAGTTTGGTCTCAGACTGGTGTAGTATTCAGTTTGGTCTCAGACTAATGTAGTATTCAGTTTGGTCTCAGACAGGTGTAGTATTCAGTTTGGTCTCAGACTGGTGTAGTCTTCAGTTTGGTCTCAGACTGGTGTAGTATTCAGTTTGGTCTCAGACTGGTGTAGTATTCAGTTTGGTCTCAGACTGGTGTAGTATTCAGTTTGGTCTCATACCGGTGTAGTATTCAGTTTGGTCTCAGACTGGTGTAGTATTCAGTTTGGTCTCAGACTGGTGTAGTATTCAGTTTGGTCTCAGACTGGTGTAGTATTCAGTTTGGTCTCAGACTGGTGTAGTATTCAGTTTGGTCTCAGACTGGTGTAGTATTCAGTTTGGTCTCAGACTGGTGTAGTATTCAGTTTGGTCTCAGACTGGTGTAGTATTCAGTTTGGTCTCAGACTGGTGTAGTGTATTCAGTTTGGTCTCAGACTGGTGTAGTATTCAGTTTGGTCTCAGACTGGTGTAGTATTCAGTTTGGTCTCAGACTGGTGTAGTATTCAGTTTGGTCTCAGACTGGTGTAGTATTCAGTTTGGTCTCAGACTGGTGTAGTATTCAGTTTGGTCTCAGACTGGTGTAGTATTCAGTTTGGTCTCAGACTGGTGTAGTATTCAGTTTGGTCTCAGACTGGTGTAGTATTCAGTTTGGTCTCAGACTGGTGTAGTATTCAGTTTGGTCTCAGACTGGTGTAGTATTCAGTTTGGTCTCAGACTGGTGTAGTATTCAGTTTGGTCTCAGACTGGTGTAGTATTCAGTTTGGTCTCAGACTGGTGTAGTATTCAGTTTGGTCTCAGACTGGTGTAGTATTCAGTTTGGTCTCAGACTGGTGTAGTATTCAGTTTGGTCTCAGACTGGTGTAGTATTCAGTTTGGTCTCAGACTGGTGTAGTATTCAGTTTGGTCTCAGACTGGTGTAGTATTCAGTTTGGTCTCAGACTGGTGTAGTATTCAGTTTGGTCTCAGACTGGTGTAGTATTCAGTTTGGTCTCAGACTGGTGTAGTATTCAGTTTGGTCTCAGACTGGTGTAGTATTCAGTTTGGTCTCAGACTGGTGTAGTATTCAGTTTGGTCTCAGACTGGTGTAGTATTCAGTTTGGTCTCAGACTGGTGTAGTATTCAGTTTGGTCTCAGACTGGTGTAGTATTCAGTTTGGTCTCAGACTGGTGTAGTATTCAGTTTGGTCTCAGACTGGTGTAGTATTCAGTTTGGTCTCAGACTGGTGTAGTATTCAGTTTGGTCTCAGACTGGTGTAGTATTCAGGTCTTTGGTGTAGTCAGACTGGTCTCAGACTGGTGTAGTATTCAGTTTGGTCTCAGACTGGTGTAGTATTCAGTTTGGTCTCAGACTGGTGTAGTATTCAGTTTGGTCTCAGACTGTGTAGTATTCAGTTTGGTCTCAGACTGGTGTAGTATTCAGTTTGGTCTCAGACTGGTGTAGTATTCAGTTTGGTCTCAGACTGGTGTAGTATTCAGTTTGGTCTCAGACTGGTGTAGTATTCAGTTTGGTCTCAGACTGGTGTAGTATTCAGTTTGGTCTCAGACTGGTGTAGTATTTGGTCAGACTGGTGTAGTTTTTGGTCTCAGACTGGTGTAGTATTCAGTTTGGTCTCAGACTGGTGTAGTATTCAGTTTGGTCTCAGACTGGTGTAGTATTCAGTTTGGTCTCAGACTGGTGTAGTATTCAGTTTGGTCTCAGACTGGTGTAGTATTCAGTTTGGTCTCAGACTGGTGTAGTATTCAGTTTGGTCTCAGACTGGTGTAGTATTCAGTTTGGTCTCAGACTGGTGTAGTATTCAGTTTGGTCTCAGACTGGTGTAGTATTCAGTTTGGTCTCAGACTGGTGTAGTATTCAGTTTGGTCTCAGACTGGTGTAGTATTCAGTTTGGTCTCAGACTGGTGTAGTATTCAGTTTGGTCTCAGACTGGTGTAGTATTCAGTTTGGTCTCAGACTGGTGTAGTATTCAGTTTGGTCTCAGACTGGTGTAGTATTCAGTTTGGTCTCAGACTGGTGTAGTATTCAGTTTGGTCTCAGACTGGTGTAGTATTCAGTTTGGTCTCAGACTGGTGTAGTATTCAGTTTGGTCTCAGACTGGTGTAGTATTCAGTTTGGTCTCAGACTGGTGTAGTATTCAGTTTGGTCTCAGACTGGTGTAGTATTCAGTTTGGTCTCAGACTGGTGTAGTATTCAGTTTGGTCTCAGACTGGTGTAGTATTCAGTTTGGTCTCAGACTGGTGTAGTATTCAGTTTGGTCTCAGACTGGTGTAGTATTCAGTTTGGTCTCAGACTAGTGTAGTATTCAGTTTGGTCTCAGACTGGTGTAGTATTCAGTTTGGTCTCACTGACTTTGGTCTCAGACTGGTGTAGTATTCGGTTTGGTCTCAGACTGGTGTTCTATTCAGTTTGGTCTCAGACTGGTGTAGTATTCAGTTTGGTCTCAGACTGGTGTTGTATTCAGTTTGGTCTCAGACTAGTGTAGTATTCAGTTTGGTCTCAGACTGCTGTAATATTCAGTTTGGTGTCAGACTGGTGTAGTATCAGTTTGGTCTCAGACTAGTGTTCTATTCAGTTTGGTCTCAGACTGGTGTAGTATTCAGTTTGGTCTCAGACTGGTGTAGTATTCAGTTTGGTCTCAGACTACTGTAATATTCAGTTTGGTGTCAGACTGGTGTAGTATTCAGTTTGGTCTCAGACTGGTGTAGTATTCAGTTTGGTCTCAGACTGGTGTAGTATTCAGTTTGGTCTCAGACTGGTGTAGTATTCAGTTTGGTCTCAGACTGGTGTAGTATTCAGTTTGGTCTCAGACTGGTGTAGTATTCAGTTTGGTCTCAGACTGGTGTAGTATTCAGTTTGGTCTCAGACTGGTGTAGTATTCAGTTTGGTCTCAGACTGGTGTAGTATTCAGTTTGGTCTCAGACTGGTGTAGTATTCAGTTTGGTCTCAGACTGGTGTAGTATTCAGTTTGGTCTCAGACTGGTGTAGTATTCAGTTTGGTCTCAGACTGGTGTAGTATTCAGTTTGGTCTCAGACTGGTGTAGTATTCAGTTTGGTCTCAGACTGGTGTAGTATTCAGTTTGGTCTCAGACTGGTGTAGTATTCAGTTTGGTCTCAGACTGGTGTAGTATTCAGTTTGGTCTCAGACTGGTGTAGTATTCAGTTTGGTCTCAGACTGGTGTAGTATTCAGTTTGGTCTCAGACTGGTGTAGTATTCAGTTTGGTCTCAGACTGGTGTAGTATTCAGTTTGGTCTCAGACTGGTGTAGTATTCAGTTTGGTCTCAGACTGGTGTAGTATTCAGTTTGGTCTCAGACTGGTGTAGTATTCAGTTTGGTCTCAGACTGGTGTAGTATTCAGTTTGGTCTCAGACTGGTGTAGTATTCAGTTTGGTCTCAGACTGGTGTAGTATTCAGTTTGGTCTCAGACTGGTGTAGTATTCAGTTTGGTCTCAGACTGGTGTAGTATTCAGTTTGGTCTCAGACTGGTGTAGTATTCAGTTTGGTCTCAGACTGGTGTAGTATTCAGTTTGGTCTCAGACTGGTGTAGTATTCAGTTTGGTCTCAGACTGGTGTAGTATTCAGTTTGGTCTCAGACTGGTGTAGTATTCAGTTTGGTCTCAGACTGGTGTAGTATTCAGTTTGGTCTCAGACTGGTGTAGTATTCAGTTTGGTCTCAGACTGGTGTAGTATTCAGTTTGGTCTCAGACTGGTGTAGTATTCAGTTTGGTCTCAGACTGGTGTAGTATTCAGTTTGGTCTCAGACTGGTGTAGTATTCAGTTTGGTCTCAGACTGGTGTAGTATTCAGTTTGGTCTCAGACTGGTGTAGTATTCAGTTTGGTCTCAGACTGGTGTAGTATTCAGTTTGGTCTCAGACTGGTGTAGTATTCAGTTTGGTCTCAGACTGGTGTAGTATTCAGTTTGGTCTCAGACTGGTGTAGTATTCAGTTTGGTCTCAGACTGGTGTAGTATTCAGTTTGGTCTCAGACTGTGTAGTATTCAGTTTGGTCTCAGACTGGTGTAGTATTCAGTTTGGTCTCAGACTGGTGTAGTATTCAGTTTGGTCTCAGACTGGTGTAGTATTCAGTTTGGTCTCAGACTGGTGTAGTATTCAGTTTGGTCTCAGACTGGTGTAGTATTCAGTTTGGTCTCAGACTGGTGTAGTATTCAGTTTGGTCTCAGACTGGTGTAGTATTCAGTTTGGTCTCAGACTGGTGTAGTATTCAGTTTGGTCTCAGACTGGTGTAGTATTCAGTTTGGTCTCAGACTGGTGTAGTATTCAGTTTGGTCTCAGACTGGTGTAGTATTCAGTTTGGTCTCAGACTGGTGTAGTATTCAGTTTGGTCTCAGACTGGTGTAGTATTCAGTTTGGTCTCAGACTGGTGTAGTATTCAGTTTGGTCTCAGACTGGTGTCTCAGACTGGTTCAGTTTGGTCTCAGACTAGTGTTCTATTCAGTTTTGGTCTCAGACTGGTGTAGTATTCAGTTTGGTCTCAGACTGGTGTAGTATTCAGTTTGGTCTCAGACTAGTGTAGTATTCAGTTTGGTCTCAGACTGGTGTAGTATTCAGTTTGGTCTCAGACTGGTGTAGTATTCAGTTTGGTCTCAGACTGGTGTAGTATTCAGTTTGGTCTCAGACTGGTGTAGTATTCAGTTTGGTCTCAGACTGGTGTAGTATTCAGTTTGGTCTCAGACTGGTGTAGTATTCAGTTTGGTCTCAGACTGGTGTAGTATTCAGTTTGGTCTCAGACTGGTGTAGTATTCAGTTTGGTCTCAGACTGGTGTAGTATTCAGTTTGGTCTCAGACTTGGTCTCAGACTGGTGTAGTATTCAGTTTGTCTCAGACTGGTGTAGTATTCAGTTTGGTCTCAGACTGGTGTAGTATTCAGTTTGGTCTCAGACTGGTGTAGTATTCAGTTTGGTCTCAGACTGGTGTAGTATTCAGTTTGGTCTCAGACTGGTGTAGTATTCAGTTTGGTCTCAGACTGGTGTAGTATTCAGTTTGGTCTCAGACTGGTGTAGTATTCAGTTTGGTCTCAGACTGGTGTAGTATTCAGTTTGGTCTCAGACTGGTGTAGTATTCAGTTTGGTCTCAGACTGGTGTAGTATTCAGTTTGGTCTCAGACTGGTGTAGTATTCAGTTTGGTCTCAGACTGGTGTAGTATTCAGTTTGGTCTCAGACTGGTGTAGTATTCAGTTTGGTCTCAGACTGGTGTAGTATTCAGTTTGGTCTCAGACTGGTGTGTATTCAGTTTGGTCTCAGTTTGGTTTGGTCTCAGACTGGTGTAGTATTCAGTTTGGTCTCAGACTGGTGTAGTATTCAGTTTGGTCTCAGACTGGTGTAGTATTCAGTTTGGTCTCAGACTGGTGTAGTATTCAGTTTGGTCTCAGACTGGTGTAGTATTCAGTTTGGTCTCAGACTGGTGTAGTATTCAGTTTGGTCTCAGACTGGTGTAGTATTCAGTTTGGTCTCAGACTGGTGTAGTATTCAGTTTGGTCTCAGACTGGTGTAGTATTCAGTTTGGTCTCAGACTGGTGTAGTATTCAGTTTGGTCTCAGACTGGTGTAGTATTCAGTTTGGTCTCAGACTGGTGTAGTATTCAGTTTGGTCTCAGACTGGTGTAGTATTCAGTTTGGTCTCAGACTGGTGTAGTATTCAGTTTGGTCTCAGACTGGTGTAGTATTCAGTTTGGTCTCAGACTGGTGTAGTATTCAGTTTGGTCTCAGACTGGTGTAGTATTCAGTTTGGTCTCAGACTGGTGTAGTATTCAGTTTGGTCTCAGACTGGTGTAGTATTCAGTTTGGTCTCAGACTGGTGTAGTATTCAGTTTGGTCTCAGACTGGTGTAGTATTCAGTTTGGTCTCAGACTGGTGTAGTATTCAGTTTGGTCTCAGACTGGTGTAGTATTCAGTTTGGTCTCAGACTGGTGTAGTATTCAGTTTGGTCTCAGACTGGTGTAGTATTCAGTTTGGTCTCAGACTGGTGTAGTATTCAGTTTGGTCTCAGACTGTGTAGTATTCAGTTTGGTCTCAGACTGGTGTAGTATTCAGTTTGGTCTCAGACTGGTGTAGTATTCAGTTTGGTCTCAGACTGGTGTAGTATTCAGTTTGGTCTCAGACTGGTGTAGTATTCAGTTTGGTCTCAGACTGGTGTAGTATTCAGTTTGGTCTCAGACTGGTGTAGTATTCAGTTTGGTCTCAGACTAGTGTAGTATTTCAGTTTGGTCTCAGACTGGTGTAGTATTCAGTTTGGTCTCAGACTGGTGTAGTATTCAGTTTGGTCTCAGACTGGTGTAGTATTCAGTTTGGTCTCAGACTGGTGTAGTATTCAGTTTGGTCTCAGACTGGTGTAGTATTCAGTTTGGTCTCAGACTGGTGTAGTATTCAGTTTGGTCTCAGACTGGTGTAGTATTCAGTTTGGTCTCAGACTGGTGTAGTATTCAGTTTGGTCTCAGACTGGTGTAGTATTCAGTTTGGTCTCAGACTGGTGTAGTATTCAGTTTGGTCTCAGACTGGTGTAGTATTCAGTTTGGTCTCAGACTGGTGTAGTATTCAGTTTGGTCTCAGACTGGTGTAGTATTCAGTTTGGTCTCAGACTGGTGTAGTATTCAGTTTGGTCTCAGACTGGTGTAGTATTCAGTTTGGTCTCAGACTGGTGTAGTATTCAGTTTGGTCTCAGACTGGTGTAGTATTCAGTTTGGTCTCAGACTGGTGTAGTATTCAGTTTGGTCTCAGACTGGTGTAGTATTCAGTTTGGTCTCAGACTGGTGTAGTATCAGTTTGGTCTCAGACTGGTGTAGTATTCAGTTTGGTCTCAGACTGGTGTAGTATTCAGTTTGGTCTCAGACTGGTGTAGTATTCAGTTTGGTCTCAGACTGGTGTAGTATTCAGTTTGGTCTCAGACTGGTGTAGTATTCAGTTTGGTCTCAGACTGGTGTAGTATTCAGTTTGGTCTCAGACTGGTGTAGTATTCACTTTGGTCTCAGACTGGTGTGTTATTCAGTTTGGTCTCAGACTGGTGCAGTATTCAGTTTGGTCTCAGACCGGTGTAGTATTCAGTTTGGTCTCAGACTGATGTCGTATTCAGTTTGGTCTCAGACTGGTGTAGTATTCAGTTTGGTCTCAGACTGGTGTAGTACTCAGTTTGGTCACAGACTGGTGTAGTATTCAGTTTGGTCTCAGACTGGTGTAGTATTCAGTTTGGTCTCAGACTGGTGTAGTATTCAGTTTGGTCTCAGACTGGTGTAGTATTCAGTTTGGTCTCAGACTGGTGTAGTATTCAGTTTGGTCTCAGACTGGTGTTGTATTCAGTTTGGTCTCAGACTGGTGTAGTATTCAGTTTGGTCTCAGACTGGTGTAGTTTCTGGTCCCAGACTGGTGTAGTATTCAGTTTGGTCTCAGACTGGTGTAGTATTCAGTTTGGTCTCAGACTGGTGTAGTATTCAGTTTGGTCTCAGACTGGTGTAGTATTCAGTTTGGTCTCAGACTGGTGTAGTATTCAGTTTGGTCTCAGACTGGTGTAGTATTCAGTTTGGTCTCAGACTGGTGTAGTATTCAGTTTGGTCTCAGACTGGTGTAGTATTCAGTTCAGTTTGGTCTCAGACTGGTGTAGTATTCAGTTTGGTCTCAGACTGGTGTAGTATTCAGTTTGGTCTCAGACTGGTGTAGTATTCAGTTTGGTCTCAGACTGGTGTAGTATTCAGTTTGGTCTCAGACTGGTGTAGTATTCAGTTTGGTCTCAGACTGGTGTAGTATTCAGTTTGGTCTCAGACTGGTGTAGTATTCAGTTTGGTCTCAGACTGGTGTAGTATTCAGTTTGGTCTCAGACTGGTGTAGTATTCAGTTTGGTCTCAGACTGGTGTAGTATTCAGTTTGGTCTCAGACTGGTGTAGTATTCAGTTTGGTCTCAGACTAGTGTAGTATTCAGTTTGGTCTCAGACTGGTGTAGTATTCAGTTTGGTCTCAGACTGGTGTAGTATCAGTTTGGTCTCAGACTGGTGTAGTATTCAGTTTGGTCTCAGTGTCAGACTTGGTGTCAGTATAGTAGTTTTGTCTCAGACTAGTGTAGTATTCAGTTTGGTCTCAGACTGGTGTAGTATTCAGTTTGGTCTCAGACTGGTGTAGTATTCAGTTTGGTCTCAGACTGGTGTAGTATTCAGTTTGGTCTCAGACTGGTGTAGTATTCAGTTTGGTCTCAGACTGGTGTAGTATTCAGTTTGGTCTCAGACTGGTGTAGTATTCAGTTTGGTCTCAGACTGGTGTAGTATTCAGTTTGGTCTCAGACTGGTGTAGTATTCAGTTTGGTCTCAGACTGGTGTAGTATTCAGTTTGGTCTCAGACTGGTGTTCAGTATTCAGTTTGGTCTCAGACTGGTGTGTAGTATTCAGTTTGGTCTCAGACTGGTGTAGTATTCAGTTTGGTCTCAGACTGGTGTAGTATTCAGTTTGGTCTCAGACTGGTGTAGTATTCAGTTTGGTCTCAGACTGGTGTAGTATTCAGTTTGGTCTCAGACTGGTGTAGTATTCAGTTTGGTCTCAGACTGGTGTAGTATTCAGTTTGGTCTCAGACTGGTGTAGTATTCAGTTTGGTCTCAGACTGGTGTAGTATTCAGTTTGGTCTCAGACTGGTGTAGTATTCAGTTTGGTCTCAGACTGGTGTAGTATTCAGTTTGGTCTCAGACTGGTGTAGTATTCAGTTTGGTCTCAGACTGGTGTAGTATTCAGTTTGGTCTCAGACTGGTGTAGTATTCAGTTTGGTCTCAGACTGGTGTAGTATTCAGTTTGGTCTCAGACTGGTGTAGTATTCAGTTTGGTCTCAGACTGGTGTAGTATTCAGTTTGGTCTCAGACTGGTGTAGTATTCAGTTTGGTCTCAGACTGTGTAGTATTCAGTTTGGTCTCAGACTGGTGTAGTATTCAGTTTGGTCTCAGACTTCAGTTTGGTCTCAGACTGGTGTAGTATTCAGTTTGGTCTCAGACTGGTGTAGTATTCAGTTTGGTCTCACTGGTGTAGTCTTCAGTTTGGTCTCAGACTGGTGTAGTATTCACTTTGGTCTCATACCGGTGTAGTATTCAGTTTGGTCTCAGACTGGTGTAGTATTCAGTTTGGTCTCAGACTGGTGTAGTATTCAGTTTGGTCTCAGACTAGTGTTGTATTCAGTTTGGTCTCAGACTGGTGTAGTGCTCAGTTTGGTCTCAGACTGGTGTAGTATTCAGTTTGGTCTCAGACTGGTGTAGTATTCAGTTTGGTCTCAGACTAGTGTAGTATTCAGTTTGGTCTTAGACTGGTGTAGTAGTCAGTTTGGTCTCAGACTGGTGTAGTATTAAGTTTGATCCCAGACTAGTGTAGTATTCAGTTTGGTCTCAGACTGGTGTAGTATTCAGTTTGGTCTCAGACTGGTGTAGTATTCAGTTTGGTCTCAGACTAGTGTAGTATTCAGTTTGGTCTCAGACTGGTGTAGTATTCAGTTTGGTCTCAGACTAGTGTAGTATTCAGTTTGGTCTCAGACTAGTGTAGTATTCAGTTTGGTCTCAGACTGGTGTAGTATTCAGTTTGGTCTCAGACTGGTGTAGTGTATTTGGTTTGGTCTCAGACTGGTGTTGTATTCAGTTTGGTCTCAGACTGGTGTAGTATTCAGTTTGGTCTCAGACTAGTGTAGTATACAGTTTGGTCTCAGACTGGTGTAGTAATCAGTTTGGTCTCAGACTGGTGTAGTATTCAGTTTGGTCTCAGACTGGTGTAGTATTCAGTTTGGTCTCAGACTGGTGTAGTGTTCAGTTTGGTCTTAGACTGGTGTAGTATTCAGTTTGGTCTCAGACTGGTGTAGTATTCAGTTTGGTCTCAGACTGGTGTAGTATTCAGTTTGGTCTCAGACTAGTGTAGTATTCAGTTTGGTCTCAGACTGGTGTAGTATTCAGTTTGGTCTCAGACTGGTGTAGTATTCAGTTTGGTCTCAGACTGTTGTAGTATTCAGTTTGGTCTCATACCTGTGTAGTGTTCAGTTTGGTCTTAGACTGGTGTAGTATTCAGTTTGGTCTTAGACTGGTGTTGTATTCAGTTTGGTCTTATACTGGTGTAGTGTTCAGTTTGGTCTTAGACAGGTGTTGTATTTGGTTTGGTCTCAGACTGGTGTTGTATTCAGTTTGGTCTCAGACTAGTGTAGTATTCAGTTTGGTCTTAGACTGGTGTTGTATTTGGTTTGGTCTCAGACTAGTGTAGTATTCGGTTTGGTCTAAGACTGGTGTAGTAGTTAGTTTGGTCTCATACTGGTGTTGTTCAGTTTGGTCTTAGACTGGTGTAGTATTCAGTTTGGTCTCAGACTGGTGTCCTATTCAGTTTGGTCTCAGACTGGTGTTCTATTCAATTTGGTCTCAGACTGGTGTAGTATTCAATTTGGTCACAGACTGGTGTAGTATTCACTTTGGTCTCACACTGGTGTTCTATTCAGTTTGGTCTCAGACTAGTGTTCTATTCAGTTTGGTCTCAGACTAGTGTAGTATTCAGTTTGGTGTCAGACTGGTGTAGTATTCAGTTTGGTCTCATACTGGTGTAGTGTTCAGTTTGGTCTCAGACTGACTGGTGTAGTATTCAGTTTGGTCTCAGACTGGTGTCCTACTCTGTTTGGTCTCAGACTGGTGTTCTATTCAGTTTGGTCTCAGACTAGTGTTGTATTCAGTTTGGTGTCAGACTGGTGTAGTATTCAGTTTGGTCTCAGACTAATGTAGTACTCAGTTTGGTCTCAGACTGGTGTGTATTCAGTTTGGTCTCAGACTGATTCAGTTTGGTCTCAGTGGTGTATTTCAGTTTGGTATCAGACTGGTGTAGTATTCAGTTTGGTCTCAGACTGGTGTAGTATTCAGTTTGGTCTCAGACCGGTGTCCTATTCAGTTTGGTCTCAGACTAGTGTTGTATTCAGTTTGGTCTCAGACTGGTGTAGTATTCAGTTTGGTCTCAGACTGGTGTAGTATTCAGTTTGGTCTCAGACTGGTGTAGTAGTCAGTTTGGTCTCAGACTGGTGTAGTATTCAGTTTGGTCTCAGACTAGTGTAGTATTCAGTTTGGTCTCAGACTGGTGTAGTATTCAGTTTGGTGTCAGACTGGTGTAGTATTCAGTTTGGTCTCAGACTAGTGTAGTGTTCAGTTTGGTCTCAGACAGACTGGTGTAGTATTCAGTTTGGTCTCAGACTAGTGTAGTATTCAGTTTGGTCTCAGACTAGTGTAGTATTCAGTTTGGTCTCAGACTCAGTTTGGTCTCAGACTGGTGTAGTTTCAGTTTGGTCTCAGACTGGTGTAGTATTCAGTTTGGTCTCAGACTGGTGTTGTATCAGTTTGGTCTCAGACTGGTGTTTTATTCAGTTTGGTCTCAGACTGGTGTAGTATTCAGTTTGGTCTCAGATTGGTGTACTATTCAGTTTGGTCTCAGACTGGTGTAGTATTCAGTTTGGTCTCAGACTGGTGTAGTATTGAGTTTGGTCTCAGACTGGTGTAGTGTTCAGTTTGGTCTTAGACTGGTGTTGTATTCAGTTTGGTCTCAGACTGGTGTTGTATTCGGTTTGGTCTCAGACTGGTGTAGTATTTACTTTGGTCTCAGACTGGTGTAGTATTCAGTTTTGTCTCATACCGGTGTAGTGTTCAGTTTGGTCTTAGACTGGTGTAGTATTCAGTTTGGTCTTAGACTGGTGTTGCATTCGGTTTGGTCTCAGACTAGTGTTCTATTCAGTTTGGTCTCAGACTGGTGTAGTGTTCAGTTTGGTCTCAGACTAGTGTAGTATTCAGTTTTGTCTAAGACTTTTGTAGTATTCAGTTTTGTCTCACATCAGTTTTAGTATTCAGTTTTAGTTTCAGAACAGTGTAGTGTTCAATTTAATCTCAGACTGGTGTAGTAGTCAGTTTGGTCTCAGACCGGTGTCCTATTCAGTTTTGTCTCAGACTAGTGTTGTATTCAGTTTTGTGTCAGACTGGTGTAGTGTACAGCTTTGTCTAAGACTGGTGTAGTATTCAGTTTGTTTTCAGAAAAGTGTGAGTGTTCAGTTTAATCTCAGACTGGTGTAGTAGTCAGTTTGGTCTCAGACCGGTGTCCTATTCAGTTTTGTGTCAGACTGGTGTGGAGTACGCTCCAGTTTGGTCTTTTTTTCAGACTGGTGTAGTATTCAGTTTGGTCTTAGACTGGTATTGTATTAGCTTTGGTCTCAGACTGGTGCAGTATTCAATTCGGTCTTAGACTGGTGTTGTATTCGGTTTGGTCTCAGACTGGTGTTGCCTTCGGTTTGGTCTCAGACTGGTGTAGTATTCGGTTTGGTCTCAGACTGGTGTAGTATTCAGTTTGGTCTCAGACTAGTGTAGTATTGAATTTGGTCACAGACTGGTGTATTATTCAGTTTGGTCTCAGATTGGTGTAGTATTCAGTTTGGTCTCATACCGGTGTAGCATTTGGTTTGGTCTACGGCTGGTGTAATATTCACTTTGGTCTCAGACTGGTGTAGTAATTACTTTGGTCTCAGACTGGTGTAGTATACAGTTTGGTCTCAGACCGGTGTCGTGTTCAGTTTGGTTTTAGACTGGTGTTGTATTCGGTTTGATCTCAGATTGGTGTAGTATTGGCTTTGGTCTCAGACTGGATTAGTATTCAGTTTGGTCTCATACTGGTGTAGTATTCAGTTTGGTCTCAGACTAGTGTAGTATTCAATTTGGTCACAGACTGGTGTAGTATCTAGTTTGGTTTTGCCATACAGTTGTCCTAATCAGTTTGGTCTCAGACTAGTGTTCTATTCAGTTTGGTCTCATACTGGTGTAGTGTTCAGTTTGGTCTTAGACTGGTGTTGTATTCAATTTGGTCTGAGACTAGTGTAGTATTCAGTTTGGTCTCATACCGGTGGAGTGTTCAGTTTGGTCTTAGACTGGTGTAGTATTCAGTTTGGTCTCACACCGGTGTCCTACTCAGTTTGGTCCAGGCTAGTGTTCTATTCAGTTTGGTCTCAGACTGGTGTAGTATTCAGTTTGGTCCCATACTGGTGTAGTATTCAGTTTGGTGTCAGACTAGTGTAGTATTCAGTTTGGTCTCATACCGGTGGAGTGTTCAGTTTGGTCTTAGACTGGTGTAGTATTCAGTTTGGTCTCACACCGGTGTCCTACTCAGTTTGGTCCAGGCTAGTGTTCTATTCAGTTTGGTCTCAGACTGGTGTAGTATTCAGTTTGGTCCCATACTGGTGTAGTTTTCAGTTTGGTGTCAGACTGGTGTAGTATTCAGTTTGGTCTCATACCGGTGGAGTGTTCAGTTTGGTCTTAGACTGGTGTAGTATTCAGTTTGGTCTTAGACTGGTGTTATATTAGGTTTGGTCTCAGACTGGTGCAGTATTCAGTTTGGTCTTAGAATTGTGTAGTGTTCAGTTTGGTCTCAGTCTAGTGTAGTATTCAGTTTTGTCTAAGACTGGTGTAGTATTCACTTTGGTTTCAGAACAGTGTAGTGTTCAGTTTAATCTCAGACTGGTGTAGTAGTCAATTTCATCTCAGACTGGTAGTCCTATTCAGTTTGGTGTCAGACTGGTGTAGTGCTCAGTTTGGTCTTTGACTGGTGTAGAATTCAGTTTGGTCTTAGACTGGTGTAGTATTCAGTTTGGTCTCAAACTGGTGTAGTACTCAGTTTGGTCACAGACTAGTGTAGTATACAGTTTGGTCTCAGACAGGTGTCGTGTTCAGTTTGGTTTTAGACTGGTGTTGTATTCGGTTTGATCTCAGATTGGTGTAATATTGGCTTTGGTCTCAGACTGGTGTAGTATTCAGTTTGGTCTCATACTGGTGTATTATTCGGTTTGGTCTCAGACTAGTGTGGTATTCAATTTGGTCTCAGACTGGTGTAGTATTCAGTTTTGGTCTCACACCGGTGTCCTAATCAATCCGGTCTCACACCGGTGTCCTAATCAGTTTGGTCTCAGACTAGTGTCCTCGTCCAGTTTGTTCTCATACTGGTGTAGTGTTCAGTTTGGTCTTAGACTGGTGTTGTATTCAATTTGGTGTGAGACTAGTGTAGTATTCAATTTGGTCACAGACTGGTGTGGTATTCAGTTTTGTCTCATACGAGTGTAGTATTCAGTTTTTAATCAGACTGGTGTAGTATTCAGTTTGGTCTCAGACTGGTGCAGTATTCAGTTTGGTCTTTTACCGGTGTAGTGTTCAATTTGGTCTTAGACTGGTGTAGTGTTCAGTTTGGTCTTAGACTGGTGTTGTATTCTGTTTGGTCTCAGATTGGTGTTGCATTCGGTTTGGTCTCAGACTAGTGTAGTATTCAGTTTGGTCTCAGACTGGTGTAATAGTCAGTTTGGTCTCAGACTAGTGTAGTATTCAGTTTGGTCTCAGACTAGTGTAGTATTCAATTTGGTCACAGACTGGTGTAGTATTCAGTTTGGTCTCACACCGGTGTCCTAATCAGTTTGGTCTCAGACTAGTGTTCTATTCAGTTTGGTCTCATACTGGTGTAGTGTTCAGTTTGGTCATAGACTGGTGTTGTATTCAATTTGGTCTCAGACTAGTGTAGTATTCAATTTCGTCACAGACTGGTGTAGTATTCAGTTTGGTCTCACACCGGTGTCCTACTCAGTTTGGTCTCAGACTAGTGTTCTATTCAGTTTGGTCTCAGACTAGTGTTGTATTCAGTTTGGTGTCAGACTGGTGTAGTGCTCAGTTTGGTCTCAGACGAATGTAGTATTCAGTTTGGTGTCAGACTGGTGTAGTGCTCAGTTTGGTCTCAGACTAGTGTAGTATTCAGTTTGGTCTCATACTGGTGTAGTATTCGGTTTGGTCTCAGACTGGTGTAGAATTCGGTTTGGTCTAAGACTGGTGTAGTATTCACTTTGGTTTCAGAACAGTGTAGTGTTCAGTTTAATCTCAGACTGGTGTAGTAGTCAATTTGGTCTCAGACCGGTGTCCTATTCAGTTTGGTGTCAGACTGGTGTAGTGCTCAGTTTGGTCTTTGACTGGTGTAGAATTCAGTTTGGTCTTAGACTGGTGCAGTATTCAGTTTGGTCTTAGAATTGTGTAGTGTTCAGTTTGGTCTCAGTCTAGTGTAGTATTCAGTTTTGTCTAAGACTGGTGTGATATCTACTTTGGTTTCAGAACAGTTGTAGTGTTCAGTTTAATCTCAGACTGGTGTAGTAGTCAATTTGGTCTCAGACCGGTGTCCTATTCAGTTTGGTGTCAGACTGGTGTAGTGCTCAGTTTGGTCTTTTTGACTGGTGTTGAATTCAGTTTGGTCTTAGACTGGTGTAGTATCTCAGTTTGGTCTCAGACTGGTGTAGTACTCAGTTTGGTCACAGACTAGTGTAGTATACAGTTTGGTCTCAGACAGGTGTCGTGTTCAGTTTGGTTTTAGACTGGTGTTGTATTCGGTTTGATCTCAGGGATTGGTGTAATATTGGCTTTGGTCTCAGACTGGTGTAGTATTCAGTTTGGTCTCATACTGTGTGTATTATTCGGTTTGGTCTCAGACTAGTGTGGTATTCAATTTGGTCACAGACTGGTGTAGTATTCAGTTTGGTCTCACACCGGTGTCCTAATCAGTTTGGTCTCAGACTAGTGTTCTATCTAGTTTGTTCTCATACTGGTGTAGTGTTCAGTTTGGTCTTAGACTGGTGTTGTATTCAATTTGGTCTGAGACTAGTGTAGTATTCAATTTGGTCACAGACTGGTGTGGTATTCAGTTTTGTCTCATACGAGTGTAGTATTCAGTTTGGTCTCAGACTGGTGTAGTATTCAGTTTGGTCTCAGACTGGTGCAGTATTCAGTTTGGTCTTTTACCGGTGTAGTGTTCAATTTGGTCTTAGACTGGTGTAGTGTTCAGTTTGGTCTCAGACTAGTGTTGTACTCAGTTTGGTATCAGACTGGTGCTGTACTCGGTTTGGTCTCAGACTAGTGTAGTATTCAGTTTGGTCTCAAGTGGTGTAATACTCAGTTTGGTGTCAGACTAGTGTAGTATTCAGTTTGGTCTCAGACTAGTGTAGTATTCAGTTTGGTCACAGACTGCTGAAGTATTCAGTTTGGTCTCAGACTGGTGTCCTATTCAGTTTGGTCTCAGACTAGTGTAGTATTCAGTTTGGTCTCATTCCGGTGTAGTGTTCAGTTTGGTCTTAGACTGGTGTTGTATTCAGTTTGGTCTTAGACAGTGTAGTATTCAATTTGGTCACAGACTGGTGCAGTATTGAGTTTGGTCTTATACAGGTGTACTACTCAGATTTGGTCTAAGATTAGTGGTGTATTCAGTTTGGTCTAAGACTAGTGTAGTATTCAGTTTGGTGTCAGACCGGTGTAGTGCTCAGGTTGGTCTCAGACGAGTGTAGTATTCAGTTTGGTCTCAGACCGTTGTACTATTCAGTTTGGTCTCAGACTAAGTGTAGTATTCAGTTTGGTCTCATACTGGTGCAGTAATCAGTTTGGTCTCAGACTAGTGTAGTATTCGGTTTGGTCTCAGACTGGTGTAGTACTCAGTTTGGTCTTAGACTAGTGTAGTGTTCAGTTTAATCTTAGACTGGTGTAGTACTCAATTTGGTCTCAGACTGGTGTTCCATTCAGCTTGGTCTCAGACTGGTGTTGCGCTCAGCTTGGTCTCTAACTGGTGTAGAATTCAGTTTGGTCTCAGATGGTGTAGTATTCAGTTTAGTCTTATACCTGTGCAGTATTCAGTTTGGTCTTATTCCAGTGTAGTATTCAGTTTTGTCTAAGACTGGTGTAGTATTCAATTTGGTCTTAGACTGGTGTTGTATTCAGTTTGGTCTCAGACTAGTGTTGTATTCGAGTTTGATCTTATACCGGTGTAGTATTCAGGTTGGTCTTATACCGGTGTTGTGCATTCAGGTTTTAGTCTTAGACTTGGTATGTTGTATTCAGTTTGGTCTTATACTGGTGTTGCGTTCAGTTTGGTCTCAGACTAGTGCAGTACTCAGTTTGGTCTAAGACTGGTGTTGCATTCGTTTGTTCTCAGACAGGTCTGATGTGAAGTTTGATCTCAGACTGGTGTAGTGTTTAGTTTGGTCTCTAATACCATTGTCCTATTCAGTTTGGTCTCAGACTAGATGTAGTATTTAGTTTGGTCTCAGACTCGTGTTGTGTTCAGTTTGGTCTCAGACTAGTGTAGTCTTCAGTTTGGTCTCAGACTGGTGTAGTACTCAGTTTGGTCTCAGTCTGGTGTAGTATTCAGTTTGGTCTCTAGACCTGTGTTGTATTAGGTTTAGTCTTAGACTGGTGTTGTATTCGGTTTGGTCTCACACCAGTGTCCTAATCAGTTTGGTCTCAGACTAGTCTTCTATTCAGTTTGGTCTCAGACTGAGGTGTATTGGGTTTGGTCTTAGAATGGTGTAGTATTCAGTTTGGTCTCAACTGGTGTACGTATTCAGTTTGGTCACAGACTGGTGTTGTGTTCAGTCTGGTCTCAGACTGGTGTTGCATTCCGTTTGGTCTCAGACTAGTGTAGTCTTCAATTTGATCTCAGACTATCGTGTAGTCAGTTTGGTCTCATACACTAGGTAGTGGTACAGTTTGGTCTCAGACTAGTATAGTATTCGGTTTGGTCTTTGACTGGTGTTGCATTCGGTTTGGTCTCAAACTAGTGTAGTGTTCAGTTTGGTCTCAGACTAGTGTTGTATTCAGTTTGGTCTCACACCAGTCTCCTAATCGGTTTGGTCTCAGACTAGTGTACTATTCAGTTTTATTGTCTCATACTGGTGTTGTGTTCAGTTTGGTCTTAGACTGGTGTTGTATTCAATTTATGGTCTCAGACTAGTTTACTATTCGGTTTGGTCTCAGACTAGTGTAGTCTTCAGTTTGGTCTCAGACTAGTGCAGTATTCGCTTTGGTCTCATACTGGTGTAGTATTCAGTTTGGTCTTATACTGGTGTTGTTCTCAGTTTGGTCTCAGGCTAGTGTAGTATTCAGTTTGGTCTTTGACTGGTGTTGTATTTGGTTTGGTCTCAGACTGGTGTAGTATTCGCTTTGGTCTCAGACCGGTGTAGTATTTGCTCTGGTCTCAGACTGGTGTAGTATTCAGTTTGGTCTCAGACCGGTGTAGTGTTCAATTTGGTCTCACACCGGTGTCCTAATCAGTTTTTTCTCAGACTAGTGTTCTATTCAGTTTGGTCTCATACTGGTGTAGTGTTCAGTTTGGTCTTAGACTGGTGTTGTATTCAATTTGGTCTCAGACTGGTGTTGTATTCAATTTGGTCTCAGACTAGTGTAGTATTCAATTTGGTGACAGACTGGTGTAGTATTCAGTTTGGTCTCAGACCAGTGTAGTGTTCAGTTTGGTCTCAGACTTGTCTAGTATTGAATTTGGTCACAGACTGGTGTAGTATTCAGTTTGGTCTCACACTGGTGTAGTATTCAGTTTGGTCTCAGACAGGTGTAGTATTCGCTTTGGTCTCAGACTGGAGTAGTATTCAGTTTGCTCTCAGACTGGTGTAGTATTCAGTTTGGTCTCAGACTAGTGTAGTATTCAGTTTGGTCTCAGACAGGTGTAGTATTCAGTTTGGTCTCAGACTGGTGTAGTATTCAGTTTGGTCACAGACTGGTGTAGTATTCAGTTTGGTCTCAGACTGGTGTAGTATTCTGTTTGGTCTCAGACTTGTGTAGACTAGTGTATTCAGTTTGGTCTCAGACTAGTGTAGTATTCAGTTTGGTCTCAGACTAGTGTAGTATTCAGTTTGGTCTCAGACTGGTGTAGTATTCAGTTTGGTCTCAGACTAGTGTAGTATTCAATTTGGTCTCATACTGGTGTAGTATTCAGTTTGGTCTCAGACTGGTGTCCTACTCAGTTTGGTCTCAGACCTGTGTCCTACTCAGTTTGGTCTCAGACTGGTGTAGTATTCAGTTTGGTCTCAGACTGGTGTAGTATTCAGTTTGGTCTCAGACTGGTGTAGTATTCAGTTTGGTCTCAGACTGGTGTAGTATTCAGTTTGGTCTCAGACTGGTGTAGTATTCAGTTTGGTCTCAGACTGGTGTAGTATTCAGTTTGGTCTCAGACTGGTGTAGTATTCAGTTTGGTCTCAGACTCAGTGTAGTATTCAGTTTGGTCTCAGACTGTGTAGTATTCAGTTTGGTCTCAGACTGGTGTAGTATTCAGTTTGGTCTCAGACTGGTGTAGTATTCAGTTTGGTCTCAGACTGGTGTAGTATTCAGTTTGGTCTCAGACTGGTGTAGTATTCAGTTTGGTTTCAGACTGGTGTAGTATTCCGTTTGGTCTCAGACTGGTGTAGTATTCAGTTTGGTCTCAGACTGGTGTAGTATTCAGTTTGGTCTCAGACTGGTGTTGTATTCAGTTTGGTCTCAGACTGGTGTAGTATTCAGTTTGGTCTCAGACTGGTGTAGTATTCAGTTTGGTCTCAGAATAGTGTAGTGTTCAGTTTGGTCTCAGACTGGTGTAGTATTCAGTTTGGTCTCAGACTGGTGTAGTATTCAGTTTGGTCTCAGACTGGTGTAGTATTCAGTTTGGTCTCAGACTGGTGTAGTATTCAGTTTGGTCTCAGACTGGTGTAGTATTCAGTTTGGTCTCAGACTGGTGTAGTATTCAGTTTGGTCTCAGACTGGTGTAGTATTCAGTTTGGTCTCAGACTGGTGTAGTATTCAGTTTGGTCTCAGACTGGTGTAGTATTCAGTTTGGTCTCAGACTGGTGTAGTATTCAGTTTGGTCTCAGACTGGTGTAGTATTCAGTTTGGTCTCAGACTGGTGTAGTATTCAGTTTGGTCTCAGACTGGTGTAGTATTCAGTTTGGTCTCAGACTGGTGTAGTATTCAGTTTGGTCTCAGACTGGTGTAGTATTCAGTTTGGTCTCAGACTGGTGTAGTAATTCAGTTTGGTCTCAGACTGGTGTAGTATTCAGTTTGGTCTCAGACTGGTGTAGTATTTGGTCTCAGACTGGTGTAGTATTCAGTTTGGTCTCAGACTGGTGTAGTATTCAGTTTGGTCTCAGACTGGTGTAGTATTCAGTTTGGTCTCAGACTGGTGTAGTATTCAGTTTGGTCTCAGACTGGTGTAGTATTCAGTTTGGTCTCAGACTGGTGTAGTATTCAGTTTGGTCTCAGACTGGTGTAGTATTCAGTTTGGTCTCAGACTGGTGTAGTATTCAGTTTGGTCTCAGACTGGTGTAGTATTCAGTTTGGTCTCAGACTGGTGTAGTATTCAGTTTGGTCTCAGACTGGTGTAGTATTCAGTTTGGTCTCAGACTGGTGTAGTATTCAGTTTGGTCTCAGACTGGTGTAGTATTCAGTTTGGTCTCAGACTGGTGTAGTATTCAGTTTGGTCTCAGACTGGTGTAGTATTCAGTTTGGTCTCAGACTGGTGTAGTATTCAGTTTGGTCTCAGACTGGTGTGTATTCAGTTTGGTCTCAGACTGGTGTAGTATTCAGTTTGGTCTCAGACTGGTGTAGTATTCAGTTTGGTCTCAGACTGGTGTAGTATTCAGTTTGGTCTCAGACTGGTGTAGTATTCAGTTTGGTCTCAGACTGGTGTAGTATTCAGTTTGGTCTCAGACTGGTGTAGTATTCAGTTTGGTCTCAGACTGGTGTAGTATTCAGTTTGGTCTCAGACTGGTGTAGTATTCAGTTTGGTCTCAGACTGGTGTAGTATTCAGTTTGGTCTCAGACTGGTGTAGTATTCAGTTTGGTCTCAGACTGGTGTAGTATTCAGTTTGGTCTCAGACTGGTGTAGTATTCAGTTTGGTCTCAGACTGGTGTAGTATTCAGTTTGGTCTCAGACTGGTGTAGTATTCAGTTTGGTCTCAGACTGGTGTAGTATTCAGTTTGGTCTCAGACTGTGTAGTATTCAGTTTGGTCTCAGACTGGTGTAGTATTCAGTTTGGTCTCAGACTGGTGTAGTATTCAGTTTGGTCTCAGACTGGTGTAGTATTCAGTTTGGTCTCAGACTGGTGTAGTATTCAGTTTGGTCTCAGACTGGTGTAGTATTCAGTTTGGTCTCAGACTGGTGTAGTATTCAGTTTGGTCTCAGACTGGTGTAGTATTCAGTTTGGTCTCAGACTGTAGTATTCAGTTTGGTCTCAGACTGGTGTTTGGTCTCAGACTGTATTCAGTTTGGTCTCAGACTGGTGTAGTATTCAGTTTGGTCTCAGACAGGTGTAGTATTCAGTTTGGTCTCAGACTAGTGTAGTATTCAGTTTGGTCTCAGACTGGTGTAGTATTCAGTTTGGTCTCAGACTGGAGTAGTATTCGCTTTGGTCTCAGACTGGTGTAGTATTCAGTTTGGTCTCAGACTGGTGTAGTATTCAGTTTGGTCTCAGACTGGTGTAGTATTCAGTTTGGTCCCAGACTGGTGTAGTATTCAGTTTGGTCTCAGACTGGTGTAGTATTCAGTTTGGTCTCAGGAAGGTGTAGTATTCAGTTTGGTCTCAGACTGGTGTAGTATTCAGTTAGGTCTCAGACTATTGTAGTATTCACTTTGGTCTCAGAGTGGTGTAGTATTCAGTTTGGTCTCAGACTGGTGTAGTATTCGGTTTGGTCTCATACCGGTGTAGTATTCAGTTTGGTCTCAGACTGATGTAGTATTTACTTTGGTCTCAGACTGGTGTAGTATTCAGTTTGGTCTCAGACTGGTGTAGTATTCAGTTTGGTCTCAGACTGGTGTAGTATTCAGTTTGGTCTCAGACTGGTGTAGTATTCAGTTTGGTCTCAGACTAGTGTGTAGTATTCAGTTTGGTCTCAGACTGGTGTAGTATTCAGTTTGGTCTCAGACTGGTGTAGTATTCAGTTTGGTCTCAGACTGGTGTAGTATTCAGTTTGGTCTCAGACTGGTGTAGTATTTAGTTTGGTCTCAGACTGGTGTAGTATTCAGTTTGGTCTCAGACTGGTGTAGTATTCAGTTTGGTCTCAGACTGGTGTAGTATTCAGTTTGGTCTCAGACTGGTGTAGTATTCAGTTTGGTCTCAGACTAGTGTTCTATTCAGTTTGGTCTCAGACTGGTGTAGTATTCAGTTTGGTCTCAGACTGGTGTAGTATTCAGTTTGGTCTCAGACTAGTGTAGTATTCAGTTTGGTCTCAGACTGGTGTAGTATTCAGTTTGGTCTCAGACTTTTGTAGTGATCAGTTTGGTCTCAGACTGGTGTAGTATTCAGTTTGGTCTCAGACTGGTGTAGTATTCAGGTCTTTGGTCTCAGACTGGTGTAGTATTCAGTTTGGTCTCAGACTGGTGTAGTATTCAGTTTGGTCTCAGACTGGTGTAGTATTCAGTTTGGTCGCAGACTGGTGTAGTGTTCAGTTCGGTCTCAGACTAGTGTAGTATTCACTTTGGTCTCAGACTAGTGTAGTATACAGTTTGGTCTCAGAGTGGTGTAGTGTTCAGTTTGGTCTCAGACTGGTGTTCTATTCAGTTTGGTCTCAGACTGGTGTAGTATTCAGTTTGGTCTCAGACTGGTGTAGTATTCAGTTTGGTCTCAGACTGGTGTAGTATTCAGTTTGGTCTCAGACTGGTGTAGTATTCAGTTTGGTCTCAGACTGGTGTAGTATTCAGTTTGTTCTCATACTGGTTTTGTGTTCAGTTTGGTCTCAGACTAGTGTAGTATTCAGTTTGGTCTCAGACTGGTGTAGTATTCAGTTTGGTCTCATACTGG
Source organism: Atherinomorus stipes (assembly GCA_023101725.1). NCBI lineage: Eukaryota > Metazoa > Chordata > Actinopteri > Atheriniformes > Atherinidae > Atherinomorus > Atherinomorus stipes. The sequence continues at coordinate 5,162 of JALJCO010002335.1, read as the reverse complement.
TGTTGTATTCAGTTTGGTCTCAGACTGGTGTAGTATTCAGTTTGGTCTCAGACTGGTGTAGTATTCAGTTTGGTCTCAGACTGGTGTAGTATTCAGTTTGGTCTCAGACTGGTGTAGTATTCAGTTTGGTCTCAGACTGGTGTAGTATTCAGTTTGGTCTCAGACTGGTGTAGTATTCAGTTTGGTCTCAGACTGGTGTAGTATTCAGTTTGGTCTCAGACTGGTGTAGTATTCAGTTTGGTCTCAGACTGGTGTAGTATCAGTTTGGTCTCAGACTAGTGTTCTATTCAGTTTGGTCTCAGACTGGTGTAGTATTCAGTTTGGTCTCAGACTGGTGTAGTATTCAGTTTGGTCTCAGACTGGTGTAGTATTCAGTTTGGTCTCAGACTGGTGTTGTATTCAGTTTGGTCTCAGACTGGTGTAGTATTCAGTTTGGTCTCAGACTGGTGTAGTATTCAGTTTGGTCTCAGACTGGTGTAGTATTCAGTTTGGTCTCAGACTGGTGTTGTATTCAATTTGGTCTCAGACTAGTGTAGTATTCAATTTGGTCACAGACTGGTGTAGTATTCAGTTTGGTCTCACACTGGTGTAGTATTCAGTTTGGTCTCAGACTAGTGTTCTATTCAGTTTGGTCTCAGACTGGTGTAGTATTCAGTTTGGTCTAAGACTGGTGTTGTATTCAGTTTGGTCTCAGACTAGTGTAGTATTCAGTTTGGTCTCAGACTGGTGTAGTATTCAGTTTGGTCTCAGACTGGTGTAGTATTCAGTTTGGTCTCAGACTGGTGTAGTATTCAGTTTGGTCTCAGACTGGTGTAGTATTCAGTTTGGTCTCAGACTGGTGTAGTATTCAGTTTGGTCTCAGACTGGTGTAGTATTCAGTTTGGTCTCAGACTGGTGTAGTATTCAGTTTGGTCTCAGACTGGTGTAGTATTCAGTTTGGTCTCAGACTGGTGTAGTATTCAGTTTGGTCTCAGACTGGTGTAGTATTCAGTTTGGTCTCAGACTGGTGTAGTATTCAGTTTGGTCTCAGACTGGTGTAGTATTCAGTTTGGTCTCAGACTGGTGTAGTATTCAGTTTGGTCTCAGACTGGTGTAGTATTCAGTTTGGTCTCAGACTGGTGTAGTATTCAGTTTGGTCTCAGACTGGTGTAGTATTCAGTTTGGTCTCAGACTGGTGTAGTATTCAGTTTGGTCTCAGACTGGTGTAGTATTCAGTTTGGTCTCAGACTGGTGTAGTATTCAGTTTGGTCTCAGACTGGTGTAGTATTCAGTTTGGTCTCAGACTGGTGTAGTATTCAGTTTGGTCTCAGACTGGTGTAGTATTCAGTTTGGTCTCAGACTGGTGTAGTATTCAGTTTGGTCTCAGACTGGTGTAGTATTCAGTTTGGTCTCAGACTGGTGTAGTATTCAGTTTGGTCTCAGACTGGTGTAGTATTCAGTTTGGTCTCAGACTGGTGTAGTATTCAGTTTGGTCTCAGACTGGTGTAGTATTCAGTTTGGTCTCAGACTGGTGTAGTATTCAGTTTGGTCTCAGACTGGTGTAGTATTCAGTTTGGTCTCAGACTGGTGTAGTATTCAGTTTGGTCTCAGACTGGTGTAGTATTCAGTTTGGTCTCAGACTGGTGTAGTATTCAGTTTGGTCTCAGACTGGTGTAGTATTCAGTTTGGTCTCAGACTGGTGTAGTATTCAGTTTGGTCTCAGACTGGTGTAGTATTCAGTTTGGTCTCAGACTGGTGTAGTATTCAGTTTGGTCTCAGACTGGTGTAGTATTCAGTTTGGTCTCAGACTGGTGTAGTATTCAGTTTGGTCTCAGACTGGTGTAGTATTCAGTTTGGTCTCAGACTGGTGTAGTATTCAGTTTGGTCTCAGACTGTGTGTAGTATTCAGTTTGGTCTCAGACTGGTGTAGTATTCAGTTTGGTCTCAGACTGGTGTAGTATTCAGTTTGGTCTCAGACTGGTGTAGTATTCAGTTTGGTCTCAGACTGGTGTAGTATTCAGTTTGGTCTCAGACTGGTGTAGTATTCAGTTTGGTCTCAGACTGGTGTAGTATTCAGTTTGGTCTCAGACTGGTGTAGTATTCAGTTTGGTCTCAGACTGGTGTAGTATTCAGTTTGGTCTCAGACTGTGTAGTATTCAGTTTGGTCTCAGACTGGTGTAGTATTCAGTTTGGTCTCAGACTGGTGTAGTATTCAGTTTGGTCTCAGACTGGTGTAGTATTCAGTTTGGTCTCAGACTGGTGTAGTATTCAGTTTGGTCTCAGACTGGTGTAGTATTCAGTTTGGTCTCAGACTGGTGTAGTATTCAGTTTGGTCTCAGACTGGTGTAGTATTCAGTTTGGTCTCAGACTGGTGTAGTATTCAGTTTGGTCTCAGACTGGTGTAGTATTCAGTTTGGTCTCAGACTGGTGTAGTATTCAGTTTGGTCTCAGACTGGTGTAGTATTCAGTTTGGTCTCAGACTGGTGTAGTATTCAGTTTGGTCTCAGACTGGTGTAGTATTCAGTTTGGTCTCAGACTGGTGTAGTATTCAGTTTGGTCTCAGACTGGTGTAGTATTCAGTTTGGTCTCAGACTGGTGTAGTATTCAGTTTGGTCTCAGACTGGTGTAGTATTCAGTTTGGTCTCAGACTGGTGTAGTATTCAGTTTGGTCTCAGACTAGTGTAGTATTCAGTTTGGTCTCAGACTGGTGTAGTATTCAGTTTGGTCTCAGACTGGTGTAGTATTCAGTTTGGTCTCAGACTGGTGTAGTATTCAGTTTGGTCTCAGACTGGTGTAGTATTCAGTTTGGTCTCAGACTGGTGTTGTATTCAGTTTGGTCTCAGACTGGTGTAGTATTCAGTTTGGTCTCAGACTGGTGTAGTATTCAGTTTGGTCTCAGACTGGTGTAGTATTCAGTTTGGTCTCAGACTGGTGTAGTATTCAGTTTGGTCTCAGACTGGTGTAGTATTCAGTTTGGTCTCAGACTGGTGTAGTATTCAGTTTGGTCTCAGACTGGTGTAGTATTCAGTTTGGTCTCAGACTGGTGTAGTATTCAGTTTGGTCTCAGACTGGTGTAGTATTCAGTTTGGTCTCAGACTGGTGTAGTATTCAGTTTGGTCTCAGACTGGTGTAGTATTCAGTTTGGTCTCAGACTGGTGTAGTATTCAGTTTGGTCTCAGACTGGTGTAGTATTCAGTTTGGTCTCAGACTGGTGTAGTATTCAGTTTGGTCTCAGACTGGTGTAGTATTCAGTTTGGTCTCAGACTGGTGTAGTATTCAGTTTGGTCTCAGACTGACTGGTGTAGTATTCAGTTTGGTCTCAGACTGGTGTAGTATTCAGTTTGGTCTCAGACTGGTGTAGTATTCAGTTTGGTCTCAGACTGGTGTAGTATTCAGTTTGGTCTCAGACTGGTGTAGTATTCAGTTTGGTCTCAGACTGGTGTAGTATTCAGTTTGGTCTCAGACTGGTGTAGTATTCAGTTTGGTCTCAGACTGGTGTAGTATTCAGTTTGGTCTCAGACTGGTGTAGTATTCAGTTTGGTCTCAGACTGGTGTAGTATTCAGTTTGGTCTCAGACTGGTGTAGTATTCAGTTTGGTCTCAGACTGGTGTAGTATTCAGTTTGGTCTCAGACTGGTGTAGTATTCAGTTTGGTCTCAGACTGGTGTAGTATTCAGTTTGGTCTCAGACTGGTGTAGTATTCAGTTTGGTCTCAGACTGGTGTAGTATTCAGTTTGGTCTCAGACTGGTGTAGTATTCAGTTTGGTCTCAGACTGGTGTAGTATTCAGTTTGGTCTCAGACTGGTGTAGTATTCAGTTTGGTCTCAGACTGGTGTAGTATTCAGTTTGGTCTCAGACTGGTGTAGTATTCAGTTTGGTCTCAGACTGGTGTAGTATTCAGTTTGGTCTCAGACTGGTGTAGTATTCAGTTTGGTCTCAGACTGGTGTAGTATTCAGTTTGGTCTCAGACTGGTGTAGTATTCAGTTTGGTCTCAGACTGGTGTAGTATTCAGTTTGGTCTCAGACTGGTGTAGTATTCAGTTTGGTCTCAGACTGGTGTAGTATTCAGTTTGGTCTCAGACTGGTGTAGTATTCAGTTTGGTCTCAGACTGGTGTAGTATTCAGTTTGGTCTCAGACTGGTGTAGTATTCAGTTTGGTCTCAGACTGGTGTAGTATTCAGTTTGGTCTCAGACTGGTGTAGTATTCAGTTTGGTCTCAGACTGGTGTAGTATTCAGTTTGGTCTCAGACTGGTGTAGTATTCAGTTTGGTCTCAGACTGGTGTAGTATTCAGTTTGGTCTCAGACTGGTGTAGTATTCAGTTTGGTCTCAGACTGGTGTAGTATTCAGTTTGGTCTCAGACTGGTGTAGTATTCAGTTTGGTCTCAGACTGGTGTAGTATTCAGTTTGGTCTCAGACTGGTGTAGTATTCAGTTTGGTCTCAGACTGGTGTAGTATTCAGTTTGGTCTCAGACTGGTGTAGTATTCAGTTTGGTCTCAGACTGGTGTAGTATTCAGTTTGGTCTCAGACTGGTGTAGTATTCAGTTTGGTCTCAGACTGGTGTAGTATTCAGTTTGGTCTCAGACTGGTGTAGTATTCAGTTTGGTCTCAGACTGGTGTAGTATTCAGTTTGGTCTCAGACTGGTGTAGTATTCAGTTTGGTCTCAGACTGGTGTAGTATTCAGTTTGGTCTCAGACTGGTGTAGTATTCAGTTTGGTCTCAGACTGGTGTAGTATTCAGTTTGGTCTCAGACTGGTGTAGTATTCAGTTTGGTCTCAGACTAGTGTAGTATTCAGTTTGGTCTCAGACTGGTGTAGTATTCAGTTTGGTCTCAGACTGGTGTAGTATTCAGTTTGGTCTCAGACTGGTGTAGTATTCAGTTTGGTCTCAGACTGGTGTAGTATTCAGTTTGGTCTCAGACTGGTGTAGTATTCAGTTTGGTCTCAGACTGGTGTAGTATTCAGTTTGGTCTCAGACTGGTGTAGTATTCAGTTTGGTCTCAGACTGGTGTAGTATTCAGTTTGGTCTCAGACTGGTGTAGTATTCAGTTTGGTCTCAGACTGGTGTAGTATTCAGTTTGGTCTCAGACTGGTGTAGTATTCAGTTTGGTCTCAGACTGGTGTAGTATTCAGTTTGGTCTCAGACTGGTGTAGTATTCAGTTTGGTCTCAGACTGGTGTAGTA
>JALJCO010002334.1:0-20452 GCA_023101725.1 Atherinomorus stipes | reverse complement strand
TCGCTGTAGTGATGACGCTGTAGTGACGTAATTCCTGCGAGACGGTAGACAATTCAAACCAGGCGAGTTAGCAACTTTAAGGCTTCAACTTATTAACATTTGCCAATATAATAGATAATCAGTAAAATTAACAAACAAACAAAAAAGCAATATAGTGAAGGGTACACCCTGGAGGGAAACGCGGAAGATACCATCAGCCCAGAAGATCTTATTGATCAGTATTGCGATCACTCTAATATGAAAAATGGAAAGCCGAAAGCAACATCCACCCCGGAAAACAAGAGAGCTCGGGTAGTAGACTCCTCCGGTGCGGCGTCTCCACAAGAAAACTCGGTGGATATCCTTCTCTCTATAGAGAAGAAGGTAAACAGCTTAGACGGCCGTTTGAACCTGCTGGAGGCTCTTCACAGAGAGTTCCAGAATCTCCGGGAGTCGCTGGAGTTTAGCTATCAACAGGTGGAAACGCTTGCAGCCGCAAACGCTGACTTACAAAACACGGTTAAGTCCCTCACTGAGGGAATTAACCGGCTGTCAGGGGAAAACAAAAAGATGAGAGAGGCAGTTATCGACCTTCAGGCTCGAAGCATGAGAGACAACCTGGTATTCTCAGGCATCCCAGAACAGACAGATGAGAACCCCGAGGAAACGGTAAAAGCCTTCATTCATAAAGAGCTGAAACTCCCTGCTGATTTAGCCAGCAGTATCGGCTTTCACCGTGTACATCGCATAGGAGGCAAAAGAACGGATTCACGCAGACCCAGACCGATTGTGGCCAAGTTTGTTCACTTCAAACAAAAAGAGCAAGTAAAGAGACAGGGCCGCGAGCTAAAAGGGACCGATTTTGGGGTAAACGACCAATACCCGAAAGAAATCCTGGACCGGCGTAAAGTTCTGTTCCCCATCAGGAAGAAAGCCATGTCGGAGGGCTCTCGGGCTGCTATCGCGGTTGACAAATTATTTATTAACGGACATCTTTACCGGGACCCAAACATCACCCCGTGGCTCTTCTGATGTCAGGTACAGTTCAATCCCATATCCTTCTAACTGTGATTATATGAATTATTATCTGTTATGATCATAATTGCTAATTTCACTACCGTTTCGACCTCACCGTTCACAACACAATGCACTTTTTAAACCTCTGGTTTGTTGTTACATTTTTTCTTTCTTCACCTTTTATTCCTTTCCTCCCTTCCTCCTTTTTCTTTTACTTTCACACACTGAACGGTCATTTCATCCGCGACTTTATAAACATTAATAACCCCGAGGGCAGAAGGTCTAGTTCACGCAGCGCGAGGCACATAAGCAGGCGCGCGCACATACAGTGAGATACGCACAGGTAGGCACGCGCGCGCACATGGCGAGATACACACAGGCAGGCACGCGCGCACACACGGCGAGATGCACACGGGCAGCAACCGCGCACACACGACGAGATACGCACAGGCAGGCACGCGCGCACACACGGCGAGACACGCACAGGCAGGCACGCGCGCATACACGGCGAGATACACACGGGCAGACACACGCGCACACAGACTGCTGGACGAAACGGCGCATGCACACTCGGACAAAGGCGATCATCCATCTGGCAACTCAGTACTTACACGGGACTGCAGAGATATGCATACAGACGCACGGCTTTATTGATATGTATGTGACACTCATTTCAGCGTTGGTTGAATGAAAATAGTCACCTGGAATGTGCACGGAGCTCGCACAGGGGATAAGAGATTAAAAATTTTCAATCGGCTTAAAGACCTCCAGGCAGACATTGTTTTACTGCAGGAAACACATTTACCAAATCCCTCAGCAGAGCTCCTTAAGACAAGACAATTTCCACACGTGTATTTAGCTGGTTATAATTCTAGACAAAGAGGTGTAGCTATTCTGGTTAATAGCAGGTTAAAATTTGAAATGGATGACATAATCAGAGATCCACAAGGCAGATTTATAATAGTCACATTAAATGTTCAGAATCTTAAGGTATGCATTGCGAATTTATATGGACCGAACATCGATGACCCATTATTCTTTGACTCATTTTTCTCTGCTTTGCATAAGTACTCAGATAGAGCAATATTACTGGGCGAAGACTTCAACATGGTGTGTGATCCAGAAATAGACAGGCTTAGTCCAGCAGGAAACAGTAAAAGATGGCAGTCATTAGAAATTGTTAAACAGTACATGAAGGACTTTGGCCTCTGTGATGCGTGGCGATCACTCAACCCCACCACGAGACAATATACCTTCTATTCTGCGGTCCACCACTCCTATTCTAGATTAGATTACTTTTTAATCAGCAGCTCACTGATGAGTGAAATCTCAGAAATAGAAATCCACCCAATAACCATCAGTGATCACGCACCAGTATCAGTAGCTCTGAGAAATAAAACTGTTAAACCAACAACGAGGAGTTGGAGATTCAACATCTCATTACTGAAAGATCCTGAGTTTATCAGCTATTTCAAAAGAGAATGGTCCATTTATCTAGAGAACGACGACTTACCAGAAACCCCAGCATGTGTCCTTTGGGAAGCAGGTAAAGCAGTAATGCGAGGAAAAATAATTTCCTTCTCTTCTCATAAGAAAAAAAAAGGAAGCTGCAAGAACCTCAGAATTAGAAATTAAAATTAAATCACTAGAAGAAGCCTATCAGGTCAACCCGGAGGAACACATGCTGAATGATATAAGGAAACTCAAGCTTGAGTTAAACAAAATAATAGACCAAAAAACGCAATTCCTGGTTCAAAGACTTCGTTTAGAAAACTTTGATCACAGTAACAAGTCTGGAAAGCTTCTAGCTAATCAGTTAAAAATAAACAAGGAAAAAGCGACAATCTCCTCAATTAAAGACTCAGAAGGAAGTATCAGCCATGATCCTAACCAGATAAATAATATCTTTAGAAATTTCTACAGAACACTATATGAATCCCAAATAAACCCCACAGATGAGAATATTAATCAATTTCTCAATAATCTAATTCTCCCAAAACTACAACAGGAAAATATGACGGTTTTAGATTCACCCCTCTCAATAAATGAATTACATGACGCTCTGCAACATATGCCAAATAATAAAGCCCCAGGCCCAGATGGATATCCGGTCGAATTTTACAAAGAGTTCTGGACAATTCTGGCTCCCACTTTTTATAAAATGATACTAGAAATAAAAGAGAAACAGAAAATACCACCAAATATGAATTCAGCAAATATCACCGTATTATTAAAACCAGGTAAAGACCCGACACTTCCAGCTAGTTATCGGCCAATCTCATTAATAAATGTAGATCTTAAGATAATCAGCAAAGCACTCGCTAAAAGGATAGAAAAAATAACTCCTCTGATAATACATCCTGATCAAACTGGTTTTATTAAAGGTCGACATTCTTCTACTAACACACGCAGGCTGATTAACCTAATAGACTATGCTACCATTCATAATCTGGAATCCACTATCATCTCGTTAGATGCAGAAAAAGCCTTCGACCGTGTTAACTGGAAATTCCTGTTTGCAACATTAAATAAATTTGGTTTTGGTCCTTATTTCATAGACTGGATAAAAATACTTTATAACAACCCTAATGCATGTGTGAGGACCAATGACCAAACTTCTCCAAGTTTCTGTTTACAGCGAGGCACCAGGCAGGGCTGCCCGCTCTCCCTTCACTTTTTGCCATTTTCATTGAACCACTAGCAGCCGCTATAAGACAGGACAGAGATATTAAAGGGATCCCCGGCAAAAATCTAGAACATAAAATAAGTCTCTATGCAGACGACGTACTGCTTTTCCTCCAGAACTCATCAACATCTCTCTCCCAGACAATCACATTGATCAATAAATTTTCAATGATATCTGAGTACTCTATTAACTGGACCAAGACTACAGCTTTATCTGTTAATTGTACTTTACAAAACATTCCTAACACCACAATACAGTCTGGTAATATCAGATATTTAGGAATAAATATTTCTCCACAACTTTCAGAGTTAATAAAGTTAAATTATGTCCAGCTATTAAAGTCAATAGAGGAAGATCTCACGCGATGGAAGCACTTACCCATATCACTCATGGGGAGAGTTGCTACCATCAAAATGATGGTTCTACCGAAAATTAACTACTTGTTCTCAATGATACCCACCAAACCTTCCTCCAGTTGGTTTAAGTCACTGGACTCTCACATTTCCAAATTTCTTTGGAAAAACAAGCCATCACGTATCAGTTTAAAAACCTTACAACAGGTAAAAGACCGGGGAGGGTTAGACTCACCCAATTTCAATTATTATTTCCTAGCAAATAAGCTACAATTTATTTCCAAATGGCTGAAACCTACCCATCTAGATGAACCGTGGCTAGACACAGAACAAGCATTATGTGAGGATCTGGATGTCTCTGATTTGCCGTTCATCAGTTCAGCAGTCAGATCGCATAAATGCTTTAAAAGTATCAACATCTGCTCTACTCTGAAAGCATGGTGGGAATTCCTGAAATTAACCGAGTCTTCTATTATTCCATGTAAACTCACACCCATCTGGAATAACATGGATATTTTACAAAACAAGAAAATGATTAATTTTGTGCATTGGAAGGATAAAGGAGTAAAACAATTACAACATATCATTGAAAATGGAAAATTCCTGTCATTTAATACACTTACCTTACAATACGGGATCAGTAGTACTAAATTCTTAGAATACCATCAACTTAAATCTATATTAAGCAAAAAATATACCTCTAACCAACTGATCTTGCAGACTCCGGTCAGGGTAGCAGAATTCCTGAATCTCTCTATCCCCAAACTACTGTCGAAAATATATAGATTATTATTAAAACTGGATGATTCAATCTCCCTTCCAACTTGGAAGTGGGAGGCTGACTTGTCCAGAACCCTTAACCAAAACACATGGACACAGATATGTTTAAACACGTTCCTAATGACTAAAAACTCAAATATACAGTTGATACAATTCAAGGTTTTACACAGAGTACATTACACAGGACAGAGGATGTTCAAGATGGGTCTGTCACCTTCAAATATTTGTTTGCACTGCAATGAGAATACAACAGACAATTATCTTCACGCCTTGTGGTCTTGTCCACCTGTCCAGAGGTTTTGGCTTCAGGTGTGTGATGACATGTCAACGTGGCTCAGGTGTAACTTCCCTGCAAGCCCCACACTGTGTTTACTGGGGGACTTGGATGAGATCAACACGGTAACCAACTATGCACATATGATACTTACTGTATTATGTATTGCAAAGAAAACTATCTTGGTAAACTGGAAATCCAAAAATAATCTGAGCATTAGCCAGTTTAGGAATTTCTTAGTAGACCATATCAGTATTGAGACGATGTCTGCCTCCTCTAAGAACCAGTTAGATGAATTCCACTCCCTCTGGTCCCCTGTGATTAGCTCCATCACTTAACGTTGGTGTAGGAGAGCCGCCTCGGCGATGTGGGGGTTGGGTGCCGGCGAGTGCTTGATGGCTATGGATCCCTGGCGGTTGACTTGGGGGGGGTCTGGGCTGCCTCGCCGCTGGGGCGGGGCTGTATCCAGCCCGATGGGGGGCATGGGGGTCAGCGGTTCGGGCTGCTCTGCGGCGGTGGGCGGGTCGCTGGTGGGGCCCTGGCCGGTGGCTGTCGGCTGGCGCCGGGTGGCCGGGGTCGTCCCGGGGCGGGGGGGGGGGCGGGGGGGCCCCGGTGCTCCGGGGTGGCCCCTGCCTCTGGGGCCGGGGGACCCGGCTTGGCGCTGGGGGGGGGGGGCGGGCCGGCGGGACGTGCCTCCTCTGGATTTGGCCGGTCCTCACGACCTGGTGACGTCTAGTCACTGCGCCGGGGGCCGGGGCGCCTCTGCTGTGTGCGTGCGGGTGTGTGTGCTGGTGGGGGTGTGTGTGTGTGGTGGGGCTGGGGGATGTATCGTTGTCGTGTCTGTGTCGGGATGTGGGCATCCGGGATGTTGGTGTCGCGGGAGCGGCTAGGTGGGGGGTGTGGATTTCCCCTGTGCTTGTCCTGCGTGTGGGGCTCTGGGGGTCGCGGACGGAGCTGCGCTTTCCGCCGGGGTGCTTGGTTTTCGGCGGACCCGTGGTCATGTCGTGTCGTATCGATGTTGGGGTGTCTAGCGTGGCTGTCGGGGTGTGGGGTTTTGTCCATATCGTTCAGCTCTAGTGTGTGGAGGTGGGGGGTTGCGGGGTGGCCGGGTGGCCGGGTCTTTTCCACGCCGGGTGCCTGTTCCGCCTGGCCGCTGTGTCGGTTGGGGCTGGCCTGCGCTGGTGGTCTCGTGCGGGTTGGTCTCGCGTGGTCCGGGGGGCTGGGGGCGGTGGACTTGTGGCGTGGGGGGGGCTGGTGGCCCCGTGGTCCCCGTCCTTGGTATGTGTGGGTGGGTGTGTGACTGGAGGGGGGGCGTGAATGCGGTTGTGGGTGTGTGTGGCTGCCTGTGGGGGTGTGTGGAGATGGGTGGGTGGGTGGGGGTGCATGGATGATGGGTGTTTGGGTGCGGGGGTGGTGGTGCATTGGTGGGGTTTGTGTGTGTCAGGTTGGGGGGGGGGAAAGGGGGAAAAAAAAAAAAAAAAAAAAAAAAAAAAAAAATAGCAGCTCTGCGTGCCTCTTGGGGAGTTTGCGAGGCCTGGGGATGTTGGGCCGGTGACTCTGGCCCCTCCGCCGACCCTTTCCGCTCCCGTCCCTTTTCCCCCCTCCCTGGCCTGGCGTGGTCGAGCGCCCCCAGGGGCCGAGGCTGGCCCCTCTGTGCTGAACGCCGGAGGCCGGGCCGTGGGGGCGGCCATGCCTGCCCTTTCTGCCCTGGGGGGATCCCGGGAGGCAGGGGGTACCTAATGCCGGTAACGGCTCTTCTTCCAGGGGGGAATTCATACCCCCCTGGTCTCCCTTCCCAAGACCCCCCCCCCCTGCTCTACCTCACACACACACACGTAGGGTTTTGGGGAGGGTGCGTGTCAAGCGGGCGTGGTGAGGGAGGGCACCAAAGTGCCTTTGCTTGCCACGTCTAGAGGCAGCCTGCTCCCCAGTTTTAACCACACTTAGACACCTAAACACATAAAATAACAACAGCTCACAACCACTTCTGAGGGGCGGGCCATATAGTGTGTGGTAGGAGGGAGGGGCCGGTTGGGGGACATGCCCCCTACGCGACCCCACTCCCGGCATGACTTGGCACTGCCCCTTAGTTTTAACTGCAAACAACACACATCTTACACACACAGTCATGAGCGGGGGGTGGGGGGGGGGGGACAGGGTCCTTTCATACCCCGGTCTCCCGGGCGCTACTGGGGGAGGGGGGGACAGTGGCTACTTCACGCGCCAGTGGTTAAGGCTGGCTGCGTTGCGGGGGATCTGCTGGCCTGGGGGATGCCTGGCCTGCTGCGTCCGGGGGTGGGGGATGGGGGGTGGTGGGGGGGGGGGACGTGTTGGGGGCTTGGAACTCGCGGCTCCTTCCCCGGCCCGAGCTACCACTCAGGAGGCACGAGGGCATGGGCAAGAGAGAGGTGGGTATGTGAGAATAATGAATGAGAGTGTGAAAGAGGAAATGTGGGAGGGAGGAACTTGGGCTGGAAGAGGGAGGAGATGTGGGTAAGTGGTTGGAGGAAAGGGGGGATGGAGGAAGGAGTGGCATGCTCGTGAGTGTCTAGTAGGGATGGTCGTGAGGGGCTGAAGGAAGGAAGGGCGGGAGTGTGATAGGTCAGAGGGATGGGCGGGGCTGGACATGTAAGGGGGGGGGACTGTATGGGGTATTGGGGGTATAGGGAGGTGGGGGCGTATGTGTGGGGGGGTGGGGGGAGGGGGTTGGTGCAGTTATGTGGGGGGAGTGCATGTGTGTGTTAGAGGGTATGAGGAGGTGGGGGTAGGTGTGGACGGTAGAGGGAGGAGAGTGTTGGGGGTGGAGAGAGGAGTGAGTGTGGGTATGTAAGGTCGGAGAGCGGAGTGGGTGGGTGTATGCGTGTGTGGGGGGGGGGTACACGGAGGTGTTGGGTAGGGCTGGGCGGTGTGGGCGGAGGTTCGTATCTCGGTATTCGTGCCGGGCATCTTGGTGTCGGTGCGGTGCGGTGTGGCTGCGGGTTGGTTGGGGGCCGGGCGCTTTGGTGGGGGGGTGCGGTTTTGTTTGTGGCTTCCGGGGCTTTTTGTGCGGGGCGGGCGCAGGGGGGATCTGTATCTTGTATGTGGTTGCTCTTGCGGTATTGATGTCTTGGGTGCCTGTGTCTCGATGTGGGGGCGGTGACGGTATATCTTTCAGCCCTAGTGTTGGGGTAGGTGTGTGGGGAGTGTGTGTGTGAGCGTGGTGGCGGGGTAGGGGGTGGTAGAGGTGGTGGCGCCCTGGTGTCAGGTGTATGGGGCAGGGACTTTGGGGTGGGGGCTGGCCTGCCCTGGGGGGGCGTCGTCTGGGGGGTCCGGTCCTCCTGGGTTTCGGTTGGGCCGCCCGGGTCCGGGGGGGGGGTGGCTGCTCCTGGGTGCTTGGGCCCTGGGCCCGGCGCTGTCTCCGCTCCGGGGGACGCCCGGCGCCCGGTGGGGTCGGCAGCTGCTGGTCTTGGTCCGCTGGGGCCTGGGCCTCCAGACTGCGGGGGGCTCCGGCTGGGGCCGCCTTTTGCCGCCCTTCGGGGGGATGCATGTCCGCTCTTTGGGGGGGGGGGGTAGCTGGGATCTGGGCCTCTGGGTGGCTGCTGGGGGCCTGGGTCGCGAGCCTTGCGGGCTTCCTCCTCCTTGCAGAGACGAGGCTGCATCTGCATGACTGTATCACCACGGAGCACCCTTTATTATGCATGTTGACACTGTGACACTGCTTCCCATTGCGATGACTAGGTTGTACCTCTTCTCTACTTCCCATTGCGATGACTAGGTTGTACCTCTTCTCTACTTCCCATTGCGCTGACTAGGTTGTACCTCTTCTCTACTTCCCATTGCGCTGACTAGGTTGTACCTCTTCTCTGCGTAGTTCTGCGTGTGTTTGTATGATCTGAGGATATTTAAGCCACCTGCAGGTCCTCCTGTAGGGGATTGCTTGTTTTGTTTTCCAACAGAGACCTTGGTTGTTTAGGGATCGCGGTACAGATGTACCAGTGAACTGTGTAAGTGGATTCATGTTTTCTCTTCTCTCTCTCTTCCTCTTCCTTACTCCTCTCTCTCTGTTTCACTTTCTATCATTACCTCTGTTAACTTTCATTTCTCCCTTGTCAGGCCCAGCAGTATGAAATGGAATGGTGTAATAGACAAATGTTTAAATAAAGAAATAAAATGAATAAACATGATATCAAATGGAGCCTTATGTTCATAAAGCTCCGCTTGATAAAGCAAAACTGTTCAACAGAATAAAGCAATCAGATTTCCATTCTGCTTGCTTCGATAAAAGGAAAGAACAAAAAAAAAAAAAAAAAAAAAAAAAAAAAAAAAAAAAATCACAATAATAAATTACACACATAATCTGTTTGGTCGCGAGAGGTTTGAGAGACGGTTAACGTGACTGCTGCTATCAGAGCTAGTTGCTTACTTTTCCCGGTGTCTTCGCTCCAGATGTCTGATGAAAGTGGACGTGGTCCCTCCTGTCTCCGTGAAGCACGCTTTTAAAACCTGCATATTGCAGAATGCTTTTTCTTGTTAGTTGTGTGGCAAACAAACTCTTTATGGTCTGTAAAACCAAACTTGATGACTGACGAATTCGCTGACATTTTGCTTCTCCCTTCATGGATACGTGTGTTTCAGAAGGGGGGGGGGGCTGAGAGCTGAGTAGCCTGGTCCACCAGCCTGACTAACACCATGTATGAGATACGCGGCAGGTCAGTCTGGTTCCTCCGCTGGAGACTGATTTCCAATGCGAGATGAGAGGCGGGACTAACGGGAGGAAAGTGAACCGGAGAGAACCAATCGGAGAAACACGGAAGTGACTGTAGCTGACGTAGTTCAGCACTCTGTTGCTATGTTGCTATGGCGACGCCGGAAGTCAGCATTTACACGTTGTTTTTCCCTCTCTTTTTAATGTCATTTTCTTGTGTATACTAGCATAGAATGTTTGGTTTTATTATTATAAATACTCTGTTACATGTCAGCGTTGTTTATTGCTGAACTACTAATGTGAAAAAGCGTTTGTGTTGCACGTCATGTGACTATGACCCGGAAGCTGTTAGTTACGCACCAAAACCGAGCAGAAACAGCGGTGGAGACGTCGGAGGAGTTTTACGTTCCTGTTGATAATTCTACTGCTGCGCTGTGATTTGGTCCGGTCAATTTTTTACCGGTGTGGAAATCACTTTCCAATGGAGGAACCCAAACTGACTTGCCGTGTATCTCATACATGGCGTTAGTCAGACTGGTGTACCAGGCTAGGAGCTGAAAGTGTTGAGCGCCTGGCACCCAACGCCGTCTGTGCCACAAAATGCTTGTGACTGGTACTTGAAGGGGGCATATGATGATTTTTTTTTTTTAAAAAAGTGCCTGCCTGCATATTATAGGTTACAAATCCCTTAGAGACCGCTCGGCCAGTCCGAGACATTGCGAGACTGAGAGGCCGAGAGACCCGAGACGAGACCGAGACCATAGACTGTCGAGGCCATGACAAGACCAAGACCGCGAAAAAGCGGTCTCCAGACCGTCTCGAAAACTACAAGTCTACATTTTTGGCACGATGACGTCATTCAGTCTCACCTCAACCCTGCAGAACCTGTTTTCCCATCATTGACTCATATTATTATGCCATAACTTCACAATCCTGAGAAACAATTCACTTTACATGAAAGTCAAAATTTCTTTACTGAAGCTGGATTGCAGCCTCACCGGGAGGATAAGCTCTGCTTTGCGTCGTGCCCTGTCATGGTAAAACCGCTGTAACCCACGGCTTCTCGGGGATTACTGCTTTTATAAAACGCTTACCTTACATATTGTCTATAAAAATAAACACAAACACACAAAAATACACAATTTACGGGTAATAATGAAATAATACAAAGGAGAACTATTTGTTCTCCCATCAGTAAGATTAAGTGGACTGCATGGTTGCTAGGCAACTCAGCTTGTACACAAGTGGAAGGGTATCTCTTAAAACATATGTTTTCCTAAGACTTGGCCTGTCATCAAGACAGATGCAGATTTCACTTTTTTTGTTTATATCTATTTATTGATTTTGGCATTAAAAACATTCATTTAAAAAAATTCTGGCCGAAGTGAAGATATAGTCAGAGTCAGAACCAGACATGGAGAAGCTGCGTTCAGCTTCTATGCTCCACATGTCTGGAACAAACTCCCAGAAAGTCTCAGATCAGCTGAAACACTTAGTTTATTTAAATCCAGGCTGAAGACCCACCTGTTCTCAGCTGCATTTACAAAGATTTTATTCAGAAATTAAAATCCGCACATCTCTATATTCTCTCTTTAATTTTAAATGCTTTTAATTTTGAATCATGCTTCTAATTTTTTATTCTTTTTTTCCCCCTTTTGCTTATGTTTTATGTAAAGCACTGAATTGTTCTGTTCATGAAATGTGCTATACAAATAAACTTGCCTTGCCTAGAATAATTACATTTCATCTTTATGTTCATTGTAAACTTTTTACAAGCATTTTTTTAGCTGAGATATTTTCTTTCTTCAGTTTTCTTGCACGTGATGTCAATAAATCATTCTTTATGCAAATTTAATTTTTCCCCACTCTTGTCTTTTTCTTTTATCAGGTATTAAACTGTTTTTAATACACAATCTTCACCATTACAGAAGCTTGTGAACAAAAATAAAGCCATCATCAACCTCTCCATGCAGCTTGTACTGACCTCTTACTTCATGGTGAGCTGTGATTCAGGTGATGAACAGGCAGCTCAAGGAACTGACCGTAGTTTGTGTTGATACATTTGTTCACTGGTCAACAGACAGCATCCATTTGTTGCTTTATGATGGTTGGAAAGTGTGTTTGTCAAAAGTATTTCACAGTTTATAAACTGCTGAACTTTAGACTAGATGTGCATATTCATGAGTCTGGAGATTTTGGGCTGAAGGCCTTATAACTCTTCTCTAGATTGATGGACAGCAACACTGGCAGCACCGGTGCTAACCACCACACCACAGTGCAGCCCCCACCTCAATCCTGTAGAAATAGAAATTGCTAAGATCTCTGCTTTTACACAAGTGCTCACACTTGCTGTTGATATACTTAGATTTACTGGGTAATTCACATTGCTGCATTTTGGCCAGACCCTGATGTACTGGGATGGACTCCAGCCCAGTTACCTGAAACATTTTCTTTAAGGTGCAGAAGAGAAATTTCTACCAGGTTGAAGAATATTTTAAATATTTTTCGTTATTCTTGGGCTTGAATATGCCGTTTATGTGTCATTCTCCAACTGTGGTTAAAGAAATGTGATCTCAAAGGTGTGAGAATAACTCGTATTTAGGGCTGGGCAATAACGATACATATCGCCTGGACGATAGAAAATCTGTATCGTTTCATATGAAGCAAACTCTATCATTTACACCGCGACAGGCGCTTTACTGCAGTGTTTTACTTCAACATGCACACGCACGCTGCAAACAAACCGTTGTTTCAGACAAGGGGGATTAATTCTTAAAGGAAAATTGTGTAACAATTGTATATCGCGAGCAGCTCCCTCGTACTTTTCAAACTGCGTCCCCGTGAAACTGGGCAGACGGACGACAGCCGCTGCATGTAAAGTTATCAACTGCTTCTATGTGAAGACGTGGTCCCGTCAGTTACAGTGACATCAGTCCACATCTTATAAGTTGTCATGGCGATGTCGTATTGTTTTCCCTGACCCATACAGTCTTTCTCTCGGCTTCATTGATTAAAATTACATCTGGTTTGTTACTGACGGCCGTCTGCCCGACTGCACGTGAACGCAGCATCAGAGTAACGCTGGGTTCCTCTTCACTGCACCCACGGTGACTTTTCAAAAACATTACCCCGAACTGAGCTGACAGCTCCGGTGTCCCCGGTGAGTTTCTGTGGTTTCCTGCTGTCGTAAAAACATGTTGACACGACATGGCAGCCACCACCAAGCCGACCCGTTCCATGTAGATATGAATGATGCGAATGTCAAATTCGGAGCTTACAGGAGCACTTCAGTTTGTTGATGGGAGTGATTAGTGATTATTTCGTTCAAAAGTGTTTTTCCATTAATCAATTTTTGTGAATAGATAACAGGAGAACTTACACAATATCCCTTTAACTAGATGACCAGCCAACCCAAACGTAGAGGCTTTTACTTTAAAGAAGGACAAGTTCATTTACAAGATTCAGATTTCATTACGTATGTAAATGATAAAATAGATATGTTCATAAATACAAATGTAGAGGTAAAAATACAGAAAAACCAGCACCTGGTATAATTTGGGACACCTTTAAAGCATATACAGTGTAAGGGGGATGATAATATACTATATAATATGTTGGTCAGGCCCAACAACCCCTCTGACCCCAGGTGTATGTTTATTAGGGGACAGAGCCCAAATGCCGAATGTACCAATAGAAATACTTTGTGTTGTCACGGTTGGTTTGGTCACAGCCTCCAGGATTATTTTAAGACACTGGAAATCTGCTCTGCCTCCAACTCTGAAAAGATGGGCAGATGCCACGGTGGAGGTTGCATCTTTTGAGTAGGGATGTGTATCGTTATTATTTTATCGATACCGATACCAATATCGATACTCCTCATCAACACCGGTATTTATCGATTCTCTTATTGATACTATAACATAATTTAGAGTAAATAATAAAGACATTACAAGATGTTAAGAGATCCAGCGGTGGAGAACATTTGTTCAGATGATGTTGAAGAAGCCTGGACATAAAAGTGGGTGAAGGACAGCTGGGAGAATAAGGGAATTGTGTCTGTCTTATTCCATCTCTGTGATTATTTGACTGCGTAATGATAACTCGATGGTTAGGTAGATGTACAAAAAGTGTCAATAAGAGTATCGTTTCTCCAGAATCTTAACGGTACCCGGGTATCGTTAAGATAAGGAACCGGTACCAAACGATACCGGTACTCGGTATACATCCCTACTTATGAGTCTATGTTGTACAGACTTAAGGACTGTGGGGGAGACGGAGAGGATGGAAAGAACCCATGGGACCTCTTTTGGAGGAGTACTGGCCCTTAACGCATTTTGTAGACCTGACTCTAAGGATTACATCTTACAACTAGACTTTTTGATCACTTATTTTTACTTTGATTATACTGCTCCAGTGACTTCATTATTTTGTGTTAATGAATACTGGTGCATTTGTCAATAACCCCGTACCAACAGACTTACTTATGTTTGTTCATTTGTTTTGTTAATGTTTCAAATTGAAAAATTGATAAAAAAAAAAACATTTAGATGACAAAAAGAGGAGAGAGAAATTTCAACTTTAGAGCAAGTCCATAAAAAGAATCCTCAAAATGAGCAGTTGACTAAAATAAAACAGGACTATGATGTGCTGTTAATGAACAGAATTTATAATTATAGATCAAATTGCAACAAAATGCATTATTGTGCAGTAACCACGCAAACAACTTGCAAATTTAGCTAAACTTACAATAATTTTAAGAGATAAAGACACTGACTCTTTAATGAGAATTAATGATTGTATTAGTAATATATTTAAAACATATTATGAAAACCTGTATAAATCTGAAATGAAAGATCCATCCTCAACTGTCTTTCTAGATTCTATACAATTGAGGCAAATTTTTGCGGCTAATAAAGAATTTCTTTAGAAAACCCTATTAAAACTTTTTCATTTAAGAAAGCTCCAGGTATGAATGGATTTTCAAAAGAGTTCTATCAAATTTTGGGGATTAAATTAGCTCCTTTGTTTGTTCAAATGGTTGAATATATGTCTGTTAATTCTATTTTACCAAAAACCATGTACCAAACAGTTATTTCAGTAATATTAAAACCAGGAAAATTAGGAGATTTACCTAAAGATTATTGACCAATAAGCTTAATAAACTGTGATAATAAAAAAAACCTAACAAAAACTATAAGTAATAGAATAGCAAAAGTTTTGCCCAACATAGTACACATGAACAGGGTTTATTAAAAATACACACAAATACAAGAATGTGCTTTAAGATAGTACAATATGCAAAAAAGCAGAATTTAGATTTATCAATAATGTCAGCTGATGCAGAAAAAGCTTTCGATAGGCTGGAATGGCCACATTTGTTTAAAATATTAGAAATTTGTGATTTCCCGGTTGAAATGATTAATTTTGAAAAATATTATATAAACAACCCACAGTGAGAGTATTTACAAATAACACTGTCTTCAGAATTTGTTTTAGAAAGAGGCACCAGGCAAGAATGCCCCCACTCCCACTTCTATTTATGCTGGCAATAGAGCCCTTAGCAGAAAGAATTCAATTCAAGAGCAACAGGTGTTAGCAGGCAAAAAAGAATTTAAGATTAATTCATTTTCAGATGACATATTAATATATCTTATTCATTTAGAACAATCGGTGTCTCCTTTACTGCAAATAACAAGTATTCTAACATATCGGACTATAAAATGAGCATGGAAAGAACAGAAATAATGGTAATAGGAAACGTAAAAACATAAAAAGGGAAACAAAACTACCTTTTAAATGGACAAAAAGTATTAAATATCATGTGCCTCATTTATAAAGTTTGCTTACGCACAAAACAGGGCCTGAAAGTGATTTTCCACGTAAAGTTTATGATTTATAAAAACAAACCTGATGGGAGAATGTGCGCACCTGTACGCAAACTCTGAACGTTGAGCACAAACACTTTGGAGACGGAGAAACTGGCGGCGCCGCTGGTGAGATGATGAACTAAAGCCATGTTCATGCATTTTACCATCATATCAGACTGGAGACCCTCATAAACCCCTGTCTGTTACCGGATTGAGCTAGCCTCGTTTAATCTCATTAAGCAACAGTAAATTTAAATGCTACGGTGACACTCGTGCTTCAATATGGATGTGCTGCACTGCTGGAAGATTACGGCGAGAGGAGGATCAGGATGGAGAGACTTTTTACAGACCACAAATATTTTCTGTGCCATCATTACTGACGATGTACCATTAGATCTCCAAGAGCAACCTTTCCCTAACTGGGGATTCCCAGATCATTTCAGAGGGTCGCCAGACCATTTGAATTGCTGTAAACCAAATCAATTTAGAATTTTTATTAGCGCTCTCAAAATAAATCTGCTAATGCAGGGAGATTAATCTATAACATAAATGTACTTTTTTTTAAAAAAAAGAAATAAATTATAGCCTAACTATTAATAAAAATCACAATTTGGTAATATCTTGGTCATTTTTTTTTTTTTCATACTGTTAAGATCCCCAAGGGGAAATTATTTTACCATCTCTGTACTGTAAGTATCAGAGAGCAGTGAGCTGCTGCTTAGAGCACCCAGGGAGCAGTTGGTGGGGGTTAAGGACCTTGCTCCCGAATGTCGTGTCGGGGACTCGAACCTGGATCCTACGCACCAAAGCCCACGACGCTACCACTAGGCTACCCACTCCCTCCAGACAGTTTTCCAGCCTCACATGTAGAGATGCTGCAGAATGATCTGATATATCACAATAAAGAGTTCAGCCGTCGGGGGTCAGGAACACCAACGTCTGGTATTTTGGGGAGCGCAGCTCAAACAGTTTGGAAACTCTTAGATCTGTGTTGAAGTGGACCCGACCGACTCGCCGGAACGGTTTAATCCCCGTGCGCAGCTGTTGACCACAACGCGCTCTGTGGAGCGAGCCATCAGTGTTTAGATGAATGAAGTACCGCTGACGTCATTCACCGCTGCAGCAACGTGATGTCACTTCTGTTTATCTGTGATTCCACTGTGAAGTCCTAATAAAATGTTTTTATGAGCCCCCACATCACCAACAAGCAACTCGACTTGAATCTCTGAGAAACTGCATTTTCTTGTCGTCTCAGTCGCCCCAATGAAGCTTTAAATGCCTCAGATCAGCTGGCTTATTTATATGCAGAAACATCCATAAGGTGCTTTGCATTGAACGTTTATGGTAGAAGAGGGTGTGTCGGGGGCGGCATATGAGCCAAATTCACCTGCGCAAACTTCCAGGGAGGGTGTGATTTATAAAGGAGAAACTGCATGGATTTTTGCTTATGCCCGGTTTTATAAATCTGAATATTTTTCTGCGCACACAAACTTTGGTTTTTGGCGCACGTACACTTTTTTTTTTTTTTTTACATGTCCTGTCCATCATTATAGCAGCAGAACGGGGATCTGACTGCTGTGTTGTTCCAGGCAGATTTGCTTTGCCAAGAGGAGCCTCATGGGTATAAGACTCCTCTGGATGTACTAATATTATGTTTTATCAGTCAGTCAGTCATTTTCTGTACCGCTTATCCAGTTCAGGGTTGTGGGGGTTGCTGGAGCCTATCCCAGCTATTATCAGGCGAGAGGCGGGGTACACTCTGGACAGGTCGCCAGTCTGTCGCAGGGCCAACACAGAGAGACAGACAACCATTCACACTCACACCTGGGGGCAATTTAGAGTGATCAGTTAACCTAACATGCATGTCTTTGGATGGTGGGAGGAAGCCGGAGTACCCGGAGAGAACCCACACATACACGGGGAGAACATACAAACTCCAATTATGTTTTATTTATTTACTTATTTATTTCTTCTTTGTAATTGTTATATTATTGAATTTACATATTATTGCTGGACCTGACAAGGGGGAAAAGAAAAGGGGACATAGAAAAGAGAGTGAAAAAGAAAGAGAGAAAAGAGAGCTGATAGAAAAGAGAGAGCTGCTGCACCTGTAAGAAAACAAAATGCCTCCTGCAACATCTTCAGAAACAAAGCTGACAATCATGATTAAGACCTCTGGTAGACAGACAAGCTGGAACAGACCATAATAATCACAAAACCAGACACTGATCGCACAGAGGAAGGAACGGCTGTAGTTTGTGGTGATGTCATCATCATGCAGGTTAGTAAGTGTGGGAACAAGATGTTAGATGGAAGAATGAGTAGTGATTGTGTGAATGTGACCTCCTAATTTTACTAAAAACTGCTCAATATTATTGTCTGATGGTTCAATTTGCCAAGTATATAATTTTGGTCAAAATCCCTGAAAACTAGGTTTACTTCTTGGTGATTGTGGGTGCTATTCCCTGATGGATCCCGACTAGAGGCTGTAGTAGCTTTTTCTTTGTTTATTCTAAGCTGATTATCCAGATATTTCCCAGACCTGTTGCTATGTTCAAAGTTCTCCAGCCAAGCCTTTGCACAAGGAACTGTGTTTCCTTATCAATTATTATATTTAAAGGTGCCATGACATCAAATTTCACTTTTCTGGGGTGTTGGGGGTATAACATGATCTGTTGTGCACTGATGAGGCCATGTGAATGTCCAGAGTGAGAATCAAAGTTCCTGTTTATGGTCTGTCAGCTTTGTCTCTCTGCTCAGAAACAGTTGAATCAGACAGCAGGCTATCATTCTACGTAGTTCTATCATTCTACGTAGTTCTATCATTCTACGTAGTTCTATCATTCTACGTAGTTCATTTGCTCTAACAAGAGCACACTATCAAGTAAACTAGTAAAGAAACAGGTATGAACATACCTGTTTCATGTTGCTTTTGACAAATAAATTTCGAAAGAAGCTGGCCATTGGCCCATGACCAGTGGTTAGTTGCTAGATTTTAATTGTTTTTTTAAATATGTATTTATTACTAGTATTGTTGTTTGTAGAACTGTTATGCTTTTTATTATTCTTGATTTTATAATTTTGTTTTTAAATCTCTGTTTTGAAGCACCTTGAGATGTCTCTGGATTTTAAAGTGTGCTATACAAATAAAATGTATTATTATTATTTTTATTATTATTATTATTAATAAACTGGCGTTTCAAAACAAAACAATACCCCGCTGTAAAAAATGCCGTTTTTTTCTTTGGAGATTTGACATATGCAGCAATGCCAACAACATGAACTAGTTTTTACTGCTATGTCATCACTTCTTTAATTCTAGTTTAGCCCTCCTTACTCTATTTCATTTTTCTTCATCCGGGGAGATGATGTAATCCTCTTCTGGTAATTTAATTTCAAGTTCTAGTTGTGATTCTTTTTCGTTCTCTTTTTCTTGTAAGATGAAAAACTGATGCTTCACATTACTGCTCTACCTGCTTCCCATACAAGACTTGCTGATGTTCCTGGAATGTCATTTTGTAAATTTATTTCCTATTCTTTTTTAAAGAAACTAATAAACTAATAATAATAAAGTAATGATGTATTAAATCTCCAATTTCTAACTGGTGGGGGGGGGGGCTTCCTTATTCATCAAGGTGAAGGAGTCTGGTGCGTGATCACTGATAGTGATTGGGAAAATTTTGGTATCTATATCAGCCAGCGAGCTAGTATTTAAGGATCAGACATGATGGTTCTTCATATATCAGCCTCTATATGTCATATTGTTATGGTGATAAACAGCATTACAGTTCACCTCTGTTAGGTTATAAGGTTTTATTTTATTAGGAGTTGTAAGGGCTTTCATCTAACTAGGAAGGTCTGCTATGTGGTTGCATGTAATGTCAGTAACTTTAACTCAAAGACACAGAAGATTCCCTTCAGACAGATCATGTGGAGACCAGGAGCCTCATGGATAAAAGGGTGCTCAGCTTTCACACTCACAATTGTCATGGGGACAAACTGTAAAACGTTTGCTGCACAGAAATATTCAGATGTATAAAAACGTGCGCAGAATGCAGCTGCTGCTGGCACGTGGACCACCCTGTCCCCACCCATAAATAAATATACAAATTAGTATAAATACAATACAGACTCTTTTGTCCAAATAACCATGGAGAAGGCTTTGGGAAAGACTGAGAGAAAGAGTTTCACTGAATGTAAAATAGAGGTGTTGGTGTCCGAGGTTGAGGCAAGAACAAATGCACATTTCCTGAGCGTCTGGAGGTTTTATTCATGAGGGCCCTGGAGACTGAAGAGAAACAATTAACCGTTAGTGATCCTCCAAGAGGAAATCTGGCTTAGAGACTTGTTAGAACAGAGCCTCACAACATCTGGTAGGAAAGATGGAAACAAATTCTCACATCATGTTTATTTACATCTAAATTCATTCACAAAATCAGCCAATCACATGGCAGCATCTAGTCATGTAGACGTGGTGAAGAGGCATTGCTGAAGTTCAACCTGAGCATCAGAATGAGGAAGAAAGGGGATTTAATGGTTGTTGGTCTGAGTATTTACTGGGATTTCCACCACAACTATCTCTGGGGGTTTCTGGTCTGTAGAAGAGAAAATCTCCAGTAGCAGCAGTTATCTGGACCAGAATGCAGCAGAAGACCACACCGGGTGCCACTCTCCTCATCTAAGAACAGGAAACTGAGGCTACAATTCTCACACACTCACCAACACTGGACAATAGAAGATGGAGAAACGTTGCTGGTCTGATGAGTCTCCATTTCAGCTCCACATTCAGATGCTCTCGGCTCTGAATCTGCT
>JALJCO010002333.1:0-10224 GCA_023101725.1 Atherinomorus stipes | reverse complement strand
ATTCCTCCATTTATCACAACAAATTATTAAAATTATTAACATACAGTTCTAGGAGACAAGTGCTTTGCACTGTTCGTGCATCTCCTCATCCCGCTGGTAAAACTGCCGCATCGGAGCGGAGGTAGGCATCAGTACGCACACGCGCAGGTGCCCAGGTGGAGCGCTGCTTCGGGCTGCAGGAAAGCAGGTGTGTGTCGGACGGTCCGACTCGGACCCGGCGGGATGAAACGCTGCTTTAGACTCTGAGAAAATCTACAATACACTCCTGTCCTGTGCAGTGCTGCACATCGCTCAGACCGCTGGAGAGTTTTGATACGCAGTCAGAGGAGAAGATGCGGCGGGAGCCGCCCTACAGCCCCCACTGGGCTACATGGAGGAGGCAGCAGCTGATCGGTCATTTCTATTAACTAATCAATACTTTAAAGTTGTGTAAGTGCTCAGTCAGACTGTCCCTTAGTTTTGCAAATGCAAGTTATCTTTTTTCTGTCCCTGTCTGGTTCAGGCTCGGATCTGACCGGCATCCACCTGTCACCTGTTACCCCGTGTTCACACCGGACGCGAATAAAATCATTCGCGCGAATGAATTACATGTTAAGTCAATGTGTAGGCGCGAATTGACGCGCCTTTGCTTGGCGCGGCGCGTTTGACGCGAATTCGCGGCGCGATGAGCCCCAAACGCGCGTCTAACTCGCGCGAATGAGGCGTTTTACTCGCGCGAATGAGGCGTCTTATTCGCGCGAATAGAGCGTATTTTGCCTATTCGCTCGAGTTGAAAAAATTGAACTCGAGCGTTTTTGACGCGCGAATAAACGAGCCCCTTCATTGAAAATGAATGAGACGTGATGTGAACGGACCGGCGCTCTGCAGCTCGCTGCTCTCTTCAACAGTAAAGAAGGGAAAAGCGCTTTTCACTGATAAAATCACAAAATTCTGCACACAAAAGCAGTGGAATACCATAAATTTAGGACTGAAAACCCGGTCAAACAAAACCTCATTAACCAAAAAGCTGCAGATCTCTGCAGCCGGTGTTCGACGGGGTGAAACGTCACAACGCCGACATTCCCGGAGGAATATGCAGCTCTGTCCTCGCTACATAAATAATTTGAGGTTGTTTGTTATAAAACGTCAATATAATTCAATATGAATTTGTTGTCAGACTAGTGTAATATTCAGTTTGGTCAGAAGATGACGCCCCAGTGCCAGGAGTTCAGCTTCAATAGATGTAAACAAACACACGCCGTGTGTGTTGTGGTTGTGAACCGGTTGAAAACAGCAGGAAAGCGGACAGTTACGAGTTGCATTTAATCAGCTGGTTAAATGTTGAGAGGTGGGGGCGAGGAGACGGCAGAGACTCGTTAAACTGAGCTACAATAGCTAGCGACAACACGTTTTTTTGCTGGAAGTTGTTGGGACATTTTGGTGGAAGCGCTAGCTAGCTAGCTGCGGCTAGCTTACTCACCGAAGGCAGGTGGACCGACGCCCAGCAGCTGGAATACAGCGCCTGTAGTTTTTATCCTGGAGGGATATGCAGCACCGATCCTCCCCCGACAGAAGCCCATCAAACTGGGCTGGGAAATTCCCTGGAAGCGACCGTCATCCAGACGTAACTCCTGGATCAGCTGATGAAATTCACCGAGCTCCGAGACCTCTGGAGAAACTGGTGGGTCCAAACACGCCGGCGTCTTCTCTTTTCCATCTTCCAGAGCAGGTAGAATGCCGCAACTCGCTCAAAATAACCGGAATCTGCCATGTTCATCTGACTGAACTGAATGACTACGTGACAAACCACTGTTTTCTCTAGAAAGTTCAACTTGACGCGCGAATGAAGCGTTTTATTCGCGCGTACAATACGCTTCATTCACGCGAAAAAAACGCCTGAATGAAGCGAGTAAACTTCCAGCATTCGCGCGTTGAAATCTAGGCGCGTACGCGAATGGAGGCGTCCGGTGTAAACACGGGGTTAGAGCGCAAGTGTGTGTGTGTGTGTGTGTGTGTGTGTGTGGGGGGGGGGGGGGGGGGGGGGGTGCCGGTGCAACATCTTTTGGTGGCGAGTTTCATATTGGACCACTTTTTTCTTGACACATTGGCTAAAGAATTGTGACGTTGCCATGGGATGTGGGCTATTATTAAATTTCATAACTAATAAAACGAATAAACTATATCAGCCAGGCCTAGATTGAGACTTTTATTAATATCTCAGCCGGAGTCGTTCACACCAGTGAGGCTGACTGATCCTCTTCCGTGTAGCGTTGTTGTGCACGTCTCTGACTTCGGTTTTAAACTGCCAAACGGCACCTCTTTAATCTTTCCCACCTCACAAATGAGGAATTCTGTCTTGATCCCCCCAAAAGTTTCCTTTTTGGGCAGAATCTCTCCTCTCCGTGGTTCAACCTCGCCGGGTGAAGCCTCATAATTATGCATGTTTAAGGGCGTAACCGTGGGCGTGACATTTAAATGACGATAAATTTCAGCTGTGGAATTTATCAAGACTCTTTTGTTCGTACGACGAGATTGGACCGATACGAACGTTTTAATAAATCACACGTGGGTCCAATCGTACGACCATTTTTACGATCAAATGTGCGATCATTTCTACGATCGTTTGATAAATGAGGGCCAGTGTGTTCAGGGGCGGATCTACAGGGGGAGGCTCTTATCTTCTACTGCTTGTTTCCTCTTAACCTGGATTTATAGTCGCGCATCGTCTCCGTAACCGCTGTAGCCTCCGCGTAGGCTCTGCAGGTCCGCGGAGGCCTGACGTGCACCTCTCTAGACCCGACGTGCATCCCGGCTGCGAACCCAGAGACGTGGAAGAACTCACTTGTGATTGATCAGTGTGTTAACGTGCCTCGAGATGTTTGGGTTTTGTAGCTGAATGAATGAATGCATGTCGCCGCTACTGTTGCTCTAAAAGAGGAAATAAATGATGCAGCTGTAGCGAACCATCGGGCTGAAAAAACTCTGCTCTGTGGAGTTTCCTGGTCATTAAAAGCCCTGTTGTCACCTGCAGATCTGGAAAAAAAACTGCAGTATGACGCCGTACAACTATAAATCCAGCTTTACTGTTCCTCCTCTTTTCTGTTTTTTTCCTCTCGCTAGTCACGTCATCTACACAGCTCAACATTGACCCCTGCAGTTTCTGGTGGTACTGCTCTGTTTTCTGTGATGAATGCACAAGCCTCTTGAAAATGGACAAAATTATAAGTGTAACCGACGCAGGAGATGGATGAAACTGTCCATCTGTCGAGTATAAATAGGCTTTATCAACTATCATCGGGCAGTCAGTTTCCACAGGTGATGTTTTACCAGCTAAAGTTGAAGTTAAATTTAATGTGTGACCAGAATATCTACTGAAGGCAGCTCCATTGCCACCACTTGTAAAATTTTCTAGATCCTGATGTTTGCTGCTGGTGTTTGTCGTATACTTAATTGAATCCATCCCCATGAGAGGTCCGAGTTGAGAACTGAAAGTGGTAAAAATTCTCCTCTTGGATGTCTAGAAATTTGCTTGATGCTGAAATTGCACAAAATAAAATTATTTTTTACTGTTGCTTTAAATAATGATTAGGGTCATGTCAATGCCTTCTGGAGTTTTCTTATTCTTTTTACTATTAACAATAACAAGAGTTTTGCTCAAAGGTCTTTATGCCCATGTAATTTTACATTTAAAAGGAGAGAGAATGACATGAAGAATCACACAGGGACAGTGCCCTTTGCAGACGCGTCCTCCAGGTTCAGCAGGAGTCAAAGCCAGACAGCGGGTGGTAATGATTGGCAGTTTGAATTTTAACTGAGATTGTCTGGCTGTTTTGTTTTCACTGTATTAAGCAGGTGAAC
This sequence comes from Atherinomorus stipes, assembly GCA_023101725.1. NCBI lineage: Eukaryota > Metazoa > Chordata > Actinopteri > Atheriniformes > Atherinidae > Atherinomorus > Atherinomorus stipes. Next base: position 6,387 of record JALJCO010002333.1, on the reverse strand, counting down.
TAAAACAAGACTGCAAAAACCAAGCACATTTTCTAAACAAGCCTGGACAAACAAACCCAGCGACTGCCAATATTTCCAAGCAACATTCTGTCAGAAAAAGAGGCTTAAATGTCTTTCATTGAAAATGGCACCAGCAGTGATGCTGCAAACACAGCAGGGGAAGTTAATACATATATAGTGGTGTCCATTCCAGACTAGATGGTCTGGCTTTGTCTGATGAAAGACAATATTTGCTTTTCATGAAAGGTTTGCCAGTAATTACTACAGCACATGGCATGTAAGCATTTTAACTGGTTTTCACGGCATTGTCTCTAGTATAAATGCACATGCCACTAGGGTCTGTGTATGTTTCGGTCATTGGAGTTTCTGTTCAGAAATGAGTATTAAAAAACAAAAAACAAATGCTTATTTGAAAAAAAAAACTGAATTATGAGGCATGTTTTATTTTGACAGTATGGGATTAACAAAAAATTTAAAACAGTATGATCTTGGTTTTCTAGTTTGCAGAATGAAAAACAGAAATCATTAAAATAAAAACACAAAAAAACAACTTGTTTTACTGTATTTTCTGACCAGAAGTGGTGATTTTTGTGGGTGAATCACTACACTCGCTGACACGCAGTGGTTCATGAAGCCTTGAAAGTTTGTATGGGTTCTGGGAGGGAGGCAACGCGAAAACATCCATTTTGCACGCAATTTTTCCAAAATATTGATCAATTATGTGCATTGATTACTGCTCTGACTGTGTATTTTATCAGTTATATTTATGGAAGCAGCAGATACTTCTATCACAGTTTTAAACTTTAGAGAGAAGTGAAACAACACATCACTGAATACATTAACAAATCATGTTTAGTGATGAAAATAAATAGTTGATGTGATAAATTGATCAATATGAGTGTGTCTGTGGTGGATTATAATAACATTTTGCACAACGGAAAAAACACTGGAGTAGTAACAGCCGTGTAAAATCTGTCTCACAGTTTTTCTCTGCATGCTAGCATGTGCCAAAGGTCACTGCCTTGCTTGAGTTTACCTCCAGATCTACATCCTTACAGCCCTGATGTTACAGTCTGTTCCCAGGATTTACTCCTACTGTCTCAAACACTCCAGCTGTGGAAGATGTCATATCTCTGCTCGGTGTCAGATGGAAAATGGGCTGAATGGCAGAGCTGATTTCAATGACTTGTTTAAAGGGACAGAAAACTAACGGAATGATGTGCTTTCATTTTCTATTCCCCCTCATGCTGAGCAAGACTGGAGCACTTTTTTAATATCTCAAATGCAGCCGGAGATCTGGGGGATGTTTCATTATCTGCCAACTTTCATATAAAGGAGGTGACCGGCGCTCAAAACAAATACAGTAGGTCCATAAAAGTCCACAAAAACTTGGCAATATTCCTCCATACTGCTCGTCCAATGTAATCCAAGTGTCCTGAGGAGTTAGTGTCCATAACTTACTCGAAACCACATCATTTAGTATATTTTTATAGCCTAGAACATCATACTACCCCGATGCACGTCCATGCGAGTTCATGACACTATGGAAGCCACAGCAGATCAAACCAGACGAGAGCACACATTCAGCGCCTACTCTGCTGACAATGCAAGCGTAGAAGAAGAAATTCTGCTTTTCATCTGTTTACACTGTGCTGTGAGCCAGAGGAGGACGATGGCGATAAAGACTAATCAAGCTTTTTCCAACTCGGCAAGACACTAACCTTGTCCTCGCCTGCCGGGTTTTCTGTAGCGATGTGAACTCTACTTCAGCCCAGTCAGAGACAATGAGGCTGTGATCTGCAATGAATGTAGTTCGTAAGTCAGCAAGTGCAGGTCTGAAGGAGGAGCAGAAACAGCGGCCTCCCTCTACAGTAACCTGACAACAGCATGGTTTATGGAGCAGGAACCACTGGTTGGACATCATGTCCTCTCACCACCCCATGAAGAGATTACACAGCCATTGAATTCCTCCGAGATATGATACAACCCTTCCATGGACTTAAAATCAGTCAAACTGGTTGCTGGGCACCTGTGAACACAGGAATTATGATGCAACATCTACCTACAACTATCCATCCAAAAGGTCAAGCTTGACCATGGACACGTTTGTGTCGATGAGAGGGTTTACAGAAGACTGGAAAACTTGTTCAGCTGCATCAGGTGGAGGAATCCTGTCGCACCACCAGTAGAGTTTCAATAGGCAATGACATCAGCTGGAAAAAAATTACTCTTTTGACAATAAAATCTCTTTTTAAACTAATGATATCCACATTTATCCAGCAGGGCCAGGATGTCTTTTCATTAATGCTGCCATCTCTGAGGTATTGTCTGTTAAAGCAGGTTTAACAATTAAATGAACCATATCAGCGTTACAGCTGAAAAGCTAAATATGTAATTAGTGTTCAAGTTTATATAGTTTACCACCAGGAATTAAAATTAGGTGCACTGATGCAGTCATCATCAAAGAACAAATCTAATAATCAACAACAAAAAAAAAAAATCTTTCTGTGTGGCAAGGTACACAAGGAGGGCCGAGGTAGGATTCAATCCCCAGACTCCCAGGTAAGAGTCACACACACACTTAGCCAGTCAGCCAAAGGGATATCCATGTGGCCAGGTAGCCCCACACTGTCACTTCTGGAATAAGAAATTGCCAATAACTGCTATACATTTGTGATAACTGCAGGCTTAAAGCTAGGGTTGGCAATGTTGGAAAAACGGTTTGAGCAAGCGACAGTTTAAAAAAACACACCACCCCAAACCATGCCTTCAGAGCACGGGAATGTGTGCGCTGATGTTTTACAAGCAGGTTAATGATAACAGCCGAGTGGATAGCTCGTTAGCTTGATAGTAAACAGCTGACAAACCACGTGTTTTAAAGCTTTAATCCACTAACCTCCAACTCCTTCTGTGGTGTAAAAAGTCCACAATGCAAACATCAACGCCTCCGATACTTAAGGAGTACAGAGCAAGTTCCAGCTTTTCTCCAGAAGTTCGCCCCCTCTGGCGACAAGTGGAGGTGACGCTAATGTCGTGCACATGCATGAGCTGCTTCGACTGCGTTGGTCTCTAATTTATCCCAAATTACACTCAGTCTGAGCCGAGAGTTAGAGCCACGATGTCTGAAGTAATAAAGTGTTAAATCTGCAAGTTATATATGGTTTGATCGTTGAGTAAACTGAGGACCTGTATGCTAACAGTAACAACAGGCTAACGCTGGCTTGTAGTGCAAATATCTAAATTCACAGGCTGAGACCACGATTACCTTATAAAATTACCACATCATCTAAATCTAACAAGTGGGTACAGTGTATGTCTTTCCTGGGAACAGTCATATGGCTGTCATATCGCGGCGTTTACACGCTAAAAACTTAGCATTGCAATATTATGCAGCCTTATTTCCGTCATACATCACATTTACCTTGTTAGTGAGAAGAAAGCCAACTGTGGGTCCCATTTCATTACCAGACTGGATTGGAGCTCCTTCCAATTAAAAAAAGAAAGAAAAAAAGCTGCTTGGTTGTTTACTCCTGTCTTACTCCGGTGCCAGTGTTGTGCTGAAAAAAGCCCCCCTGCCTTGGGGACTGGTCAGACCCCAGTTTGGTTCTCTCCGTTTTCTTCTTTGTCTTACTGGAGTCTGAGTTGGGGTTTGAAAGGCACCCACTCTCCATCTTTTAGCAGGATGCCCAACATGTGCGGACCAGCGGTGGCAGAATACACCACACCAGGACAGACGGACGAACAAGAACATGCAGCTCGTCTCCCCCACAAGCGCCCCCTTCAGGCTTCGTACCCGAATTTCTCACAATGAGCATTCAGAAACAGTATTGGAGACAACAGCAGTGAAGAAAGATCAGCTCATTCTACACATCAGGCAATTGTAAGAGCATGTGGAGGAAAGAAAAGAATAGTATTTAACATTTAAACTTGTGCAATGCACCTTTAATCATTATCTGTTGTTTTGTTTTGGTTTGTCTTTTTGGCGCAGCGACAGTTAGCAGTCAGTTAGCTATATTTTAGGGCTGCGGCTATCGATCATTTTATAATCAAGTAATCTTACAGTTCTTCTGACGATTAGTCGAGTAATTGGATAAATTGGACATTTTGAAAGTTATTTCAATTTCCCAACTTAAATTGATTGTAAGAGCTAGAATTTCTAGCTTTTAGAGTTCTAGAGTGCAGAGTTTGCCCTGAACACGGCGTTGATGCCCACCCATGCTTCTCTGCCAAAAAAGTCATTGTTGCTTCCACATCTGCACATTTAATTCTGAGCTTTACTGAAGTGGAAACAACTGGCTGTTCATTAGAGGACCTAAATACATATTCAAGTCCATAACACTTGCACGTCACTTGCATTAATGTTCAGCCCGTGTTGTGTAACAGAAAAACTATTCGGACGGATGCGCAAAATACAAAGAGTGAATTTAATGAATCCTCGAGGCAGTTAAGTTGCCTCGAGCAATTTTATGGATCAAATTACTCGAATTACTCGAGTAATCGTTGCAGCCCTACTATATTTGTTTAGTTAGCGGTGCACAGGGGGTCACGTGATTTCAAGATTAAAGAACATCTAAGTATGAGTTATGAAAAAATCAACAGTTTGTTCACAAATTCTTTTTCTGTTCAATAAATTTAACTTTTATTTCTTTGTCATAAAATGTGTTCCAGTGATGTCTTTTCTGCCAGGTCTCATTCTTTGATAATTCTGTTTCAGTAATTCATCCAGAATATTCATCTCGTCTTCTGTGTGATACTTCTTGACTTTTTTTTCTTTTTTTTAAAGACAAATGGTTTCAGCTTGTTCTTACCTTGACAGTTTCGGCTGTCACTTCAGCCTTCATCAGAAGTGGTCGGACTTCCTGGTGTGGCGTGTCTATGTAGACAGCTGACCGGGAATTCCGACGTGACGTGTCAGGAGAACAGCTGACCGGGCACGGCAACTTACAATGAAGTGCTCGTGCCCGGTCTCGTCTGTCCTCCTCCGGCCCCCCGCTGCTGGTGACTGATGATGGAGTCCCAGGTGTGTGGGAGCTGGTATGCCCCCTCGTCCATCATCAGTCACCAGCAGCGGGGGGCCGGAGGAGGACAGACGAGACCGGGCACGAGCACTTCATTGTAAGTTGCCGTGCCCGGTCAGCTGTTCTCCTGACACGTCACGTCGGAATTCCCGGTCAGCTGTCTACATAGACACCGTCACACCAGGAAGTCCGACCACTCTGATGAAGGCTGAAGTGACAGCCTGAAACTGCCATGCAAGAACAAGCTGAAACCATTTGTCTTTAAAAGAAAAAAAAAAAGTCAAGAAGTCTGTTTCAGTAAGTTTTACGATGCTGCATCAAGGTGTTAATGGTATGACACTGTTTCCAGATGAAAGAATTCACTGGTATATTGTAAACTGCAGCTTTATTTCTTTACTGCTTTCCAATCGATGTTGGTTTGAAATTCGGTACATTTATTAACAAAATGCATGTACATTCACTGGAACTCCGGGATTTTCAAGATTCCCTGCAGTCCTCCCTCCTCCCTCTACCACAGTTAATCACCCCACTTTACTGCCTTTTTCAAATCAGGTAATCTGCATGTTGCTTTACACACTTGAATTTCCAGATTAAAAAATACATTATTGTGCTATTTTTAATATTTTAACTATTTCTCATCACAATGCACTGAAAAATCTCCAAATAAGAAATCAATATATTTTCGTTTTACAGTTCTTGTATGTAGGTGACGTTAAGTGAAACATACAAACCAGGGAATTTATCATGGATTCATATGTGCATTAAAATGTAATTAAGTTGTAAAATAAATCTAAACAAACATCAGGTTTTACATTTGACTTTATTTTCATGTCATTCTGTCACCTGAACTTGAGGTGAAGAAGAGTACATCATCAATGATCAGGTGGTTTTACCCTGATTGTTTTTATTGGGTCGCATTTCTGACATTTTTGGCCACAATTGCGTTCCGTACTCATCCTCTCATGTCCGCTTGAAAAGCAGCAGCAGCAACTTTCCTCCTGTTTCTGGACTTAACTGTGTGGCTTAAAGGCCTCCTTCCACTGAAAACCCATTTAACTTGCTCCTTCTGAAATACGGAGGGTTTCCCCTTGTTTACTTACACATGCTGACTTGCTAGCGCGTTGCGTTCCCCCCAGTCGGCAGTGCTTCCTCATCACAGAAACAATACGAAGAAAAGAGCGAATCGGGAACAGCCTCGCACTTCTACGTAACATTGCAAATAGCGTATCCCACGTGAGGGTTTCTATCTGTCCATTGGAGGCTGCAGGTAACCCTCCACTACACACTAGAAGTAAAGACGGCACGAATGTAACCCGGAGTTGAGAAGCTAATTAGCTAACTTTCTGTTTGCAATTATGTGAACAAACTT
>JALJCO010002332.1:0-32689 GCA_023101725.1 Atherinomorus stipes | reverse complement strand
AGATATCAGGACCTGGTCTGGAGGAATCAGGACTGGGTCAGAACTGTTGTTACAGTACTAGCAGTGACATAAATCAAAAAAGAAAGTATGAAAAAGGGGTCACTGACTGTAATCCTACATTTCCCATGGTGCCCGGCGGACACGGAAGTACGTCATCCCCCGTGACCTTGGTTTCTCTTCTTCACTTGGTTTTCTAACAGACGGAGAGGACAGCATGGCGAGCAAGGATCCAGGAGTAAGTGTGTTTTCCTTCTTAAATCTTCCTCAAACGGACTTCTAGACTTTCCAGTCCGGCAGTTCGGTAAAACTACTCCGATGTTTCCCGCCCTTTGCACGCTGTCTCGTGACATCTGGGAATTTAAAAGCTTTAAAGTTTGCACGTGAGTGCGGCTGATGTAAGCTAGCTTACGTTTTACCTGCGACTAGTTAGCTGACAGAAAAAATACTAAACATGTCCAAATGTTGGAAACTAGTTGGTTTATCTTAAATTTATTATGTTTAAAACCTGACTGGGAGTTCCTCAGTTTATAGACTTGGTTTAAAAATCACGTAAATCAGGATGTTTTTGCTTATTTTCAGCTTTTGTTCAATAAACATGGAAAAGAAAACCCGGAAAAAAATATGTATTTCAGGTAAATGTTTAATGGATAACTCAAAGCTGATAATTTGTTTAATAAATTAGTTGTTGCAGACATTTTGGGCTATATTTAATTTTAATTATATTTATTTAAGATGTTTACATTTCTACAGAAGACGTCACTTCCAGTATCTCACATGGTGACAACAACCGTCACATTTATCAGCTTTTATGTTCCGTCTTCTGTCGGGATGTTACAATTACCGATAACAAGATACATCGCGATATAATTCCTGACAGTTCGTTGTACGGTTTCAGATTTTAATTACAGAAAATTGTGATTATCGCAGCAGAAAATCGGCATCAGTCCCTCAGATACAATTTGCAACGTTTGGGCAGTAAGGACAAAGTCTGGGTTAGAGTTTACCGATACAGATTTTTCAGGACCAGTACTGATATTTTATCATCAGCCGATGGCTGGTACCCTGCAAGTATTTGGGGACGATACTGCAACTGACTCCCAAATTAATATAATGAAGTATACATTGAAAAGTAATCTTTTACAACTCTTTTAACATAAAAAAGAACAGTCATTTCAAGTCAATAAAGCATAAATTACAGACTTTTTGTATCTTAATTATTAGTATCGGCAAACACACCTTACGTATCTGCTAATACCAGCAAAAAAACACAAATATTGGCCTAAAATATCGGCCGGCTGATGTATCGGTCTTTCTATATGCTGGATGTATTTTGGATTTTTTAACGACGCTGGGAGGAAAATTTATTTCCGTATTATGTAGGACTGGGAAAATATATCAATACACTGAAATATCATGATATTTTCATTCGCTGACATCGTATCAATATTCAAAAACGCTGTATCGATCTATTTTACAGATGAAATCTCGCAAGATTTCATAACGGAACAACAAAATCTCGTATGATTTTGTTAGTAAAATAGATCAATACCGCGTTTTTAAATATTGATATATCAGCACATGAAAATATCGCGATACTTCATTGTATCGATACTTTTTCCCAGCCCTACTATTATGCCTGTTAACTTGTTTATGCAGGATATTGGAATTTTGGCCGATATCCGATATGCTGATATTTTAAAACTCATGTGGCCGATAACCGATACCGATATAAATGCTGAAAAATAAGCAGTCATTTCAAGTAGCAGTTTTGTTATCCGTTTCCGGGTCAGTGTCGTAATTGAAAATGAAATTTTATCATCGTGACAACCTCAGTGTGGAAACGTCCCGGTGGGATGGACTCACTTCTACTGCAGGATATTTACACAAAAACATCTGTGTGCTTTCTGAGATCAGTACAAGTACACTGATATGCAAGTTGTACCCGAGTACTCTGAGTTTTATTCCAGAGGACTAATGTTTGGTAACGAAACATTGATGACATGAGGAGTTTGTGCAGATAACGCCTCACAGAGGCTATATCGGACATACGCTGATCGGGAGAAGATCTGAATATTTAGGGATGCACAATATAATCGCCCCCTATCGATATCGGCCTTAAAACTGAGTATCGGACATCTGCCACCCCACCAATATTTAACCGATCAGCCCGCTATTTCTAATGTCTAAAAAGAAAAAAAAACTTTTTCAGAAACTTCTTTTTTACAAAACTTCTAAAGACTAGGGGTGGGAAAAAATATACCGCGATATTTTCATATGCGGATATCATATTGATATAAAATTTTTAAAAACGCATCGATCTATTTTACTAATGAAATTTCATCGTTCTGTCACAAAATCTCGCGAGAATTCATGACAATTTCACAATATTTTCAAATCCTGATATATTGACATTTAAAAATGTGGTATCGATCTATTTTACTAACGAAATCTCGTGATATTTCATCGATCTGTTACAAAATCTTGAGAATTCATGAAATATCGTGAGATTTTGTAGCAGAATGATGATATCTCACGAGATTTTGTAAGTAAAGTAGATCGATACCACGTTTTTAAATATCAATTTGATATCGGCATATGAAAATATAGCAATATTTCAGTGTATCGATATTTTTTCTCACCCCTATTTTTCAAAGTGTCAGAAATGGATAACAAAACTGCTATGAAATGGCTGCTTTTTTTCAGCTTTGATATCGGTATCGTTATCATTTATCGGCCACATGAGTTTTAAGATGTCGGCATATCGGATATCGGCCAAAATTCCAATATCGTGCATCCCTATAAATATCTCCTGAAGGAATTCAAGTTGCACCAAAACTGAGTGAAAAAATGAACGTATTCATGCTGGAAAATAGATCCAGGTTGTGAACATGTCCCTGAGGAGTTTGTGGGGAGGTGTCGGCCTTCAGCCCCCCCCCTCCGTGTGGAGTTTGTGGGGAGGTGTCGGCCTTCAGCCCCCCTCCGTGTGGAGTTTGTGGGGAGGTGTTGGCCTTCAGCCCCCCTCCGTGTGGAGTTTGTGGGGAGGTGTCGGCCTTCAGCCCCCCCTCCATGTGGAGTTTGTGGGGAGGTGTCGGCCTTCAGCCCCCCTCCGTGTGGAGTTTGAGGGGAGGTGTCGGCCTTCAGCCCCCCTCCCGTGTGAAGGTGGCTGTCGTGTCGCGGCAGCAGAGACTCTTTTCTCCCCTCTCCGGACCCCGCCCTGACGAGCCGGTCCTGCTGCCGTTTCAGGGTTTCCTGCAGCAGCTGCGACAGATCGCCGGCAGGATGTCGTCAGGACCTCGAGGTGCAGGAACCGGTCTGAAGCTGCTGATCGGGGCGGGGGCGCTGGCCTACGGGGTGAAGGAGGCCACCTACACAGGTAGGCCGCCGGTCTGCACGCGCTCCGATTCTCCGGTTTCTGAGGTCTTGGTGGAAAGTCTGGGCCACGTTTAGGTTAAACCACCAGATCCAGGACAGCAGCTGCTTCTCAGCTCCGTTCTCTTCATCATCGTCTTCCTCTTCAGTCTGGTGTGGAACTGGTCTAGTTGGGACCTGGATTTCGACCCGTGAAGGTTTTCTGAACCCTGGTCTGGGTAAAACCTGAACCGGGTCGGTTATTAATGCTGAAATAAAACCAGGAGACGTTCAAGCCATCGAGGTTTTTATCAACCTCGTCTTGGTTAACCCTTTATTGACCATAACAGAAATGGCCCGTCTACACCTGCTCTATTTTTGTGCATAGTGGGCTCATTTCTTTGGATATCCTCAAGTGTTTTAAGTTTTATAATCTGTACAACTTAATCTACAAGTTAAAAACATCAGTGACAGTAATAACTTACAATGCTCTTGAAAGAATGCCATGAATATAAAAAGCTCTGAGAAGAACTTCATATGCTAAAACTAGTTACTGTGATTTAAAAAAACTACTGAAAACCAGCTAAAACCATGTAAAACACGATACAAAAGACAGAATAAACTATTATCTCTCTATTTTCCTCACTATTTGTCTCTTTCCATCGTTAATCTCTCTGGCGATGACTTCGTGGCGCGCCGCTGCCTTCTGTTTATATTGCCGAACTGCGCCGCACTTAGCGACAGCTGATGACATCATCGACTTGTATCCCCAGCACAGCTTGAAAGGCGAGTCGTGGCTTTCAAATATTAAAAAAAGATTTTTTATTTTAGAGCAGTTTAAGCAGGATTATGCTAACGGGGAACTTCCCGCCCGCGGCCGTTCTGCTCTTTTTAAGGGTTAAGTTCTGACATTTCAGCACAATAATAACTTTGAAATCGTTACTAAAACTGTTTGTAATAAAGTTTAATTACAGATGCGATGTTTCCCTGTGGTTTCTCTTTATTCCTGACTCAAACGTACATGAAGAAAACAGATTAAAAAGATGAATTTAACCTGTATTCAGTGTCATCATGCAGTTTTGTTTCTGGTCCATGTGGAGGTGTCCAATAGCTGCAGTGGTCCCAGACCAGGGTGGACAGTCCTCCATCAGAGGACTCTCTGGGATTATAAAGATATACGATCAGATTGATCTAAAAGAAAGTTGTTTCTAGAAAAACGTTGAGGTTTAAGAAAAGAAAAAGTAGTTGATATAAATCACTGCATGTTAGAAACCTCCCTGTAACCAAGCTGGATAAATATCCTGATACTGTCTGTCCTCCTGTTCACCCTCCTCAAATCTCCCGTCCCGAGTGGATCTACGGGACATTTCGTCTTCCAGCATTCAGGAAGTTACTGACAATAAAATCAGTAAAATCATCAACTGTTGCTGAAAAAAGAACTACGACAAAAACACGCCAACAAACGTCCAAACAGGACAGATACCGTTATTTACACGTGAGAATATTAAAGGAGCAATGTCATGAAAAATGGACTTTTAAGAGCTTTTAAGCTTGTTACTGTTATTTCCCCATAAAAACTTCATTTAAGTGTTTTTTTTATTCATTTGTGCATGTTTGTGTGTGTATATATATCTATATATAGATACATACACTACTCAAAAAAATAGGGATATTCGACTTTCTGTTATAATTTCAGGAAAATATAAAATGTTCATATTTAACCATTGAACAATGTACATGTGCATCTATTCTGACATCATACAAAAAACAAATATCCCTAACTTTTTGTGAGTAGTGTATATGTATATACACCTACATATGTATATGTTATGTTAGGGATGCATGATATTATCGGCCCCCTATCAGTATCTGGCTATATCAGCCTTAAAACTGAGTATCAGACATCGGCCACCCCACCGATATTTAACCGATCAGAGTCTAAAGTCTAAAAAAAGAAAAGAAAAAAACTTCTTTTTTACAAACTTTCAAACTTCTAAAGACAGTTTCTTTCAGGAAGGTCTGTGTGAAGGTCATTTGTGTAAATAACCAAATATCCCCTGTTTTGGGTGTTTTTTGTTTTATTTTCTCAGGGAGAAGTAAAATCCAGGTGGTTCTAGGATATAACGAACATATCCTGTTAGTTTTATTTGAACAACTCTCATGACGTTTGACTCGTTCTACATAACACAAGTTGAGATATTTCTATAATTTTGCACGAGGAATGAATATTACATCATTTATTTTTCAGCTTTAATATTGATATCAATATCGGTTATCAGCCACATGAGTTTTAAAATATCGGCATATCGGATATTGGCCAAAAATTCCAATATCGTGCGTCCCTAATATATATATTAGAGATGTCCCGATCAGGGTTTTTTGCCCCCGATTCCGAGTACGAGTCATTTGATTTTGAGGATCGGCCGATACCGAGTCCCGATCCGATACTTCTATAATAAAATGAAAATTTAAGAGAAAAAGACAGTGTTTCCCCTGCAGCAGTGGTCTGCAGGGGAAACACTGCTGCCTAATCTGATTCTGAATCCTATCAGCTCGAAGGTGCAATTGGGGAATCAGGAGGTGCCATATTTGTTGTATTTTTTCGTTTTATTTATTCTTATTTTACTTTATTATGACACCTCCTCTGATCAATTACATTCTTCCAGCCATATTCTAAAAAAGAAAACATATTTAGCATACATTTATATACCAAACTAACGTCAAATTAATGAGTAAGTAATCATTTATGCATGTCTGTGGAAATCACAAAGGAAGCTGGTTATTTCTCCATTTCTCTGAAGCTTGGGAACAAATGATTATTTTTGGACAGCAAATAAAACCAACACTAGATTTCAAATAAACTGAAACAACAGATAGGCCTAATGTAATGTGTGCTTCGGTTTTACTCCATTCATTAATGGCAAACAAAGTTTAAGCAGCTTTCTTTTCTTTTTTCTGTCACTTCTCCGCGGGTCACGTCAACCAGCAGCCCCGTCAAACCCGCAGCGATGCACGCGCTGCACAACTAACGTTAAACCAGCACATTGTCGCGTTGCTTCGCTAAATATGAACCACGTGTTACACGTTATGTTGACTTATTGTTGTTTGCTTTGATTAATGGATCAAACCTTTTAAAAGCGGCTCAGTTCAGCTGCAGCCGCCTTCCCTGTAGTTATGTCTGAGTGAACAGGCTGCTGCCTGCTGGTGCGTTACATTTAGACTCCTGCACCGCCCGGTGATGCTGTAAACAGCACTGAGCTGCGTGCAGGACGGGGCGGTTCACATGAGGCAGAATCAAACCAACCGCTGGTCATAAAACCGAAACTGAGAGGAAACCACGCAGAGGAAAAAGAGGAGCAGCCCGCTGCTGCCGTATCAGTAAAGGAAACATTTAACCGATCCCTGATCGGGAAGTAACAGCCGATTCAGATCGAGTCTGAAATCACGTGATCGGGGCCCGAGCACGTGATCGGATCGGGACATCTCTAATGTATATGATGGAGTGGGAAATATACACTGAAATATCGTGATATTTTCATATGCCAATATCATATCGATATTTTAAAATGTGGTATCAATCCATCTTACCAACGAAATCTTGCAAGATTTCATTATTTAGTTACGAAATGGCGTATAATTCTGTGAAATCTCACTCCAATATGTCCAAACAAGACCGGTGAGTGAAAACGTCTCCCAGCTCAATGCTAACTGTTAGCCTATGACTTGTGGGCTAATTTACTTGTCAGTGGTACTGCGTGTACTTTAAACTCCATATCAGACTCTGCATCGAGCGTACAGCTCCATTACAGGCTGCTCCATTTTATTCTACCGAATAGCGTCCACGTATTTAGCTTGTATAAGCCTGGAGTTGACTTTTGGAACGATTGACAAACATGATACTGCTCCTTTAATTACTCAGAACAACTCTAAAATAATCATGAAAAACTGAATATGAATCTGATGAAATGAGAGTTTTCCTGTTGGAGTACGAGTTCATGCATCCGATGTTCCTCAGCGGAGCGTCAGGGGTAAGACCGGGTTAGAGGAGGAGGAAGAGGAGGAGGAGGAGAGGAAGAGTGATGGTGGGTTTGATTTCCAGCCTCGTTGTTGATCTTCCGTCCGTCTCGTCCTCAGTTGAAGGAGGACACCGAGCCATCATCTTCAGCAGGATCGGAGGGATGCAGATGGACACGGTGCTCGCTGAGGGACTCCACTTCAGGTAGGGCTGCCCGTTACCACGGCAACCACAGCTTTTGATTAAGGTACCAGTTTGCAGAAATGATCGCAGTTTATCTTTATATTGATTAGCGATGTTTGATTTAGGCTTTCTTACCATATCAGACTGATATTTTCCAACTCTTAATTTCCGATATCCAACAGCCGATACCGATCTATGAAATCGCTAGCATGTGGCTAATTCTAATGTTTCTACAACTTGGTAACTTAACCAACAACTTAAAACCAGACATATTATCAGCAGCTTCAAAGCAAGTCAGTCTGTAGCAGCAGCAGCTGCACCGTAGTCACATGACTCTGAAAGGAATGCTGGGAAATGAAGTTCTTCCAGGATAACAGGGACTTTTATACATGCTGGACCAACGCTGATGGAACAAGATCTCATGAGATTTCGTAACAGAACAAGGAGATCTTGCGAGATTTCATCAGTAAAAATATTGTTACAGCACTTTTTAATATCGATATATCGCAACACAAAATATCGTGATATTTTACCTAGTGATTATTGGCCTCAAGATTTTTGTTTTGTTGTATTTTTAATGCCAATATTGGTCGATAGTATTTGACAATTCTAATTAGGGATGCACAAAAACCTCTTTTTAAAAAACGATATCGATAACTGATATCCGATAACACACATACACACAGTTGTGCTTAAAAGTTTCCATCTTCTGCCATTACAGACAAAAATCATCTGTCAGTGAAATAAGTTGTGACATTGATTTTAAATTGTGGTTCAACAGAAATATAAAAAACAAAAAATTAAAATAAGTAAACAAGCATGATGGGGCCCTGAAGCTAAAACGTTGAGCAGCACTTTGAGACAATCGCTGCAATTGGGTGTTTCTGTAACGTCCAATCAGACGTCTGCACCTGTTGACAGGTACGTTGGTCCACTGATCACGAGCAAGGTGCTCTGATTGGTCTGCGACACTTTTGTTTGTTTTTTAAAATGATTTTGTAAAGTAAAAATTCAAAAGCAATATTTTATTTCACTAATTTATCATTTAGTTATTTTTTTAATTATTATTAGATTTTTCAGTTTATTTGAATTGCTATTGTGAATCTAGTTAAAGATGCACTATTGGAATTTTGGCCGATATCTGATATGACGATATTTTAAAACTCTTGGCCAATAACCGATATCGATACCAATATTAAAACTGAAAAATATAATTGCAAATAGCAGTTTTGTTATCCGTTTCTGACACTTTGATAAATAGGGGTGGGGAAAAAATATCGATACACTAAATTATCGCAGTCTTTTCACATGCCAATATCAAATTAATATTAAGAATGCGGTATTTATCTATTTTTACTAACAACTTGTTTTTACTTACTTACTCTGTTACAGAATTTCATGAATTCCCGCGAGATTTTGTAACAGAATGATGAAATATCACAAGATTTTGTTAGTAAAATTGATGGATATCGTGTTTTCGCTAAAATATCATGATATTTTCATATGCCGATATATCTATATTTAAAAACATGGTGTCAGTCTATTCTACTAAGGAAATCTTGTGAGATTTCATCGTTCTGTTACGAATTCTGGTAAAATTTCACGAAATCCCGCGAGATTTCCTAACAAATCGAAGAAATCTCGCAAGAAATCTTGCGAGATTTCTTTCATAAAATAGATCAATATTTTAAAATATCGATATATTGGCATATGAAGATATTGTGATTTTTCAGTGCATCAATATTTTTTCCCACCCCTGTTTTGTTTTCATCAGCATAATTTACAGGCAGAAGTTTTTATTTGTTCATTACAGGTGTTTTTAAGTGCTTTTCTTTTTTCTTTTTATCTCAACTTTATTTATAGTTGAGTTTAAAACAACTACAGTCGGAACAAAGTGCTGTACACATCTAGCGAATAATTTAAAACAATTCCAAAACAACAAAACTAGTTAAACAAATAAAACGATTGCAAATAGATAAATAAAAATGATTTAAAAGAAACAAAATAGTCTTTAATATCTTAATAGTTTTCAAAATTAGTTTTCATTGTGTCCTTATATTAATTTTGGGGTCAAATCAGGTATCAGCCCCAAATATTGGCAGGTTGTATCGGCTGAGGCTGGTGAGAAAATATCGGTATTGGTCCTAAAAATGAATAAATAAATAAATAAAAATCTCTAACAGTCAGAAAAAACCCTCTACCCTTGTGATCCATGAAGATCCGGACAGTTTTCCAGACTCAGATTTATTCTGGCTGCATGTTGATTATCTGATATCCCTCTGTTGTCGCCGTGGTAACGAACACCAACGTCTGTTGGACGTCGTGGCTCATAAAGGACTCGGATGATTCCTTAATTCTGCCGTACGGATGACAGATGTTATAATCTGGTCCAGTCGGGTTTTCGTTGTAAAAACCTCCGATCTTGTCTCCATCAGGGTCCCCTGGTTCCAGTACCCCATCATCTACGACATCCGGGCCCGGCCCAGAAAGATCTCCTCCCTGACGGGAAGCAAAGGTCAGAGTCCAGAAACAACATGGTGGTCAGGCGTGGGTTCACACCTGGTCCTGGTCCTGGGTAAACCAGGACCAGGACCAGGATCCTGGTTCTCCACAAACAGGACTTCGTTTGTGGAGGAGAAAAACAAACTGATCCGGATCCAAGAAATGAACCCTGGTCCACCTGGTACCTCCCTGGTCTAATGTGGACTGCAGCAGGGATGTATCTGACCGATACTCAGTACTGGTATCTGACCGATACGCAGTACTGGTATCTGACCGATATGCAGTACTGGTATCAGACCGATACTCAGTACTGGTATCGATACCTCCCTGGTCTTACATACCTGCTGCAGTCCATGTATCAGACTGATACTCAGTACTGGTATCTGACCGATACTCAGTACTGGTATCTGACCGATATGCAGTACTGGTATCTGACCGATATGCAGTACTGGTATCGGTACCTCCGTCGTGGAACGTAGACTGCATTAGGAATGTATCAGTCTGATTAGTCAGTACTGGTATCAGACCGATACTCAATACTGGTATCGATACCTCCCTGGTCGTACATGGACTGCAGCAGGTATGTATCAGACTGATACTCAGTACTGTTATCAGACCAATACTCAGTACTGGTATCAGACCGATACTCAGTACTGGTATCAGTACCTCCGTCGTGGAACGTAGACTGCATTAGGAATGTATCAGTCTGATAGTCAGTACTGGTATCAGACCGATACTCAGTACTGGTATCAGTACCTCCCTGGTTTAACGCAGACTGCAGCAGGGATGTATCGGACCGATACTCAGTACTGGTATCGGTACCTCCGTCGTGGAACGTAGACTGCATTAGGAATGTATCAGTCTGATACTCAGTACCGGTATCAGACCGATACTCAGTACCGGTATCAGACCGATACTCAGTACCGGTATCAGACCGATACTCAGTACCAGTATCTGACCGATACCCAGTACCAGTATCGGACCGTTACTCAGTACCGGTATCAGTACCTCCTGGAAGAACTCTGGTAGAAACCTGATGGACCTGAGACCGCGAGGATCTGATGCAGGTCCATGTTTTACACAAGCGGTCCCGCACTGATCAACAGATCCAGGATCACCAGATCTAGACCACCTGGACCCCCGCCCTGCAGGATTTCAGTGAGTCCCTGACTGGAGCAACCTCTGAAGTTCTGCAGAGACTCATGAATGTGAGTCCGGTGTGTTGGACCCGGGACACACTGAAACCTGCAGGACTGCCGGTCTGGATTTGGTCCTGAACCAGGTTTCTTCTTCAGTGGTTTTGGATGCTGGTCTGGTGAGGACGGGAGTACCGTATTTTCAGGACTATAAGTCACCCCTGTCGCACCGAACTATAAGATATATATATATATATATTTATTTATTTAAAATAGTTTGACTTTTGGATTTTTCATATCATTGGTAGCATTAGCCAGCTCGATGACGTGCCTAACTTTGTGCAGCTGAAAACACACAAGCATCTGAAAACGTCTCCTTTCTTGGCAGTCCCCAGTTGTTCCACTGGAAACGGGGGGGTACAGACCCGATTTTCAGATGTTTGTGTGTTTTAGGACGCACAATGTCAAGCACGTCAGTAAACGCTAGCTGGCTAATGCTAGCATGCTGTGAAGTGCCGGAGTTGTGCCCCATCGGCGACAAACAAACGTGTGTTTTATTATAAAGTTCGGCCCTTCACCGCGGCGAATCGATCGCTTTGATCCAGCTTTTGATCCAGTATCACTTCAGTCTAGAATGAAAACTTAAATATGTTTGGAGTTTATCCGATTTAAACAGTATAACAGAGCAGGAACGGCTGTCGTTAAAATGGCCCAGAGGAGGAAGTGTCCAAATACCGGGAAGTTCCGGTAAGCGTGATAATCCCCTATTACCAATGATACAGCACAGCAGGGCCGTCACAAACGATTTTGACTGGTAGTGTGTTTGTGTCAATATGCAACTGAAGAAAAGCTGTCGTGGCTCCGACCACGCACGTGCGCTAAGGAAAGGAAGGCAGACGAGCCAGTGGAAGGAAGAGCGACAACCATGAGTGGAAAAACAAACGATTAGTCGATGATGAAATTAGGAACCAACTATATGTTTGTGTTTTTCATATAACTTTATTTTTCTGCAATGTGCTACTCCACAGTGACAGACAGTATATCAGCTTAACAGAAGATAAAATAAAATGCGTTATCCAACTTAGATTTGACGGTTTTGCTCTTGAATTTTGTACAACTCTGAAATGATGTCAGCCTAAAATTGTGCACTGCATTGCGTTAAAATGTGTCGGAAGTGAACTCGCTTCTTCCGTTCCAACTCGACCATTTTGTTTAAACTAGGAACCAACTATTGTTGACTTTGTGGGTATAAATGTTTCAGGAACGTTTAACCCAACACACACAAAGTCTTTATTTAGGCACAAAAGAAAGCAACCTCACAGTGACTTGAGGATTTTGTGGATTTATGAGTGAGATAAGAAAATGCTAATTTAATACGACATTATTTAGTGTAATAATTTGCTTTCATTTACAAAGTTGCTGTGAAAAAGGCATTAAATTCTGTTCTAAAGGGTCTTAAAAGTCTTAAATTAAACCTGTAAAATCCTGTAGGAACTCTGCATTAATCGACTAATCGCTGCAGCCGTAAGTAAAGAGTCAGGAATGAGACGTAACGGTTCTGTAGGAGACTGGAACCTTTATTCAGTTTTTCCTGTAAAACATGGTGATGATTGAAGCAGGAACCAGAGCCGGTCCTGCTGCCGTCCCGTCTCTGACGTCCCGTCTTCTCTGGTCCCCCCCAGACCTCCAGATGGTGAACCTGACCCTGCGGGTCCTGTCCCGGCCGCTGGCCTCCAACCTGCCGGTCCTGTACCAGCAGCTGGGTCAGGACTACGACGAGCGCGTCCTGCCCTCCATCGTCAACGAGGTGCTGAAGAGCGTGGTGGCCAAGTTCAACGCCTCGCAGCTGATCACGCAGAGAGCCCAGGTAAACCACACCAGCACCACCGGGAGCTGGACTGGTCCCAGTTCCAGTCCAGTTCCAGCACAGCAGTCCAGTTTAACAGAAACGTTCACAGTAATAATGATCAGGAAACCAGCGGACTGGATCAGATCCGGTCCTTCATCCTGGACCAGACGAGGACAGAATGGAGACCAGAACCAGGAAGGAATACCTCCATCAGGACCAGAACCAGCAAGGAAAACCTCCATCAGGACCAGAACCAGCAAGGAAAACCTCCATCAGGACCAGAACCAGCAAGGAAAACCTCCATCAGGACCAGAACCAGCAAGGAAAACCTCCATCAGGACCAGAACCAGCAAGGAAAACCTCAATCAGGACCAGAACCAGCAAGGAATACCTCCATCAGGACCAGAACCAGCAAGGAAAACCTCCGTCAGGACCAGAACCAGGAAGGAAAACCTCCATCAGGACCAGAACCAGCAAGGAAAACCTCCATCAGGACCAGAACCAGGAAAGAAAACCTCCATCAGGACCAGAACCAGGAAGGAAAACCTCCATCAGGACCAGAACCAGGAAAGAAAACCTCCATCAGGACCAGAACCAGCAAGGAAAACCTCCATCAGGACCAGAACCAGGAAGGAAAACCTCCATCAGGACCAGAACCAGCAAGGAAAACTTCCGTCAGGACCAGAACCAGCAAGGAAAACCTCCATCAGGACCACGAAGGAAAACCTCCATCAGGACCAGAACCAGGAAGGAAAACTTCCGTCAGGACCAGAACCAGAACCAGGAAGGAAAACTTCCATCAGGACCAGAACCAGCAAGGAAAACCTCCATCAGGACCAGAACCAGCAAGGAAAACTTCCGTCAGGACCAGAACCAGAACCAGGAAGGAAAAACTTCCATCAGGACCAGAACCAGCAAGGAAAACTTCCGTCAGGACCAGAACCAGAACCAGCAAGGAAAACTTCCGTCAGGACCAGAACCAGCAAGGAAAACTTCAATCAGGACCAGGAAGGAAAACCTCCATCAGGACCAGAACCAGCAAGGAAAACCTCCATCAGGACCAGAACCAGGAAGGAAAACCTCCATCAGGACCAGAACCAGGAAGGAAAACCTCAATCAGGACCAGAACCAGGAAGAAAACCTCCATTAGGACCAGAACCAGGAAGGAAAACCTCCATCAGGACCACAACCAGCAAGGAAAACCTCCATCAGGACCACAACCAGCAAGGAAAACCTCCATCAGGACCACAACCAGCAAGGAAAACCTCCATCAGGACCAAAACCAGGAAGGAAAACCTCCATCAGGACCAAAACCAGCAAGGAAAACCTCCATCAGGACCAAAACCAGCAAGGAAAACCTCCATCAGGACCAGAACCAGAAAGGAAAACCTCCATCAGGACCAGAACCAGCAAGGAAAACCTCCATCAGGACCAGGAAGGAGGTCCATTTTCCAGGACTGGTTTTGGGTGGAGAGGACCAGAACCAGCTGCTGGATTCCTGCTGAAGAAGAAGAGAAACACATGAATGACAGCAGAGAGGAGCAGTGCATCATGGGATGTCCCCCAGCAGCCTCGACCTACGGCAGCAGGACTAAAGGATCAGGATCAGGGTCACCAAGCCAGACCTGACCAGATGATCCAAAGATAGAGAGGGGTCTGGTTCCTGGATCTAGACCTGGAGCTGGTTCTGCTTTTCTTATGGGATGTTATTATTTTCTAAGTAATAGACAACAGTGTCACGAACATCCCAGAAGGACTCGAAGTAGAAGTCCTGCAGGTCTGGTCTCTGTGGTCCTGCAGGTCTCTAACCGGTCTCTGTGGTCCTGCAGGTCTCTAACCGGTCTCTGTGGTCCTGCAGGTCTGGTCTCTGTGGTCCTGCAAGTCTGTAACCGGTCTCTGTGGTCCTGCAGATCTGTAACCGGTCTCTGTGGTCCTGCAGGTCTCTAACTGGTCTCTGTGGTCCTGCAGATCTGTAACTGGTCTCTGTGGTCCTGCAGGTCTGGTCTCTGTGGCCCTGCAAGTCTGGTCTCTGTGGTCATGCAAGTCTGGTCTCTGTGGTCATGCAGGTCTCTAACCGGTCTCTGTGGTCCTGCAGGTCTGGTCTCTGTGGTCCTGCAAGTCTGTAACCGGTCTCTGTGGTCCTGCAGATCTGTAACCGGTCTCTGTGGTCCTGCAGGTCTCTAACTGGTCTCTGTGGTCCTGCAGATCTGTAACTGGTCTCTGTGGTCCTGCAGATTTGTAACCGGTCTCTGTGGTCCTGCAGGTCTCTACCCGGTCTATGTGGTCCTGCAGGTCTGGTCTCTGTGGTCCTGCAAGTCTGTAACCGGTCTCTGTGGTCCTGCAGGTCTCTAACTGGTCTCTGTGGTCCTGCAGATCTGTAACTGGTCTCTGTGGTCCTGCAGATTTGTAACCGGTCTCTGTGGTCCTGCAGGTCTCTACCCGGTCTATGTGGTCCTGCAGGTCTGGTCTCTGTGGTCCTGCAGGTCTCTGACTGGTCTCTGTGGTCCTGCAGGTCTCTGACTGGTCTCTGTGGTCCTGCAGGTCTCTGACTGGACTCTGTGGTCCTGCAGGTCTCTACCCGGTCTATGTGGTCCTGCAGGTCTCTAATTGGACTCTGTGGTCCTGCAGGTCTGGTCTCTGTGGTCCTGCAGGTCTGGTCTCTGTGGTCCTGCAGGTCTCTAATTGGACTATGTGGTCCTGCAGGTCTGGTCTCTGTGGTCCTGCAGGTCTCTGACTTGACTCTGTGGTCCTGCAGGTCTCTACCCGGTCTCTGTGGTCCTGCAGATCTGTAACCGGTCCCTGTGGTCCTGCAGATCTGTAACCGGTCTCTGTGGTCCTGCAGATCTGTAACCGGTCTCTGTGGTCCTGCAGATCTGTAACCGGTCTCTGTGGTCCTGCAGATCTGTAACCGGTCTCTGTGGTCCTGCAGGTCTCTAACCGGTCTCTGTGGTCCTGCAGGTCTCTAACCGGTCTCTGTGGTCCTGCAGATCTGTAACCGGTCTCTGTGGTCCTGCAGATCTGTAACCGGTCTCTGTGGTCCTGCAGGTCTGGTCTCTGTGGTCCCGCAGATCTGTAACCGGTCTCTGTGGTCCCGCAGGTCTGTAACCGGTCTCTGTGGTCCTGCAGGTCTCTAGCCGGTCTCTGTGGTCCTGCAGGTCCTGTCTCTGTGGTCCCGCAGATCTGTAACCGGTCTCTGTGGTCCCGCAGGTCTCTAACCGGTCTCTGTGGTCCTGCAGGTCTCTAACCGGTCTCTGTGGTCCTGCAGGTCTGGTCTCTGTGGTCCTGCAGGTCTCTAACCGGTCTCTGTGGTCCTGCAGGTCTGTAAACGGTCTCTGTGGTCCTGCAGGTCTCTAACCGGTCTCTGTGGTCCCGCAGGTCTCTAACCGGTCTCTGTGGTCCTGCAGGTCTCTAATTGGACTCTGTGGTCCTGCAGGTCTCTAACCGGTCTCTGTGGTCCTGCAGATCTGTTACCGGTCCCTGTGGTCCTGCAGGTCTGTAACCGGTCTCTGTGGTCCTGCAGATCTGTAACCGGTCTCTGTGGTCCTGCAGATCTGTAACCGGTCTCTGTGGTCCTGCAGATCTGTAACCGGTCTCTGTGGTCCTGCAGATCTGTAACCGGTCTCTGTGGTCCTGCAGGTCTCTAACCGGTCTCTGTGGTCCTGCAGGTCTCTAACCGGTCTCTGTGGTCCTGCAGGTCTCTAACCGGTCTCTGTGGTCCTGCAGGTCTCTAACCGGTCTCTGTGGTCCTGCAGATCTGTAACCGGTCTCTGTGGTCCTGCAGATCTGTAACCGGTCTCTGTGGTCCTGCAGATCTGTAACCGGTCTCTGTGGTCCTGCAGGTCTGTAACCGGTCTCTGTGGTCCTGCAGGTCTGGTCTCTGTGGTCCTGCAGGTCTCTAACCGGTCTCTGTGGTCCTGCAGGTCTCTAACCGGTCTCTGTGGTCCTGCAGGTCTCTAACCGGTCTCTGTGGTCCTGCAGGTCTCTAACCGGTCTCTGTGGTCCTGCAGATCTGTAACCGGTCTCTGTGGTCCTGCAGGTCTGGTCTCTGTGGTCCTGCAGGTCTCTAACCGGTCTCTGTGGTCCTGCAGGTCTCTAACCGGTCTCTGTGGTCCTGCGGGTCTCTAACCGGTCTCTGTGGTCCTGCAGATCTGTAACCGGTCTCTGTGGTCCTGCAGGTCTGGTCTCTGTGGTCCTGCAGGTCTCTAACCGGTCTCTGTGGTCTTGCAGGTCTCTAACCGGTCTCTGTGGTCCTGCAGGTCTCTAACCGGTCTCTGTGGTCCTGCAGGTCTCTAACCGGTCTCTGTGGTCCTGCAGGTCTCTACCCGGTCTCTGTGGTCCTGCAGGTCTCTAACCGGTCTCTGTGGTCCTGCAGGTCTCTAACCGGTCTCTGTGGTCCTGCAGGTCTCTAACCGGTCTCTGTGGTCCTGCAGGTCTCTACCCGGTCTCTGTGGTCCTGCAGGTCTCTAACCGGTCTCTGTGGTCCTGCAGGTCTCTCTCCTGATCCGCAGAGATCTGATGGAGCGGGCCAAGGACTTCAACATCATCCTGGACGACGTGGCCATCACAGACCTGAGCTTCAGCCGCGAGTACACGGCCGCCGTGGAGGCCAAGCAAGTCGGTGAGTGGATGGGGGGTCTGCTGGACCTGGACCGGGTCTGCCGGACCTGGACCGAGTCCGGTTCAGGTCTGAGCTGTGGTGTTGTTCCTCTGCAGCCCAGCAGGAGGCGCAGCGAGCCCAGTTCTACGTGGAGAAGGCCAAACAGGAGCAGAGACAGAAGATCATCCAGGCGGAGGGAGAAGCTCAGGCTGCCAAGATGGTGAGGACGATGACATCATCACGTACGTGTGCAGGTGTTGCTGGGAGTAACCGTCTGTTCCTGTGCTGCAGCTGGGCGAGGCCGTCACCAAGAACCCGGGGTACCTGAAGCTCAGGAAGATCCGGGCCGCGCAGAACATCGCCAAGACGGTGAGAAGCCGCCGTGTTCGCTTTACGCTCGCTGTTTACGGATAAATACGGCGCCGTTCCAATATCACATGATCAATATTCCAACTTTATTGATTTATTTATCCACACGGCAACAGACCTCCTGCAGAAATCAGCTTTTAAAGGGTTAAAAATAATTAAATCCAGGAAGGGTGTTTTTATTTTTTCACTTTATTCATCCTGGTTTTATTTCTCCCAGCGAATCATCACTGATGACAAAACTTTATTTATAGCACCGTTTAACAAACATGATGTAAACAGGATGAAGCTGACGTTCTGATCTGATGAAGGTGATGATGAAGGCTGGTCTGATGAAGGTGATGATGATGATAAGCACGTCCACCAGATGGCGCCAGTGGAACATGAACGAGTTCTACATGGCCCTTCTACTCTGACCTTTGACCTCCTGGAGACGCTGCAGACCTGCAAACAGGAGAAGAAGAAACTTGATTTAAAAGAGAAGAAGAAGTTCAGACAGGAATTATTGATCAGGATCTTATTGATCACCAATAATCTGAACTCCTGGGGTCCTGGTGATCAGTAATCTGGTTCCTTGTAGGGACGGGTGATGCCAAAGTTTTTGCTGTCGATGCTGTACCAGTAGTTTCTGGTTCTTTTTCAGCGATACAGATACCGATACCGATACATTTTGCCCCTTTATAAAAAAAAAAAAAAAGAAAAAAAAAGTCACATGATCATCCAGTTTGCATGAATATCTTGAATGCAGGGTAATATTAGATATCAGTAAAACTTGAGAACAGAAGTACTGGAAAGAAACGCTTTTTAAATGATAAATGATATTGATGAGTAAATTAAGCAACAATAAGATTAAAAACTTATTTCAAATATCAAATAACTTAAATACAAGTAAAGATTATTTACATTTATGAAGTGGAAAATGTTCAAATATGAAATGTAATTGTAACATAAATTCACCAGAACATGCAGTAACCTGCGTTAAACATCATCATCATCATCATGACATCTGATAGGCTACCACCATCATGTGATACAGAAGCTAGAATCTGATAGGCTACCACCATCATGCGATACAGAAGCTAGAATCTGATAGGCTACCACCATCATGCGATACAGAAGCTAGAATCTGATAGGCTACCACCATCATGCGATACAGAAGCTAGAATCTGATAGGCTACCACCATCATGTGATACAGAAGCTAGAATCTGATAGGCTACCACCATCATGTGATACAGAAGCTAGAATCTGATAGGCTACCACCATCATGTGACACAGAAGCTAGAATCTGATAGGCTACCACCATCATGTGACACAGAAGCTAGAATCTGATAGGCTACCACCATCATGTGATACAGAAGCTAGAATCTGATAGGCTACCACCATCATGCGATACAGAAGCTAGAATCTGATAGGCTACCACCATCATGTGACACAGAAGCTAGAATCTGATAGGCTACCACCATCATGTGACACAGAAGCTAGAATCTGATAGGCTACCACCATCATGTGACACAGAAGCTAGAATCTGATAGGCTACCACCATCATGTGATACAGAAGCTAGAATCTGATAGGCTACCACCATCATGCGATACAGAAGCTAGAATCTGATAGGCTACCACCATCATGTGACACAGAAGCTAGAATCTGATAGGCTACCACCATCATGTGATACAGAAGCTAGAATCTGATAGGCTACCACCATCATGTGACACAGAAGCTAGAATCTGATAGGCTACCACCATCATGCGATACAGAAGCTAGAATCTGATAGGCTACCACCATCATGTGACACAGAAGCTAGAATCTGATAGGCTACCACCATCATGTGACACAGAAGCTAGAATCTGATAGGCTACCACCATCATGTGACACAGAAGCTAGAATCTGATAGGCTACCACCATCATGCGATACAGAAGCTAGAATCTGATAGGCTACCACCATCATGTGATACAGAAGCTAGAATCTGATAGGCTACCACCATCATGTGACACAGAAGCTAGAATCTGATAGGCTACCACCATCATGTGACACAGAAGCTAGAATCTGATAGGCTACCACTATCATGTGTAAGGATGGATCTCTGCAACGGCCGGCCGATATTTTAGGCCAATATTTGTGGGTTTTTTTTGCTGGCATCAGCCAATTCGTTGGATGTGTTGGGTGATGCCCTCACACGATATCGCAGCATATTGCTATATGTATATGTGCGTGTGTGTGTGTGTATGTGTATATATATATATATATATATATATATATATATATATATATATTATGAAAAATTTATATTTAAATATTTATTTGAAGTACTTTGTTCTTTGTTAATTAGTTGTAAAATTACATTTCATTCTATCCTTCATTATATTAATTTGAGAGTCAAATGCAATATCGGCCCCCAAATATCGGCAGGTTGTATCGGCCATCGGCTGATGAGAAAGTATTGCTGTTGGCTCTAAAAGATCTGTATCGGTCGATCCCTAATCATGTGACACAGAAGCTGATAGGTTATTGAATCTGATGTTTTTCCTGGCTGGTATTGAAGTATCGACTCCAGGGTATCGGTATTCCCATCCCGAGTTCCAGATTATCGACCAGGTTCAGCTGGTTCTTGCTGTGTTTGCTGTCCTCTAGTAAACTTGTGATATTTGTGGAGTAATCAGCAGGAGGAGGTTTTAGAAAGTATTTTCTCCAGAGGATCAGTGTTCAGTGAAACGGATCAGGGGGTTTCTGGGCCGCCGGCGGCTTGCTGATGCTGACAGGACTCCTCTGACGGAGACGTGGGGCGAGCGCTCCGTCCCGGTGACGCGACCCGCTTCCTGCCTGGACGGCGAGCGGGCCTCGGCAGCTCGTGCCGGGCCGTGAATCGGCTCAGTGTTGCGGCGGGACAACGCCGCCTTTGTGCTCCGCGGAGGCCTCGGACCTCCACCTGCTCTCAGCTGCATGTTTGTGTCTGACCTGCAGGTGTCGCAGTCCCAGAACAAAGTCTACCTGAACGCCGACAGCCTGGTGCTCAACCTGCAGGACAAGGACAGCTTCACGTGAGTCCCCGCAGCACACACCAGGACCAAGAAGACCAAAAACACACCGGACAGCTGAGTCTCTGATGAAAACAGGATTTCAGAGACCACATACACAATGTAGTGGTCTTAACACGAGTTAAACACTGAAATCGAGAAGATTCAGACTAATCAAGTGAAATTATCCGTCCATGCAGTGAGATTATTACACTGGGTACAATTTCTTGAAATAAAAAATAGAGACTCCAGACAGGGAGAAATATCGTTAAACAAGTTGTAAAACTCATTTCAAGCTCCTCATTTAATGAAAAAATCCCTCAAAACTAGTCTGGTAATGCTTCTTCCTCATTTTAAAGTAAAAAGCCTTAAAACAAGATCATTTTTGTAAATTTGAGAATTGCTAAAAGGCGCGTTCTGCAGCAACTTCCATTTTTCTGTCCCTCGCCTTTAGAGAAATATTACTGCTGAAAAAAGTAGTTTTATTTGAACTATCGCACTGTTTAGAGCCCTCAGCTCGATAATATTTGCTTTTTATTCAATTATTTAGAACCCCGACCACAAAAGTGCTCGTCCCCACAGTCATTTATGGAGAGAAATGCTGAATATTGAGTGAAAAATGTGCTTTTTGCCCATTCCAAATGCAAAAATCTATCAATAACTATTAAATATATGATGTTAATGATATAATGTAAAACTAAATTTCAAGTAAATATGAAAAATATTTAAAAAGCAGTCGTCCCCCACAGTCATGTCTCTGGTGTTACCATCTTTTATTTTGGATAAAGAAATCACACTTAACGCCCTTTGACCTCCTTCATGAAGATCTGTGAGGAAGGGCCATGGGAAGAATATTGTTTTCAGGAATATCAACATTTATCTCAGGACTTTATGTGATGCGTTTAGTTGAGAGAGTTGCAAATTGATTAAATTCAAATGAATCAAATGACATAATTGAGTGAATAGATCATGAATAACATGTGGTTTAAAGCTCTGCAGCAGCTGTTCTGTAAAATACATTTTTTATGCAAGCTGTCACTGGTGTTACCTTCCTTATGGGACTCACCGAGAGTCGGTAAATCAGTAATAAATAAGCATATTTTGTCTTTCTGAGGTTTCCCTTATTTATTCATAAAATGGCTACAAACATAAATGTTGCTTTACTCATAAGTTAACATTTTAAGGACTGAGGAAACGTCCTTCAAGTCTTTCAGTCACACTTTTAACAAACCTTAACAAATTTATGAAACAGTCTCCTGATTGCTTTGCATTATTATAATTCTTCTCTGACTCTGACTACGTGTGCAGAAGAGACTGAGACGTAATGTTTTATAAAAGCCTTAATTTATGCAAAAGAGTGAAGTAACACCGGAGACAAAAAAAAGCAGCTCATATGGCCTTTAGATAAATGTACAAAATCATTAAGTTTTTATTTATGTGTAGTCATGAAGTCAACAACTTATGTAACAATGTAGTCCAGTTTAAATGTGAAAATAGAGCTGGTGAAGGCTTCTGGATGACCTGGGGCTTGAAATGAGTTCAAGTCCCATATCATCCACGTTTAAACTGACAAAAGTAAATAATAAATAAAAATGTAATGAAAATCTTGACTTTGAATTTGATTCTGAAGCTAAAATGTTGTTGAGCAACACTTTGAGACAATCACTGCGATCAGGTGTTTCTGTAACGTCCAATCAGACGTCTGCACCTGTTGACATGGGAAAGCTGCTCTAATGTGTCGGGACAGTTTTGTTTTTATTTTTTAAATTATTATTTTCAACCACAATTCAAAAACAATATTTTCCGTCGGTAAATTATAATTTTGTAAATTTTTATTTATTATTAGTTTATTTTCTTTCTTGTTATTTTAATTACTATTGTGAATTTAGTCTTTTCTTTAATTGGAGGGTATGAATCATTTTGAGGCATATGTAGGATCCTGTCAAGTCAAGGAAATTATTTATCTGACTAATATTGTGATCTGGTTTGAGATTTGATATTTTACATTCGTGCTTCTGTTTAGTGTTCATGTGAAATATATTTTCTAGATCAGGTGGAGGATGACGTGATGACATAAGAGCTGATCTTTCATCAAAGCTGAGACATGAACGGCTTCACACAGCTGCAGTAATCCTGAAGAGCAGTTTGGATGTGGTGCAGATGCACGTGGAAGCAACCTCGGACCAGGACCAGGACTCACCTGGACATCAGCTGAGTCCTGGTCCTGCTCCAGGCCTCCAGTCTAGGTCTCCAGCCTCCGTTCTGCTGACTGGGAAGTCAGCACCAGTAAAACCAGAAGCTCTAACTGGAAACCTCCATCACCACGTTGGCAGCATCTGACGGTGATGATGATGTAACGGCGGCTTCTGCTGCTCTGGAGGGTTACGTTCCTGACAGCTGGTCCATGGAGAGCAGCCGGGTCCTCCGTCTGAAGCTCCCGTTGGTAACGTTGCCATGGTTACACAGATGAGGCGGAGGAAGCTGGGAATCAGACGGGTTCTGAGATGAAACATGAGATCACCTGGAGCAGATTTCAAACTCGCACAGTTTTTATTTGACGTTGATGGACGGTGAAAAACCAGATCTCGAGGGGTTAAACTGGTGTTTATCGTTGATGATGATCTGGTCATTTTATCACAGTTTTATGGATGTTTTTTCTGTTAATACTGTGCATTTCTAGTACTAATATCAGCCCAGTATGGGCCGATATTTGCTTTAAACCAAATATCGACATCGGCTGATATCAACCCGATATCGACCGATATAATAAACCCATATGTAATGGGCTCTATAGCGACGAGGACTGGCTGATCATTTCTGGATATATCGACGCGATGTGCTTATGATGGCCCACACCAGCTCATGGTACCTTCAGGGTTTGTTACTGGGGCTGGGAAAAAATATCGATACGCTGAAATATCGCAATATTTTCATATGCAGATTTCAGATTGATATTTAAAAACACAACAGTGATGTATTTTACCAATGAAATCACGCGAGATTTCACAAAAACCCGCAAGATTTTGTAACCGAACGACGAAATCTCACGAGATTTTGTTAGTAAAATAGATCAAAGTTGCGTTTTTAAATATCGATGTCTCAGCATTGAAAATATTGCGATATTTCAGTGTATCAATACTTTTTCCCAGCCGGATTCGTCACTCACACAAAAAATATTTTATCTGGCATGTGTGTATATATTTGGCATGTGTGTGTAAATATATAGTGTATATGTATATGTATATATATATATAGCCAGGAAGGCCCGGTAGGACTCCTTCAGTCCCACAGGCCAGGTAGACCCGGTAGGACTCCTTCAGTCCCACAGACCAGGAAGGCCCGGTAGGACTCCTTCAGTCTCACAGACCAGGAAGGCCCGGTAGGACTCCTTCAGTCCCACAGGCCAGGAAGGCCCGGTAGGACTCCTTTAGTCCCACAGGCCAGGAAGGCCCGGTAGGACTCCTTCCGTCCCACAGGCCAGGAAGGCCCGGTAGGACTCCTTCCGTCCCACAGACCAGGAAGGCCCGGTAGGACTCCTTCAGTTCCGCAAGCCAGGAAGGCCCGGTAGGACTCCTTCAGTCCCACAGGCCAGGAAGGCCCGGTAGGACTCCTTCAGTCCCACAGACCAGGAAGGCCCGGTAGGACTCCTTCAGTCCTGCAGACCAGGAGGGCCCGGTAGGACTCCTTCAGTCCCACAGACCAGGAAGGCCCGGTAGGACTCCTTCAGTCCCACAGACCAGGAAGGCCCGGTAGGACTCCTTCAGTTCCGCAAGCCAGGAAGGCCCGGTAGGACTCCTTCAGTCCCACAGACCAGGAAGGCCCGGTAGGACTCCTTCAGTCCTGCAGACCAGGAGGGCCCGGTAGGACTCCTTCAGTCCCACAGACCAGGAAGGCCCGGTAGGACTCCTTCAGTCCCACAGGCCAGGAAGGCCCGGTAGGACTCCTTCAGTCCCACAGACCAGGAAGGCCCGGTAGGACTCCTTCAGTCCCACAGGCCAGGAAGGCCCGGTAGGACTCCTTCAGTCCCACAGGCCAGGAAGGCCCGGTAGGACTCCTTTAGTCCCACAGGCCAGGAAGGCCCGGTAGGACTCCTTCAGTCCCACAGGCCAGGAAGGCCCGGTAGGACTCCTTCAGTCCCACGGGCCAGGAAGGCCCGGTAGGACTCCTTCAGTCCCACGGGCCAGGAAGGCCCGGTAGGACTCCTTCAGTCCCACGGGCCAGAATGGCCCGGTAGGACTCCTTCAGTCCCACGGGCCAGGAAGGCCCGGAAGGCCCGGTAGGACTCCTTCAGTCCCACAGACCAGGAAGGCCCTGTAGGACTCCTTTAGTCCCACAGGCCAGGAAGGCCCGGTAGGACTCCTTTAGTCCCACAGACCAGGAAGGCCCGGTAGGACTCCTTCAGTCCCACGGGCCAGGAAGACCCGGTAGGACTCCTTCAGTCCCACAGGCCAGGAAGACCCGGTAGGACTCCTTCAGTTCCGCAAGCCAGGAAGGCCCGGTAGGACTCCTTCAGTCCCACAGGCCAGGAAGGCCCGGTAGGACTCCTTCAGTCCCACAGACCAGGAAGGCCCGGTAGGACTCCTTCAGTCCTGCAGACCAGGAGGGCCCGGTAGGACTCCTTCAGTCCCACAGACCAGGAAGGCCCGGTAGGACTCCTTCAGTCCCACAGACCAGGAAGGCCCGGTAGGACTCCTTCAGTTCCGCAAGCCAGGAAGGCCCGGTAGGACTCCTTCAGTCCCACAGACCAGGAAGGCCCGGTAGGACTCCTTCCGTCCCACAGAACAGGAAGGCCCGGTAGGACTCCTTCAGTCCCACAGGCCAGGAAGACCCGGTAGGACTCCTTCAGTCCCACGGGCCAGGTAGACCCGGTAGGATTCCTTCAGTTCCACAGACCAGGAAGGCCCGGTAGGACTCCTTCAGTCCCACAGGCCAGGAAGGCCCGGTAGGACTCCTTCAGTCCCACAGGCCAGGAAGGCCCGGTAGGACTCCTTCAGTCCCACGGGCCAGGAAGGCCCGGTAGGACTCCTTCCGTCCCACAGGCCAGGAAGACCCGGTAATACTCCTTCAGTCCCACAGAACAGGAAGGCCCGGTAGGACTCCTTTAGTCCCACGGGCCAGGTAGACCCGGTAGGACTCCTTCAGTCCCACAGAACAGGAAGGCCCGGAGGACTCCTTAGTCCCACGGCCAGGAAGGCCCGGTGGACCCTTTAGTCCCACGGCCAGGACCCGGTAGGACTCCTTTAGTCCCACAGACCAGGAAGGCCCGGTCTGACCGGCATCCTCCCCCACCATCTGAGCCCACTCACCACCAGGTGGTGATCAGTTGAAGCTCCCCCCCGTCTTCACCCGAGTGTCCAGGATAAGGACATACTGATATGGACAAAAAACGGCGGTTGTTACAAATTTTGGTAAATATTTTCATGCTGGTGACGAACAGTGAAATGCAGGTTTTTTATGTTTGTTTTTAATTTCTTTAACCCTTTGGGCATGTGAACATTAGGCCACGCCCACATCATAACATCTCCAGCAGCAGAAGTATTTCTCTCATTTTCACAAGGAATGAATATATCATAATTTTCTGCTTTAATATCGATATCAAATATCAGCCAAATGTCGGATATCTGCCAAACATCCAATATCGTGCATTTCAGACCTGATGGCAGAATCGGCCTCAGACGTCACGCTAGGAAAGATGGAAGCAGAAACTGGACTGAACTGTCTTTTCTGTGTTTGTCTTTCAGGATGTCGTTGTTGAAGTGAGACGTGTCCCCGCCGGTCTGACGTGTCCCCGCCGGTCTGACGTGTCCCCGCCGGTCTGTCCTCCTTCCTTCAGTTCTGCATCAGGATCCCGTCCACTGACTCCACAGCAGGTTTCTGTCCATAGGTACAAACACGACCGCTCGGAGGTCCCCTCACACGGCTGCTGGACGATGTCCGGAAGCTGGACGCTGTCCATCAGCTGGACCAGTCTGGACCTCCTCCAGCCCCGCAGACCAGCTCTCTAGTTGACCTCACACCCTCCCCTGCAGACCTGGACCAGATCCTGGTCCGACACCGGGACCTCTGCTGATGGATCGGCATCACCGTGAGACGCGGTTCAGCAGCGTCCCTGGAGGACGGTAGATGTGGACTCGTAGACCTCCAGCTGGGTCTGGTCCGTCCCTGTAGAGGACTCGTGGAAGCGGAACCTCCGGTCCAGCCGAGGAACCCGGGACCAGAAACGGACCGGCACGGCGGAGCGTGCCAGGCTGAGGTCATGACCCGGGTCAGCCGCAGTTTCACAGACTCGACGCCGAGTCACGGCGTTCACGCCGGCCGTGGCGCGTCCACACACACACACACTCACACGCACACGCACACACACACACGCACACGCCCGCACACACACACACACACGCACACACACACACACACGCACACACACACGCCCGCGCATCCACACACACACACACACGCACATGCACACAAACACACACGCCCGCGCGTCCACACACACACACACGCACACAAACACACACGCCCGCGCATCCACACACACACACACAAACACACACACGCACACGCCCGCGCATCCACACACACACACACACACACACACACGCACATGCACACAAACACACACGCCCGCGCATCCACACACACACACACAAACACGCACACGCCCGCGCATCCACACACACACACACAAACACACACACGCACACGCCCGCGCGTCCACACACACACACACACACACACACACGCACATGCACACAAACACACACGCCCGCGCGTCCACACACACACACACGCACACAAACGCACACGCCCGCGCATCCACACACACACACACAAACACACACGCCCGCGCGTCCACACGCACACACACACACACATATACAAACACACACGCCCGCGCATCCACACACACGCACATGCACACAAACACACACACACACACACGCCCGCGCATCCACACACACACACACACGCCCGCGCGTCCACACACACACACACACACACCCCGCGCATCCACACACACACACACACACACACGCCCGCGCGTCCACACACACACACACACACACCCCCGCGCATCCACACACACACACGCACACACGCCCGCGCATACACACACACACACACACGCCCGCGCGTCCACACACGCACACACACACACGCGTGCGCATCCACACACACACACGGTGGAAACGAAGCATCTCTGGTTTTTGTCTCATCAGTCAAACACAAACTGAATTAATAAGAAATAAATTTCTGGGATTTCTTTCTGTTCTCGTCAGCTGGATGTTTTTCTCTTTCCAATGATTGAATTTGATAAATTAAAGCTAAATGAACAAAAATCTGATCAAGTTTCTCGTGTTTCCTTCATATATTTGTTTTAATCGGTGACTGCAGATGTTTGTTTACTAAATTTAGCGGATAGAACACCATTAATCAAATCAAAGTTTATTTATAAGGCCTGTTTCAGACCAGAAAGCTTGCCATAACAATTGCATAAGGATTAAAAATAAGCTCGTACATACCGACCATACGACATAACCGCATTAAACACACCTAATCACTCCTAATCTGCCACACACTCGTACGCAGGAAGCGCACACACTCCCCGAGCAGAAATGTGGAAGTCCAGCTCATCGTCCTTCATGCAGCCCGTTACTGATCAGCTGAGCTGCTGGTTCTAGTTCAGCAGCTGCAGACAGATGTGCATGACCTCCCTGTCCAGAGTCCAGCAGACCAGGACGCATCAATGCTAACATGTAGCATAGCGACATGATCGAGAGAGTCAACTGAAAGACTCCAAGCATCAGCATCCAATCACGGTTCAGACCCCAACAAGAAAAGCACGAGAACAGCTTCACCATCATCATCATCATCATCATGAGAACCTCATTCTGATCATTTCTCCAACAAACCAGGTGTCCTCTGAAAATGGAGATGTCTGTCTCATCACTGCAGGAAACCCCCTGCAGCCAGAGAGAAGAAGAAAATCCTGCTGTTAATGAAGAAGAAAGTCCCGCTGGTTTCCATGGAGACAGAGGTCCTGCTGGTTTCCATGGATACGAAGGTCCTGCTGGTTTCCATGGATACGAAGATCCTGCTGGTTTCCATGGAGATGAGGGTTCCTGCTGGTTTCCATGGAGACGAAGGTCCCGCTGGTTTCCATGGAGATGAAGGTCCTGCTGGTTTCCATGGAGATGAAGGTCCCGCTGGTTTCCATGGAGATTAAGGTCCCGCTGGTTTCCATGGAGACGAAGATCCTGCTGGTTTCCATGGTAATGAAGGTCCCACTGGTTTCCATGGAGATGAAGGTCTCGCTGGTTTCCATGGAGATGAAGGTCCTGCTGGTTTCCATGGAGATGAAGTTCCTGCTGGTTTCCATGGAGATGAAGGTCTCGCTGGTTTCCATGGAGATGAAGGTCCTGCTGGTTTCCATGGAGATGAAGGTCCCGCTGGTTTCCATGGAGATGAAGGTCCCGCTGGTTTCCATGGAGATGAAGGTCCTGCTGGTTTCCATGGAGATGAAGGTCCTGCTGCTTTATCATTTCAAGATTTCTTAACTCATTCTTTTATCACCTATATTACTTTACTGATTCCTAGGATTACTTCACTCATTCTTAGGATTACTCTATTCACTGCAAGTATAACTACTCATTCCTAGGACTGTTATTTGTTGCTAGTATTACTTTTATTCTAAGGATTACTGTCATTCCTAGGATTACTCAACACATTCTTTACTCATTTCTAGGATTACTTTAATCGTTACTCGGAGTACTTTACTCATCCCTAGGATGACTTTATCATTCCTATGGCTACTTTATCATTTATCATTTCTAGGATTACTCATTACTATTACTGTTACTCGTTGCTTGTATTAAATTGTTGATTCCTAGGATTACTTAACTCATTCATAGTACTATCTTACTCATTCCTCTTTTTCACTACTCTGTCATTACTAGGATTACTCAACTCATTCTTTACTCATTCCTATGAGTACTTTAATCATTACTTGGAGTACTTTAATCATTACTTGGAGTACTTTAATCATTCTAGGATTGCTCTCTTTTTTTACTCATTTCTAGGATTACTCATTCCTAGGATTACTTAATCATTACTTGGAGTACTTGACTCATTCCTAGGACTGTTCCTGGGTGCTTGTATTAATTTGTTGATTCCCAGGATTACTATACTCATTCATAGTACTATCTTACTCATTCCTAGGATTACCTTACTCACTCCAACTATTGACTAATTTCTGGAATTATTTTACTATAAGAACTTTACTCATTATTTTATGAGTACTAGGAGTACTTTGCTGATACCTAGTATTATTTTACTCGTTCCTATGACAACCGTACTTGTTCCTAGTACTACTTTACTCATTTGCAGATGAACTGAGCTGCTATTTCCTGGTTTCTGCTGACTGTGGTACTCTGACACAGTAACACACATCCTGATTCTGATACTTATACATACTTTCTGACATACTGTAGTACTCTCACGTGTCTCCCTGTATTTGTGTTTATTTTGGGTTTATTTCGGAGCAGAAAACGCGGATCTGGCGTCCTGCTGACGTACCTGCGCGCGCACCTGCGTGGTTCCTGCTGAACTCAGGAAACCGCGATCATCGGATTAGCGCAGGATTTAAAAACGGCCTCAGAGGCTCTTTGTGGGGGGGGGGGAATGTGACGAGGACAGACGGCGAAAGATGAATTTTCAGCCGCGCTGCGAGAGCGACAGCTGCTGCTCATTGTGAGAG
Organism: Atherinomorus stipes; assembly: GCA_023101725.1. Taxonomy (NCBI): domain Eukaryota; kingdom Metazoa; phylum Chordata; class Actinopteri; order Atheriniformes; family Atherinidae; genus Atherinomorus; species Atherinomorus stipes. Next base: position 1,922 of record JALJCO010002332.1, on the reverse strand, counting down.
AGAGACCATCTGCACCGCGGGGGGGTCCAGGACGACGTCCAGGAGGACCCGGTTCATGCTAATGTCCCCCCCGGTCCTGACCAGGACCAGGTTCAGGCCTTTCCGCTTCACTCTGGTCTTAACAAAGGCTGAACATTCACGGCCCTTCACCCAATTTCATCATTGCATCCCCCCCCGGAGCCCCCCCCCCCGCCTCTTCCTCCTCTGAAGGCTGAAGTGGAGATAAGATGGCTGCCGAGTTATTTATAGCAGAGAGGCTGCAGATCAGGCCGAGCTGCTGCAACCACAATCTGCGGGGGGGGGGACGGCGACTCCATTGTGTGAGTGACACAAAGCTGCCGTCCCTCCATGTTGAGACGCTGCTGTTCTTCTACATAAGAGGGGGGGGGGGGGGGGCAGGTTTAAAGCTCAGAGGGGATTTTTGTTTCTTACTCGGGGGGGGGGGGGGGGGTGAATATTCATGTAGGGGTTTAAAAAGGGAAGAAAGGTGGGGGCTGGGAGATGAAGACAGCATCTGATTGGCTGCCGCTCCCTGCCTCTTCATCAGCCAGCCAATCAGAGGGCTGTGCATGGTTTGAAAGCTGGCGGGGGGGGGGGGGGGTCTGAGGAAAAAAGCGGAGTCAGAGATGATGAATGTGCAGCCGCTGCAGCTTTTACTTTTCTGTCAGGAAAGCGTCCCCGCCGCGCGCGCAGGCTGCTGCTGGCGCGCGCGGCCGCCATATGGCCGCAGCTTCTCACGTGACCTCACCGCGGAGGTTTTTTTTTTTTTCTCTACAGATCACGGGGAGGGGGGGGGGGTCCGCGCGACCCTCCTCATCAATCACGTCATCAATTATTTATTTATTTAATCAGTGACGTGACTCTTTATGAACATCTAGTGGCCGCTCGCGGAACTGCAGCTTCCTCCTCTTCATTCTCTGATAATGTGAGAAAATCTCTCTCTGTGCCCCCCCCCCCCCCCCCCCCCCCCCCCTCTGTGAGACATTTCACCTCTTCTACATGACAGAAGCAGGAAACAGCTGACAGGACCGTCCTGCGGCTGCGCATCAGCGTCTGTCCCCGCGCGTCCTTGTCTGTCCTTCGTCGTGTCCCGCGCGCATCAGAGATGCTGCAGCTTTGCTCCAGATCATGTTCCGGTTTCTGCGGGATCTGCAGTGCGCGATTCACCAGCACCAGGAGAGGAAGGAGGGGGGGGGAGGAGATCGCGCACACATGCAAACGCATGCTCGCGACTCCACCCCCCTCCCCGCGTCTCTGCCTCCACCCCCCTCCCATCCCGTTTCCACGGTGCACAAACAAGGACGGATTACCGTTCATCTGCTCCGTCGCCATGGAAACACTGACCTCACAGTGTGGTGACCGGCAATCTGGGCCGGTCGCCATGGCGATGCGCCGGTGCCGCGGGGGGGCCTGCAGCTCTGCAGCGGCGTCAGAGAGCTGGAGGATTTCAGTGCGCCCAGTCCGACCAGCAGAGGCCGCCGGAGGGACGTCCTGGTCCTGGTCCCGGTCCTGGTCCTGGTCCTGGTCCTGGTCCTGGTCCCGGTCCCGGTCTGCTGGAGGACCCGCGTCACAGATCTCATGGATTTCATTATATGCGCATTTAAAACGACGCAGCGAGCTGCAGATGATTTGGCGCAAATACAGATGAGAATAAAAACGCAAGTTAACAGGATAAAACCATAAAACATGATACAGGGGAGGACCTGAGACCTGGTCCAGGTCTGGAGGACTTCTGATGCACCAAAAGATCCAGTGTTTAAAGACTTCATAGATCCTCAGAATCCTTTTATTATTATATTAAAGGAATAGTACACCTAAAGAATGATGGTCCTTCATCTTCTCCTCATCCTCATGCTGAGCAAGAATCTGGAACAGTTTTTAATATCTCAAATGCAGCCAGAGATGGGGGGGGGGGCATTATC
>JALJCO010002331.1:0-10302 GCA_023101725.1 Atherinomorus stipes | reverse complement strand
TAAAGTAAACTGATAACTCTAGATTTTTTCAATTATGTTTTAGGCCATTACATGCTGATCGAGTGCAAACGAGAAGCCAATTTCAACTCAAATGGCTGACTAAGTGGCATTCAATAGGGGAACTGTATGTCATGGGATTACAGGCCAATCACAGGCGAAGCTACCGTCGGATAGTAGCAAAGGCAACACGCATGCGCAGCATCCTGTTGGCAACCCTGTTTTACAGAAGTTGGGGACGCTGCGCATGCGTGCTGCCTTTGCTACTATCTGCGGTGCTTTGCCCACCCTGTGACCCCCCCCCCCCCCCCCCCCCCCCCCCCCCCCCCCCCCCCCCCCCCCCCCCCCCCCCCCCGGGGGGGGGGGGGGGGGGGGGGGGGGGGGGGGGGGGGGGGGGGGGGGGGGGGGGGGGGGGCGGCATATACTGTAGTTTCCTTATTGAATGCCGCCTAGTCAGTCCCCTTTGATGTGAAGTTGGCTTCGCGTTTGTACCTCGATCAGAATGTGCGGGTCACAAAACGTAATTGAAGAATCTGAGTGAATAGTTTTCTTGCGAAGTAGCGGTCGTTGAATACGCCAGATTACAGCAACTATGCTAAGCTAAAGTCAGTGTGGCCAGGTTCAGAGAATGACTGGGTCAGTTAGAAAATGCTTCTACCTACTTGTTCTTCTCAGGGTTCTGCAGGGGAGGCCCAGTTTCACTCAGGGGTGGCATATGCCTTTAAAGGTGTCTCTAAAGGTGACGTTTTCATGTTCAGACGTGTATGTGTCGTGGTAATCCCGACTACTGTCCTCCGGATCCTCCCGAGCAACAGACAACACGTAAACGGTTTAAAAGTTTACATCAAAAAGATTAAAATAGTGTGACCACTAAGTTGCAAGACTGGGGTTCCCCTCTCTAAAGCAGAAGTATCACTACACCTCCCCCCGCCCCTTTTGTACACAGAAAGTAAAACTCCAAAAAAATAAAACCACACAAGGGAGGTGCAATAATTCAACCAGGGGTGGAGGTAAGTGAGTCTACACTAGAAAGTCTTTAGTCCTAGAGCACCCTCTGTCTGCTATAGTCGCACAAGGCTTGATACAAAAAAAAAAAAAAAAAAAAAAAAAAAAAAAAAAAAAAAAAAAAAAAAAAAAACAAAACAAACCCCCAGGCTGATACCTGAGCAGTCCTTAATGCATAGGCCCAATCAGCTCTAGCAGGCATCTGTAACTCAGTCTTGCCCTACATCCACTTGGGAAGTCTTGATGCCATGAAGGGTTTCCACAGAACCAGGGGTATCCAGGCACCTCTCCAGAGATTCTGCAGGAAGTAAATGGCCAGTTACACTTCATCCAACAGTACGCAGGGACAATCTTCTTCCAAGCTAGGAGGATCAACGTTCCTTTTCACTCACGGTACCGAAGCGTTGAGGGGAGGAGGGTCTCAGTACTCCCCCACCAGTTGGTCTCCACTGCCTTCCTCCGTGAGGTTCCAGTCATGCAGCAGCTGTCAAACAAAGCAGGGTACTCAGGACACACAGAAACCAATGTGAATGGGTGATCTTCCCCCACCCGCCACCTAGGCGGACAGACGTTCCTTTAAGATATACTTAGAACGCATTGGATTTCCAATCCTGAAGTCTGTCATCAGATCACCGAATCCGTCCTTCTGGTCTGGGAACCTGCTGCATCAGCCCTGCTGCCTGGTCTCTCTCACACTGTTGCTGTCCACTTTTATAGAGGGAGCTGCCATCTTCTAATCAGGTAATTGGGATCCACACTTGCTGATGGCTTCCACCTGGCTGTCATTAGCCAGTCCCACAGTCCAATCAGTGTCCCAGTGCGAACCACAGAGCCCTGACAAAGTGGGCCCACACCTCACTCCAGCCAGCCAGTCAATATAGGAAAAACCGTGTTACTTGACATATGGAATAAAGTTAAACACAAAAATCAGAATTTCCAGCTCCAATTTAGAATTTTAGTGAGTCCCCCATGAAGTTGGATCACCTGTCTTGTGCTTGTAAATGATTATAAACATCACAAATAAGGATAAACATGTTAGTTGTGGATTTGTTCCACCACACAGACAGAGCAGCCAGATGTCCAGAAATGAGCTCCCCTTGCTGAGAAAATGTGATTTTTGGATCTTTGCTCTCGTAGCAGAATATAGTTGTCACAAGCCTAGGGCGCCATCTGGTGGCTGTAGATGATAATGTTTACTCCTGGGTCCATGCCAGTCAGTGTGAATTAATATTTAAATTAGGGCTGTCAAAAAATTCATCCTAAATTAATCCTATTGTCAAACAAAAGATTTTTTTTTATTAATTAGTTCTGCTATATGCAGAAAATACATTAACTTTTGTTTTACAACTTAAAGGCTAAAACCAAGCCAGAAATCTGGGAGTAGTCCAGGACTCAGAGCTGAATTTCAGCTTCACGTTAAGACAGTTGTGAAGTCGGCCTGTGAGGATCGTATCAGCAGCATTCTGGACTAAACTGCCACCGTCTGAAGGACTTTAGGGGAGACATGTAAGGACAGGGTTTCAGTAATCTAGTCTACTAAACATAAATGCAGAATTCCTGCTGAGACACCTTTCATCCTAAATGTGTTCTAGAAGTGATAAAAGCAAAGTGATTCATCAGGATTAATTTTTTGACAGCCCTAGTTTAAATACCTGTTAAATTCTTTATATTTATTTATTTTAAACTTTTAGGTAAAGAAAAGAGGAGAAATGTTTTGGGTCTTTCATTGAGTCACGAAATGCATTCACATATATATTGTTATTTATATATATACATGTTACTGTAAACTTCTGAGTTTATAAAACATGTTTAAATAAAACATATTTTGCATAAGGCATGAATTTTTGGGTAACTGTTATTTCAGACAAATAACAGTTTCATCATGCGGGGCTGGTGTTGATCAGGTAGGTCTTTGTTTAACAATGTTCACCTTTGTTAATCCATGATTCACAGAAGCTCTCTGATGGCTTTTTAGTGTGAGTCACTGGCCTGGCCATCACAAATGTAACTGCTTGAATGCTTTTTAAATCTCAAATGACACAAAATTAACTTATTTAATTGAAATCATTTTCTCAGTTTGACCATCATGCAGCCATGATGCCGGACAGGAGAAGCTGGAAGAGAAAATACATGTAAAGGAGTGGGAAAACATTCAGTTCTACAAATAAAAATGACATTATTTTACAATAATTTATTTCTTAATAAAAGACAATATATCCAATCCAATCTTCTGGATTTATATTACAATCCTCATGGCATAATTGCTTAAGTAGTAAGGTTTTATAGACCAGATGCACAGACAATAAATCAAATCAGGAGACTGCAGCTAGACAGGTATCACAATTTAGCCAAAATATGACTTGGTAAATTATGCTGAACCTAAAAACATAGTATGTTATCAAATGTTGCCAGTGTGCTGTACATATAAAATACAATTGTATAATTGTTGTACGTGCTGTGCAACGGATCTCCAACAAGTCCTTCTTCCATAGTTAATAGAGTTGAAATTCTGAAAATCCTTTAAAAAATTTATGAGTACACAATATACGTATTTATATATCTATATATATTTAACTGTGTTGTAAAACATAAAAACAACATAAATTGATGAAAGAAAAGTCTGTGTATTCCAAGTTATATTAAAATTAGATGTCTCAGTAATTATCATGATGAAAATACTTTCTTGGATGATAACATCTTTGAGAGAAACCGCTTCATCTCTTTGGACTGGACCCCGTAGATGATGGGGTTGAAGCTGCCGGGGATGATGTGAAACAAGATGACAAACACTTTCCTGTACTCTTCAAACTGAGGGAAGCGATGCAGGACAATGTTGACTTTTCCACATATGAACATAATTGTGTACACAAAGAGGTGAGTGCTGCAGGTCTTCAGGGCCTTTTTGTTCAGAGACTTGTTCTTACTGGTCAGACAGACCACCGTGATCTTAGTGTAGGTGATAATGATGCTGCCAATGGAAGATGTCAACAGAACCACAGTGAAAGTCAGCCCATAGATGTTGTTGATGACCACACTCTCACAGGACAGCTTAAACAACGAGGCATTGTCACAGTATGTGTTCTTTATCACATTCCTGCATCGGTTCAGCCGTATGGTCAGACCCAGAAGAATCCCCACCAAAACCAGCGTTGACCCCCAGGCGGAAACCGACAGCTTGATCAGCATTCGTTTAGACATGATTGCAGAGTAACGCAGAGGATTACAGATGGCCACGTATCTGTCAAAGGCCATGATCATCAGCACCGTGTGGGCAGCGGTCCCGAATATGTGAGAGATGAAAGCCTGAACCACACACTCGTAATAAGAGATGAGGCGCTCAGACGGAGGCAGCAGGACATCCATGATCACACGAGGCAACATGACTGAGTTTCCAAGGATGTCATTGAATGTCATGTTACAAAACAAAATGTACATGGGCTGGTGGAGGTTCTTATCGATGAAAATCAGGATTAAAATGCCCACATTGGCTATCATAATGAACACGTAGGAAAAGAGTAAAAAGATAAAGACGGGGTACATGGCAGACTCTTTGACGTTTAACCCCTCCAGCTGAAGCACGTAACTGTTGAGGGTGTAGTTGTCCATCAACCTGAAACACACAGAAATCCTCATTTTCCACATGTGCAAGCTCTTCCCATCAATCATAAAGACAGAGATAAAAGCAGTTAATTATCCAAGCAGTAGCAGTAGCAGAAGAAATTTTTATCTCAAGCTTTTAGTTTGGCTAAGACATCACACCAACTTCTATATGATATTAAGAGAGAAGAAATTATTCTAAAGGTTTTCTAATCTTACGTTCATCAGGCTTGCACCGGGTAACCAATGGGCACAGCACAAGCTCTGTCTGATGTTTATAAAGGCATGTATTCATGTGAAAGGGGAATACACACCGCAGCATCAAGCAGGTGTCCATAGAAACCATCTGCAGATCCAACTACTAACAACCATCACCTGTGTTTACAGTCTGACTCTGCTCTTTATACTATCTACTATACTATATACTATATACTATACTGCCCGAGATTCGTAAAGTTGTCAGGAGTGAAGTTCACAGGCAAAGTTGAGTTTTTTTTCCTGCTCCTGAAGTTATAATCCAACCACTTCAGGCAAGTCGATCCATCCAGTACAACAAATAAACTCCCACGCTGAACGCAACCACATTTTTTTCCCAACTTGTCCGTCATCATTGTAATTAACCCCATAAAGATCAGTTACTATTCTATTCCAATGGACTTCCAAAGCTTTTTGACCATCATGGTCAGTTGTGAGCATGCGTGAGTGATGTATTCATAAATTATGAAAATCGTCCATTCCTCCATATGCAAGCAGTGTCCTTGATCCCTGTTAAATTTTTTTTTAACAAACCAAGGCTGGCAAGTCATCAGAGACTCAGAAAGATGCACTCTCGTAGGTTTTTAGCCAAAAGAAGCAAACCGTGTTATTCACAGCCTGGTACTTTTATAACTCTACAGTTGGACTTATTAAACGTTTGATCTTTACCAGGGAAAACATTTTTAATCAATGATTCTATCACTGAACATAGCCTTCATTTTATATTTTTAACGGAGACTGGGTTGGATGAAAGCAGTTACTGTATGCTTTGTTTTTATAGTCAGTACCTCCCAATAGGGGATTATCACGCTTACCGGAAGTTCCCGGTATTTGGACACTTCCTCTTCTGGGCCATGTTAACGACAGCCGTTCCTGCTCTGTTATACTGTTTAAATCGGATAAACTCCAAACATACTTAAGTTTTCATTCTAGACTGAAGTGATACTAAGGAAGAAGTGGATCAAAGCGATCGATTTGCCGCGGTGAAGGGCCGAACTTTATAATAAAACACACGTTTGTTTGTCGCCGGTGGGGCACAACACCGGCACTTCACAGCATGCTAGCATTAGCCAGCTAGCGTTTACTGACGTGCTTAACATTGTGCGTCTTAAAACACACAAACATCTGAAAATCGGGTCTGTACCTCCCCGTTTCCAGTGGAACAACTGGGGACTGCCAAGAAAGGAGACGCTTTCAGATGCTTGTGTGTTTTCAGCCGCACAAAGTTAGGCACGTCATCAAGCTGGCTAATGCTAACCTGATAACAGTAGTCCGCCAGCTACTACTCTGTTAAACTTTGTTAATCGGATAAACGCCAATGCCAAGTTTTCATTCCAGACTGAAGTGATGCTAAGGAAGAAGTGGATCAAAACGACCGATTCGCCGCGGTAAAGGAACGAACTTTATAATAAAACAATACACGTTTGTTTGTGGCCGGCAGACCGCGCAGTCGTGTTAGCAGGTTAGCATTAGCCAGCTCGATAACGTGCCTAACTTTATGCGACTGAAAACACACAAGCATCTGAAAGCGTCTCTTTTCTTGGCAGTCCCCAGTTGTTCCACTGGAAACGGGGGGGTACAGACCCGATTTTTAAATGTTTGTGTGTTTTAAGACGCACAATGTTAAGCACGTTAGTAAACGCTAGCTGGCTAATGCTAGCATGCTGTGAAGTGCCGGTGTTGTGCCCCACCGGCGACAGACAAACGTGTGTTTTATTATAAAGTTCGGCCCTTCACCGCGACGAATCGATCGCTTTGATCCACTTCTTCCTTAGTATCATTTCAGTCTAGAATGAAAACTTAAGTATGTTTGGAGTTTATCCGATTTAAACAGTATAACAGAGCAGGAACGGCTGTCGTTAACATGGCCCGGAAGAGGAAGTGCCCAAATACCGGGAACTTCCGGTAAGCGTGACAATCCCCTATTTCAGTTTTATCAGCAAGGCCAGACTGTACTGGAGAGGCGGGGGTAGCCGCTCTATTTAATGAATCGTTTCAATGCGAACAGTTATCTCTTGGAAGTTTTTCCTCTTTTGAATACATGGCTTTACAGCTGATGGTCTCATCCAGAGTCATGTTTCTAAATATTTACCAGCAGCTCAAATACCATGCAGATTTTAATGATGATTTTAATGGACTGGTGTCTGTCATCTGTGTGGAATTTTACCGCATTATTATTGTTGGTGATTTTAACATCCATTTTGACAGTCCTAAGGACAAAGGGACAAAAGACCTGATTAATAGTCTGGACAACTTTGGGTTGACTTAGCATGTGACAGAGCCCACACACAATAGAGGACACATCTTAAATCTACTGATCTCGAAGGATCTGGACGTTTCCATGGTTACTGTGTGCGATATGGGGCTGTCGAATGTTTGAAAACCGCATTAAGGCAATCACAAAATCAGCTGACTATCACCTGAAGAATGTCTCAGAATAAAGGATCTAATGTCTCTGTAAGACCTGGGACAACTGGTCCATCATCATTCATCTTCAGTCAGCTTGATTATTTTAACAGCATGTTTACTACCTAAAAAAAAACAGTTAGACACCTGTGGCTCATTCAGAACTCTGCTGCCTCACTGACATCAGAAACTTGGACTACATCAGCCCAGTTCTGAGCTCTTTACACTGGCTGCCTGTTCAGTAGAGGATAGACTTTAACCCTTTGAGTCCCAGGCCTATTTTTGGACCTTTGCTTGAAAATTGCATAAACTTAAATAAATATGTATTTCTTTGCGGCCACAATTTATTTGTTTATTGATTTGAATACTTTTGGAGAACACTTATGAGATTTGTAAAGATGTATAAATATCAGTATATTTATTACAAGTGAAGATTAAATGAAGATAGGCTTAGAAAAGTTAAGAAACCCTCTCAGGATGGATATGCACTAGGGGTGCAACGATACAAAAAAATCCAGGATTTGGTTCGGTTCCATACTTAGGTGTTGCAGTTCAATACTTTTTCGATACAAACAAAACATTTTCATGCCTTTTTTAGCCCAATATGCTTTTGTCCACAACATCTTACTATCAGTGTCATATTTAAGATGAAATCCAATATGGGTTCCAAACCGCAGATCTGAATGTGATCGAAAACAGATCCACTGAGTTTTCAACACAGAGGTCGTCGTCAGAAGACAAGTTGATAACATAAATTGAAAATTCTGCATTGTTCGATATGATATATGGTGGTCCTGGTTTGATACACACCTGTCTTGAACGGTTCGATACGAACACATGTATTGTTGCTCCCCAAATATGTACATGTACAGTAGCTCTCGGGGATTACAAATATTCAGGCGCCAGCATCTCAGATTAACACTGTTCCATCTGTATCTTGCTTTGCCTTTTTAAATAAAAAAGGTTTTCTGAGGAAAACCCTGATTCAGTCTCAGGTCCCTGACTCATCCTTTCATAAGAAGGCCGTTAGGGCTTCATTGGTTTCTGACATGAACTGGACCAGATACTTCCTACTACAACTAGCAGCACTTGGTAAAAGTAAACTAATTAACTCAAGATTTTTTCCAATTATGTTTTGTGACCCGCACATTCTGATCGAGTACAAACGAGAAGCCAATTTCAAATCAAATGGCTGACTAAGTGGCATTCAATAGGGGAACTATATGCCGTGGAAGTACAGGCCAATCACAGTCGAAGCACCGCGGATAGTAGCAAAGGCAGCACGCATGCGCAGCATCCTGGTGGCAACCCTGTTTACAGAAGTTGGGGACGCTGCGCATGCGTGCTGCCTTTGCTACTATCTGCGGTGCTTTGCCTGTGATTGGCCTGTACCTCCGCGGCATATACTGTAGTTTCCTTATTGAATGCCGCCTAGTCAGTCCTTTGATGTGAAATTGGCTTCTCGTTTGTACTCGATCAGAATGTGCGGGTCACAAAACGTAATTGGAAAAAATCTCGAGTTAATTAGTTCACTTGCGAAGTAGCGCTCGTTGGATACGCCAGATTACTTATGCTAAGCTAAGCTAAAGTCAGTGCGGCCAGGTTCAGAGAATGACTGGGTCAGTTAGGAAATGCTTCTACCTACTTGTTCTACTCAAGGGACTGTGGGGGGAGGCTCAGTTTCACCCAGGGGTGGCATATGCCTTTAAAGGTGTCTTCATCCAGAAATCTCACGTTTTCATGTTCAGACGTGTATGGAATAGGATCTTAGTTAAACACAAAAGTCAGAATTTCCAGTTCCAATTTAGAATTTTAGTGAGTCCCCCATGAAGTTGGATCACCTGTCTTGTGCTTGTAAATGATTATAAACATCATAAGGGAGGATAAACATGTTAGTTGTGGATTTGTTCCACCACACAGACAGAGCAGCCAGATGTCCAGAAATGAGCTCCCCTTGCTGAGAAAATGTGATTTTTGGATCTTTGCTCTCGTAGCAGAATATAGTTGTCACAAGCCTAGGGCGCCATCTGGTGGCTGTAGATGATAATGTTTACTCCTGGGTCCATGCCAGTCAGTGTGAATTAATATTTAAATTAGGGCTGTCAAAAAATTCATCCTAAATTAATCCTATTGTCAAACAAAAGATTTTTTTTTTATTAATTAGTGCTGCTATATGCAGAAAATACATTAACTTTTGTTTTACAACTTAAAGGCTAAAACCAAGCCAGAAATCTGGGAGTAGTCCAGGACTCAGAGCTGAATTTCAGCTTCACGTTAAGACAGTTGTGAAGTCGGCCTGTGAGGATCGTATCAGCATCATTCTGGACTAAACTGCCACCGTCTTAAGGACTTTAGGGAGACATGTAAGGACAGGGTTTCAGTAGTCTAGTCTACTAAACATAAATGCAGAATTCCTGCTGAGACACCTTTCATCCTAAATGTGTTCTAGAAGTGATAAAAGCAATGTGATTCATCAGGATTAATTTTTTGACAGCCCTAGTTTAAATACATGTTAAAGACACACAACGTAACTTTTAGACCTTAAAAATCTGCATTTCTGACTCGTTTTGATGGCACACCATCATTCATTTTGCGAATTTTCGAGCCGTCACTACCCAGAGGCGTCCCGGGGCTCAGAAACAGCACTATGTAAGATTCCCATCCGGGACCCGACTGTGACATTGCAGCGGATTATTAGCTGCAGCACCGCGTCACTCACTAGCAACCGGATGTAAACCAGGGATCAACCCCGCGAGTGTTTTGAACGCACATCATGTCGGATTCGGTAAGGAAACATTACAGGAGGAAGAGAGGAAAAGGAAGAGAGGAAGGGACAGAACAAGAGTCAAGATAAGACTGTCTTTTACTGGCTGGAGTGAATCACGGTGCAGGTATGATACAAGATGGATGCTAGTTTGGTCGCCGATAGGGGGCGCGTCACTGAGAAAACTGCTTAAAGTTCTGTTGTGTGTCTTTAAATTCTTTATATTTGTTTATTTTAAAGTTGCAGGACCAGCCAACCATGAAAAAAATGCAACTTAT
>JALJCO010002329.1:0-54858 GCA_023101725.1 Atherinomorus stipes | reverse complement strand
ACTTTTCATACAAAAGTAGAAAAAAGTGCTTTACATATTAAAATCAGCAATATTTCAATAAAATGACAGACAAACAATTACACATTGTTTATCTCCCCCCACGCTCTTCAGCGTTTGCGGGTGATCTACAAAGATTACACACGCAATCTGTAACAGGCGCAAATAGCAGTATTTAAATGAGGATTTAGCATGCACTATTGCTTTGCCATGGAAAGTTCAGAAGAGCATGTGGTAAACGCAAAATGAAATTCGTCCTGATAGATATTAGTTCCAGAGATACAGTATAACATGAGGCAAACAAAAAACAGAATATAAGATAAATGTGAAGAGTTCATTTGCAAAAATAGTCAAACGCTATTTAGAAAATACTGAGTTAACTGCTTTTGCAAATAAACTCTTCATTTACTCTTTGAATATTTTCACCAAATCAAGCTCACATGAAGAAGAGGGTATTAATTATGTAAAATGGAGATAGGAAGTTTGTACCCGACCAGGGGCGGAGCTAGACATTGTCATTATCAGGGGCTTAGCCCACAAAAATATTAATCGTTACAAGGGTGATCCAGCACACCAAAAAAGTAATAAAGAATTTAATCTACTGGTGTGGTTTCAAAAATTGTTCAATATTTCCCTTTATCTATCTAACATTTAACACGTCCTGCCCACGTGCCTTAATAATCATAATATTATATTATGTTTTCATTTTAATGTATTAATGGATAACCATTAAAGTTAAAACTCAGTCTTGGTGTCACATATCTTACTTAAAGAACAACACCAATACATAGCTCCGGACCAAACAAGGACTCACTGAGCAGAATTCACAGTACCAGTTATAAACCAGAACTCATTCAGGACAGCATTTAGAAAACCAGGTATAGCCCAGGACTAAACCAGGACTCAGTCAGGGATATATTTATAAATTTAACCAAATACATATATATATATATATATATATATATATATATATATATATATATATATATAAATCATGTTTTTAGGAATGCTACTTCACCCAAAGTAAATATGTCCTAAAATATAATCCCTTCTTCTTCTTCTTTTTTAAACCTGGGTCTTGTTCCACCTCTGTATTGTTCTCATTCTTGCTGTCATCTTTCCCTCTTTGTACTAACACACAAAGATCAACCAGAGCCACAAAAAATATTATTGTGAAAGTTGACACACCTATTACACACAATTATAATGTTATTTGTACCTTTGTTTTGGAGTTAAAACAGGTAAAAGGTCATATCTGCATATAGTGGTGGGCTGAAACCACAATATCACCAGGTAAGGTGTTTTTGTTATTGTTATATGTACAGCATTTAAACATGACAACATCATTTAATCTCAACTTCAAAAGAAAGTACACTAACAAGGGTAAGTGTGATCTTACCCTTGTTCTAAAATGCTCATGCTGGCATTTTTCATTCTTACTAATATCTCTCTCTTTTTGTCCTTCATTCATACATCAACCAGAGCAAATTATTACTATCCAAAGATTTATGACATATAATATCATTGAGAAATTGACTTTAGTTGTTTAAACTCACCTGAGCTGTTCGCTCTCTTTCTTTTTTTTTTTTTTTTTTTAAATAAGACCTGATGTCCACGGTTGGCACATCACTAAAAATAGTATATATCGCCCAATGTATATTTATATGTATTCAAAAGTTATTTCAAATTAATAATAAATTGAAGGAAATTTTTAATGGGCTTAGCCCATTACTGTACTTGTTTCATAAACCAATGCTAAACGCAGCATATTACTATTTCAATAGTTATTTTCACTTATCTTGTTGAAACAATCGCATCTGTGCTCACTGGATAGTGACATAATGCCATCTGGCTGTTATAAAAGCTACAAGGTAAAAGTAACAGACACACCATCGTCATTCATGACAGGTTTGTTTACATATAACGCGTGACCACAACCTACCAGATGAATGTTAGATTAACGTCCTCTGATGCTATGAATCAATGAGCCCGTGGGAGCTCCTGCAGGCCGTGTAACGGTGAGCTCCTGTGAGGTGAAGTGCCAACACAAGGCGCGCGTGGCACACAAACGCCACAGGTTTGGACCATACCAAGTTTAGAAAGGGGGGAGCCTAGTAACGACATGCAGTGTCCCCTTTTTATTACGTTTTACACATATTGTAGTTGATGTGAATTATTTAATCAACTCTAGAATAATAAAAAGCAGAAAAAAGAAACCTCAAAACAGATCCGGGGCTTTTGAAGAATCATTCCAGGCTTAAGTCCCCTAAGCCGCCCCCCTGCTCCACCAATGTACCCGACAGCGATGAAAAGTAGTTAACGCCGTTTTTCCACAATGGTGTTTGTCTTTTTTTTTGCAAATGAACTCTTCATGTATTAAATATAAAAGAAAAACAATGCAGCAGGTTTCCCTGTGGGTCGTAAGAAGAGGCCGGTTTATCAGGACATTCAATTTATAACCATACATGCTAATGGAACCAGACTGCAGGGTCATAGTCCAAGTTCAGGTGTAATGAAAATGAAATTAATGAATTAAAAATACTTTATTTATCCCAGAAGGGAAATTCAATAGTTTAACAGGCTCACTCTTTTTTCCCCTTTTTATTCGAACAATATAAAATATTTGCAACGTAACAATAATACATAAATGTAAAACTAACAGTAAAACAATAATCAGTCTTGTTCTCCAGGGTGATGACTGCTGGCAGGGATGAATTTCTGTATCTCTCCATCCTGCAGCGAACCTGACGCAGCCTCCCACTGAACACACTCTATTGATTCTTCACTGTGTTGTGTAGAGGGTGGGAAGAATCCTCCATCATCTTCATCAGCTTGTGCAGCATTCTTTTCTGAATGGTCAGCTCCAGCGGCTCCAGAACAATCCCCAGCACAGAACCAGCTTTCTTGATCAGCTTGTTTAGTTTCTTCAAGTCTCTGATTCTGATGCTGCTGCCCCAGCAGATGCTGCAAAGCTGATTGCACTTTCCACAACAGACTTGTAGAAAATCTGCAACATCTTGATGCAGACGTTGAATGATCACAGCGTCATCCTTAAGAAGTAGTCTGCTCTGACCTTTCTTCGGTGTTGCATTTCCAGTCTAGTCTGTTGTCCAGCTGAACTCCAAGGTATTTGTAGTTCTCCATCACCTCCACCTCCTCTCCCAGGATGTAAACAGGGCTATACTGCTTATTCTTGCTCTTCCTGAAGCAACCTGGTTGCAGGAGACAGGCAGGCTGGAGGTGGAGATGGAGGAAGTCTCAGGATGTCCTGGGAGATGAGGCTGTAATTAATTGCCCATTTATTTTAATTAATTTTTATATTTGTTATTTTTCACATCATGGCAATCTTGACCTTGTTTGCAAATGGAAAATTAATTACTTCCACCTTAAGTCATTGACTGTTAAAGCAGGAGAGAGAGCATGTTTCTCCTCTGTTCTCACAGGAGTACTATTTGAGAAAATATCCAATTTTTATGTGAGGATTGTCCTCTCTGTGTTTCATTGGGAATTAAGTGGTCTCTGGCTTCTTTCTTTTTTTCCCCTGTTTGGCCAAGTTGCTGCTAAGATTCTGGAAGTTGCTCCTCCTTTTATAACTTTTCATAACTTTCGTCTTTGCATTCATTATTTCCAAAAAGTCTATGAATTATTTGCACAATCTGTGCAGTGAGAGTTCTTCCAGTACCACTTTCTCTTCTTATTTATTAGTGATAACCTCTGTAAGCTTTGTGATTCTTTCTCAACAAAGTTGTTAATAAGGTAAACATTTTTTACCTTTTTTTTTTTTTTTAGTCATCCAAGTCAAAGCACAAACCTTATTAAAAAAGAAATGAAGGGAATGAAAAACAATTATAAGGAGAAGTTTTTATCTATTTATTATCTCTTACTCTCCCATTCTCTTGTACTCTCTTCCTCACTGCAGGATCCAATTAGCAAATATGCCATGGTTCCTTAGCTGAGAGAGACCTTATGCTGCTAGGATACAGGGTATGCATTGGGTTTTTCACACTGGAGCAATATGGTGCCGTCATATCTGCTCATGTTTATTATTGTGTTATTATTCCAATTTATTGAGGAATGTAACTGAAAATTCAAACTGAACCATTCTGAGTTTTCTTCATTTTTGATCCCATATTGTATATCAAAAGGGTGATCGCATTTAGTGTTGTCATGATACCAGATTTTCAGTAGTCGATACCAGTGAATTTCCACGGTACTTGAAACAAATTTTGATACCTCGGTCAAAATAAACCTAACCACAATATATACACCTTCACCTCTTCACAAGGTAGAAACCTGAACAGATAAATAAAATATGCCTGAAAGGCATTTTGCCTTCAAGCATTCACAAAAAATGTGCTTTTCTAACTATAATTAATAAATTTTCATCAACCATGAAAAAATAGATAGAAAAAAGCTTAAATACTGTCCAAAGACGTGCATGTTAGATTAATTGGTCACTCTAAATTGTCCCTAGGAATGAGTGTGAGTGTGAATGGTTGTCTGTCTCTCTGTGTTGGCCCTGCAAAACAGACTGGCGACCTGTCCAGGGTGTACCCCGCCTCTCGCCTGATAACAGCTGGGATTGGCTCCAGCAACCCCAGCGACCCTGAACTGGATAGGCGGTACAGGAAATGACTGACTGACAATAATAAAATACACTGCCTGGCCAAAAAAAAAGTCGCCACCTTGATATAAGCAAATAGGTACGAGCCTCCTATTGGATAATTACTGCATGGGCAATTATCTTTCAGCTGGCAACAAGTTATTTAACCCCAACTGGTGCAATGACTTGCTTCTCATTTCCTAAACAACCATGTCGAAGGACACATCCCGTTGTCGTGGAAAAGATGTTAGTCTGTTTGATAGGGTCAAATCATTGGCATGCATCAAGCAGAGAAAACATCTAAAGAGATTGCAGAAACTACTAAAATTGGGTTAAGAACTGTCCAACGCATTATTAAAAACTGGAAGGATAGTGGGGACCCATCATCTTCAAGGAAGAAATGTGGCCGGAAAGGTGGATGTGGTGATGCATCCATCATGCTTAGTGTGTACTTCACAAGCCTGTGGGGGCGGTGTTATGATCTGGGGTTGCTGCAGTTGGTCAGGTCTAGGTTCAGCAACAGTATGAGCTCAAGAATGAGGTCAACCGACTACCTGAATATACCGAATGACCAGGTTATTCCATCAATGGACTTTTTCTTCCCTGATGGCACAGGCATTTTCCAAGTTGACAATGCCAGGATTCATCGGGCTCAAATTGTGAAAGACTGGTTCAGGGAGCATGACACATCATTTTCACACATGGATTGGCCACCACAGAGTCCAGACCTCAACCCCATTGAGAATCTTTGGGATGTACTAGAGAGGGCTTTGCGCAGCGGTCAGACTCTACCATCATCAATGCAAATCTTGGTAAAAATTAATGCAACACTGTATGGAAATAAATCTTTTGACATTGCAGAAGCTTATCGAAACAATGCCACGGCGAATGCGTGCCGTAATCAAAGCTAAAGGCGGTCAACAAAGCATTAAGTTTTTCTTTGGTGGTGACTTTTTTTTTGCCAGGCAGTGTAGGTCTGCAATGCCATAAAGCCTTCAAGTATTTGAAAGAAAATAACATTGTGTTAAGTGCTTTCCATCAGCCCTGTGTGCCAGCTGCCACAGATCTAAACATTTTTACATGATGAACAAAGTTTCAACAAACAAAGGAAATTGGATGAAGATAACAGCACACACGTGTAAGCACACACACTTCCTCACTGCAGTATCCAAGGAGTTTTAGACTGTGTCTATTGATTCATGAACATGATGGTGATGGATTACCCACCAAGAATGCTATTTATAAAGTTTAATCAATTATCCTCAAAGTCTTATTGCCGAATAAAGCGCTTTGAATTACAGTTGTGGCGGGCCGCCACTCCTAAATAATTATGGAGGAAACATTTATGGCTCATTGTTGCGTTTTTTTCACCAACTGTTTGGCAGATGAACACCACTCATACATCCGGTACCTCTGGTACCATGAAAATACAGGTACCAACGGTACAACAGTGATGCTGGTACCGATTTGGTACTGAAGTACAGAGTTGCGTGACAACACTAATCACATTTGCTTCAAACTGATTGTTCACATGACTTCACTGTCATGTGAACATCGATGTGATACAATGGACCCTTTTTGTAATTTATGCATACATCACTCGCACTGTACTTTGAAATAGAGCTTGTGAGTTTATGTATTGAATGAATTTAAAGTATGTCAGACACTTGTTGCAGTTTTTTACTTCTTTAATGACAAGAAAGACCACTTTTAAACTGGGAATATGTTTTGACTTGTTTCCAATGAAGAAACACCAGCAATTAGCTTGAATTTGTCCAGTTGTCTGTGTAAACTGAAAGCCTTTGCCATAACACCGGCTCTGCGGTCTACATATCTCCTCCGGTTGGCCACCTGATGACTAGTCATGATGTCATAAACGAGACACTGTATCATGACGTGACACAATTTACTGGTTCTGAATAGAGGTCGACCTCTAAGTCCTAAAGTCCTATCGGCGCCGATTAATCGGCTAAGCCGATTAATCGGCGCCGATAGGACTTTTTACAAACTATCGGTATCAGCTGAACTTGGCTCCTATAGTGGCCAATGGCTGCAGTTTTTTCAACAGCGTCATGAAGCACTGCTCTCTGATCACTGAAGGGCGGGG
The DNA here is from genome assembly GCA_023101725.1 of Atherinomorus stipes. Lineage (NCBI taxonomy): Eukaryota > Metazoa > Chordata > Actinopteri > Atheriniformes > Atherinidae > Atherinomorus > Atherinomorus stipes. The sequence goes on along the minus strand of JALJCO010002329.1, from coordinate 48,151 downwards.
CTGCCCTTGGACAGAGAGAGCGAGGGGGGGGGGGTAAGTGCAGGCAGCAGGAGGACAGAAGTAGTCCAGGTGGAAATTATAACGAGTGCAGCGACATCAGTTTGTGCAATACAACCTTCACAAGTTGTAACTTAAACAACAAAACCTCCTTGGAGGAGGCAATAAGTAGCGGTTGTTCAACAAGCAGAAACGTGACTCATATTTCAGCATAAACAGCCACCAGCATGTTTGACAACGGTGCTTGTTAAGCTAACAACGAACAGCTTAAGAACACGCTAAATGACAGCTGTATGTAAGTCCATCCGCTATTTAATCAGAGATGTCTTTATAAACGCGCCGCTTCCTCGGGGACAAGTCCGCCACAGCTCTGAGGTAAAAGAGTTTGTCTGAATGCAAACGGAATAAAAGTCAAAGTCCTCACTATGAATTACTGAGGACTACTTAAAGCTGGAACCGTAAGTTGTTTTCTTCCAATTTTTAAAGGCTATTATTTGTCATGTGGTGGCCACAGCGAAGCATCATGTTTAATTACCTCCACCGTCACTCCTGACTCTTCCATGAACCGGTCCCTGTCTAGTTAGTCCTGCAGTTCTGTTAGTCTGCTCTGTACGGGTTTTGCAGGTTTGTTTCAGCCACAGAAACCAGTTTCAAGCTGTTCTGAAACCATCTTTCATGTATTTACTGCTTCTAAAACTGCGTGTAGAACAATCATCCGACCATGACGGAATCCCGCCGACATCACGTCCGTGAGGGATTTCCAGCCGCTGCTGTAGCGCTCATTTAAACATGGATATTTACGTAAAAACACGTCTGATTGATGTGATCTTAGTTTGTCATGAATCTTAAAATTTGGCAAATTCTTGTAAACTTCAGTGCTGGCTGAGACAATATTTTCAGTTTCCTTGCACATTTAATTACTGTTTAGTAACATTGATATATTAACTATAAAAGCTTAATTATTTAAAATTCAATGGTTATCCCCTCTTTTCTATCCCTCTTAAGTGATGAAGGTGTTCCTGAAATTTTAAATTTAACTAGTGTGATGTGTATGTACTTCACTATTAAAAAAAAAAAAAACATTCAATTTGTTTTTTTGTTCCCTTTTTTATGGGCTTTTATTCTTGATTTCCATGTGTTTTCTATAAATTTTACAGTGACTTATCATTATTATTGTCATGTTATTTTGTTTAGTTTTTTTTTTTTTTTAAAGTGACATTCTTTGAGTTTGACGTTCTCTTCACTGTTGTTACTGAATTGTCATGTAAAAAATCGAATAAACAAAGATTTTTTTTAAAAATTCAATGGTTAGTGGTATATGAAACATGAAAACATCATGGCTTGCAGACACAGTAATACTGTACCGCATCAAATAACTTTCTGGATTATGAGCTCATAAGTCCCATTTCTTAAGCATTTCATAAAAATATCTTTTTAGATACATACATTCCATTCATAACTTCTCTTCTCTTTTTTTCTTTTTTGCATTGAAAGCACTACTACACAAAAAATAGGAAGAATATTAAAGCAGACAATGTGCAAAGGATGAATCTTTGCATAGACTTGCAGATCTTTTCTAAAAATGAGAAGAAAGCTATTGTTGAAATACTGGTTATTGCAGGATGAGTAAATATCTTAAGTGCAGCCTGGTACATTACCACATACAAAGTAGACAGTTACCATCTGTGTCACAACGTGCAGTTATTTTTTGTTGGTATTGCACATCAGGCAGTGAGGAGCTGTGGGCACACTGTGACATATTCATACAGTATAATAGGCTATGCATTGATCTGACTGAAGCTCTATCTCTACAAGAGATGGAAGCACCAAAAGAAACCTCCCACCTTGAAAATCATGCTGTCAAGAAAACATTCAACCTGTGTTCATCAGTGTACAAAATGAGCTTTATTTTATCTTATTTATTTAGTTAGTTATTTTTTGAGTAAAACATGTTTTGCTATTACATCAGGTTTCAAATGACAGATTTTTTGTTTGTTTGTTTCTTGTGCTTATTTTGTCACTACAACAGCAGGAAATGTTTAGCATTACCCTGTGTTCACACTGGACGGCTCCATTCGCATACGCACCCATTTTTCAACACATGAATGCTGGATGTTTACTCGCTTGATTCAGGCGTTTTTTTGTAACGCCTGATCCAGGAGTTACGTCTGGATGGCGGCCACTTCCATGGGGATTTCCAGAGCCCAGTTTGATGATTTGTCGGGGAGGATCGGTGCTGCATATCCCTCAGGATACAAACTACAGGTGCTGTATTCTGACTGCTGAGCGTCTGTCCACCTGCCTTCGGTGAGTAAGCTAGCTGCAGCTAGTCAGTGCGTCCAGCAAAACTTCCTACAACTTCCACGCAAAAGAACATGGCTGCTGTCAGTAAGCAAGCTATTGTAGCTCCGTTTAATGAGTCTCTGGCTGTGTCCGAATGTACATCCTATTCCCTATATAGGGCCCTATAGGGACCACGCCATTTTGTAGGGGTGTCCGAATGTCCAGAAAGAAAAAAGTAGTGCACTCAAAATTACCAATAATGCATCTTGAAAACTAGTTAGCTTTAATGGTCCCTAGACGGTACAATATCGACCACAATGCATTGCGGTCAGGAGAACTGAATGGCACAAGGTGCTGGACACATAGAGCAGCAAAAAAAAAAAAGAGAGAAAAAAACAACAGAAAAGTGATTAAACACAATATAAGTAAATAAAATATCTTCACTTAAAATTACAGATTTGATGTGGAATGAATTTTTTTTGTGTGTCGTGGGTGCTGCCGTGGTTGCCATGGTGACAGCTGGTAATCACGTGATTTGAAAAAGTAGTCAGCTTTGTGCTATGTTGCTTCGGCAGAAATTCAGCAGTTTTCGGTGCTTTAAAGGTTGAATATGGACGGCAGCAGCGCCCGTGTGTCTAGGTTGTATGCCGGCAGAAAAACCCCACCGCTGGGCCGGCCGCGCCTATGCAAGTGACCAACAGCCTGCAGCATGTTCAACAAGTAACACACAGGAGTTTATAACTGACAGCAACGTTAGCCATGTTAGCAAACAAGCTAGCTTACCGATCCAGCAGGAAAGTCGCCGTTTCAGTGTTTTACTCCGTGGAAAACGTTTATGTGGGTCCATTTAGTGAAGTCTTCCCTAAATTTACTCCAGGTTTTGCTCTTCTCAGGTCACTCCTCCTCAGAAACAGAAACAATATCTCCAGGGCTCTGAAGCAGCTGCTTCCTGGTCGTCTCACGTTTTCCCCTGACAAGCCTACTATACCGAAATATTGTTTCCACACAGAATCGTATATGGCAACCCGCATGGCGGCGTGTATTGGCTTATAGACGTAAATAAAATGCCATTATCGAACCCGTAAAAAATTATTTTATAATTATTTTTAGGCTACATATAATTTTTCTGGGAAATGTTGTACTTTCATTCTGTACACCCCCAAACGACCTGTGGAGGTATTATTTTTGAAAAAATATAGCTTTTAATAAAAATGTTCCATATTCAACCTTTAACAGGAGGGACAGCACTACCAGGGAGCAGTGGATTATATTTATCAGTGAGGATGTGCAGTCGGTAAGTGTTGCTGCTTGTGTAACTTATTATCTTTTGTGTCAGAGACCAGTAAACTGTCCTCCCCCTGTCCCTGCGCTGGTGACTCTGTGGACTTTTAAAAAACTGCAAGACGTTTATTTAGGGGCTTTGGATTTATGGTGATTGTCTGGTTATTCTATTATCCTTGTTCCTGTTATATGTTCTTTTAATATGTTGTTATTTCATTACCAATTATTCTTTATGTACACACTTTTGATTTTTATCTGTGAAACGCTTTATAAATAAATTTTACTTACTTACTTACTTACTAAACGGTGGTGGACAAGCAGACAAGCTGCTAATGTAGCTACAAAAGCTAACAGTGTTTGGTTAACTTCACGTCAGACGTCCGCTCCTTATATTCATCAGAGTCCAGCCCTTTTACTCAGCGGATCCTCTCTATCAGCCGTGTTGCGTTTTTATCACGTTTTTCTCTGTTGGGACATCATTTTCTTCACTTGCTCTGTCCTGATAAAACTTTGTTTTGGCTTTGACGTTTGCCTTGTGAACGTGCTTGCAGACAGGTCTAACTCTCGTGCGTATTCTCGCAACAAACAAAAGTTGGAGATAAAAAGAGGTTAAAATGAGCTCAAAAAAAAAAAAAAAAAAATGAGCTCATTAAATTTTCCTCCCACCCAACTAGAATTAAAAATTCATTTGAAGATAATTTAAGAAGGATTGTGGATGTAAAACACTAGGTTATGACACCTTTAAAGATGGCCAACATCCACCTTGTTTTGTGGCCTCTTTGGGTTGCTTCCTTCTGATGGAATATACTTACTGTACAATTGTTAAAACAGAGAGCACTCTGACTGCTGTCTACCAAAGGTAACCCACTGACTACTCATAAGTATTACACATCCAACCCACAATTTAATTTAACTTAAAGTAGCCAAAAACAAAACAAAAAAGATGAAGACTCGATACACTTGATATTGGATTTACACTCTTGCTTGTACAGTAGATTGTGTACTGTGTCATTCCGGTTACATTTAAGTCCTTTATAGGTATAACCTTGTTAAAGTGTGTGTGATAAAAATGAATGATGAGCATTAGCAGCGATAAAAGTGTAAAAGCAGAGGAATAATTGAGCTGTTGACAGTGGAAGGGTAGAAAACTTTCATCCACTTTTGTCTCTTCCATCTCATCACTGGATCATACTCAGAAATTATCCTCTTGGGTGACCTTGAGCTGGCCCTTTCAGCCTCTCCTCGCCAGATATTTCCTAGTAACTCTGCCTGAGCGAGGCCAACCGTTAATCGCAGTATATCAAAATGACATGTAGATATAGACTACCTCCCCTCACAGTGGAATAAAGGAGGAGAGTGGATGAGATAGACTGAGAAGGGAGAGAGATGTGGAAGGTGAACAGGGGCATGATGAATATGGAACGCTTGTGCACATGTGTCCATACTGTGAATGAGATATCACATGTTACTGCAGCTCTTTGAAGGATTTCTTCAGATTTTAAGGCACACTCTTAAAGTGCCCCTGGCATGAAATTTGCGTTTTTTGAGGTTTTTGATCATATATTTTAGTTTCCCCAGCCTACCTATGTCCCCTAAGGGGTTAAGTTATAGATTGGCGTTTCCTTTTTCCCTGGGTGTGTCTGCCTACATGGCGAAGTTAGCATTCACAAATAGGCTGATTGGCAGTTCAGCGTATTTTACTCCTCGTGCAGCTTGTGATGCCATGACTTTCCAGCCAATTACCCCCCTACCCTGAACTACACTGTCTAAGTCCCTCCCTCCGAGATCTACAACAACAAACTGACATCATGGCGTCCGGTTCGCATCAGAACTCCTCTGTACCTGGCGTACGAAGGACAACACCAATCTTTTTGTCCTCCCCACTGAAAAGCTTGTGGATGATTTCATTTCTGCAGGAATGTGCCTGACCGAACAAACAGAAAATCTCCGTGCAGTAAAGACCTGCACGGGATAAGATTTTCAATCCCGCTCCCTTCACCTGATCGCCTGAGATTCCCTCGAATCCCGAGTTTTTTAAAGCAAATTTTGAAGACGATCTTCACTTGACAATTTTTGAGGGAATTTTCCAGAGCGCAGCACAATGAGGCTTTGATTGACAACCCACACACAGGCCACCCTGGTTCACGTGACCTGCGGCCGCTGCGCACACAGTGTTATAAAAAACAGAAGGCTTTTTTGTTAATTACACTGTCTGCTGGGATTTTCAAAGCGTTTTTCATCAGGGTTTGTTAATTACTGGATTAATACCAGGGAGTGGTGTGCAGGTCGAGCCGTGTGGGTCCCGTGAGCTGCCTGTGAAGAAATTTTCACTTAAATTGCAGCAGGAGTGGACTGTTAAAGGCCAAAAGGCAACACTGCACACCACACCTTTTTGAGTTATTTCACTCACAAGCAGATGGACAGACAGACAAACACATACTGGGGATTTTTTTTGAGGGACCGTTCATCTGGCGATAGACATATTGATTCAGCTCCATCAAATTGGTTGTGCTTGTTCTGCTTTCATATACTTCAAATGTAGGTAATTATTTATATGATTATTTATCATACAACTTATTTATTTAGCACCATTGTCAGAATATATTGTGATTTTCAATTCTTATATTCTTATAAGATATCTGCATCTACAGTCGTCCTCAAAATTATTCAAAACCTCCAATTAAAGAAGGAAAAAAAATCAGCTCTGAGTGAAACAAGTTGAAATGGACAAAAGTAATAATAAATAAAAATTCAATAAAGCATGATGGGGCTCAGAATCTAAAATTTTGGTGAGAACACTTTGAGGCAATCACTGCAATCATGTGTTTTCTGTAACTTCAACACTATACTGAATGAAGCCAGCAACATAGGAAGACCAGAGATTCCCCCCTGCTAATGTAGATCAAACATGGACGAGTCCGTCCCACCCGGAGAGGAGACTTACCTGACTGCTGTTACCGCAGTTCATTCTCATGTTCTTTCTTTCTTCTTTTCTCATGCATCACTTAACTCCGCTTCATCTTCCACTTCCCTCTCCAGCCTGATGTGCTGGAAATGCGGGACACATGCGCGATGGTAGGTAACGTCGTTAGTTTTTTTTCTTTCTAATCCCTTCACGGGGCCTCTATTAGTTTGCGGGGCCCTACGCAACGTGCGTAATGTGCGTATTGTGCGAACCGGTACTGCATCCACCAACGCCATGTTACACCACAAACTGGAGTTGACTGATGTTTTAATCCAGTGGTTCTCAACTCTGGTCCTCAGGACCCACTGCGCTGCATGTCTTCGATGTTCCGACACCAACATTCTGCACCTGAGCCAGATGAATGAACGTCCTCATCAAGTTCTCTGCAAGCCTACTACCGAGCCTGTCATTTCATTCAGATGAATGAAAGTAGGATTGCCTCTAAAACATGCAGGGCAGTGGGTCCTGAAGTTTTTGAGGTGATCCTCCAGGACAGGGGTGTTTACATGGTTCCAGAAAGGGCCGTGCGGCTGCAGGTTTTCATTCCAACCAAGCAGGAGCACACCAGACTCCACTCATCTCATCAAGTGACTCCAGTCTTAACCTGCAAACTTGATTTTTTGTGTATATATCTGTATATATATTTACAATACAAGTGTATATTTACAATTTTGATTCATTTACATATATTTATATGTTTTAAACTTATTTTAGTGATGACTTATGTGTGCTTTTGATGATGTTATGAAGCACTTTGGTCAACCAAGGTTTTTCAACGTGTGACATATAAATTTGACTTTGAATCCTTAGAGGTCTACAATAAACACACGAGTAAATAAAAAGTGGCCAAGGAGAAGTATAGTTAATTACAATAGTTTTAAATTGCTAAAAAAAAAGGTCCTAAAGTTGCGGTATATTAATAGATATATTCTATATCATAAAACCACTATGACGCCAGAGTAGAATCAGATTCAATTGAAGAAATAGACAACCATCAGTCCTCAAGAGGGCCTTTCAGACCTGATCATGAGTTACTGGAATTCCAGTAAGAAATGTGGAAGTATTCATTACTACTGGACAAAGCAAATATTTACATTTTTGTCACTATTGGGTTTTCCCCAATAATTAAATGGGAAATAAATAACAGGTATGAAAAAGTACCGTACTGTATGTTTTTATCAATTCAATTCAATTCAATCTTTATTTCAGACTCACACAGGTCCATATATAAAAAGAAACAAAAACACACACACAAAAAAAATAAAAAAAATAATAATGTTAAGGTCCTTAGGGTGTAGCTGAAAGGACCATCTCTCCGTATGGTCGACTTTGTGGTAAATTTTAAAGGGCAGTTGAAAACTTTGATGTTTAGGAAAGCTAATGGATTTTACACTTTGACTTTTAATATGTTTTGTATGTAATTTATTCCCATTTGTTATATTTTACTTGTTTTTTGTACAAAAATTTTATCTGTTAAAAGCACTTTATAAATAAATTTTACTTTATTAACTTCATTTAATTGTACTAAATCTGATGTTCATAAACACCCTAACACCTCTGTTACATTGGATTTAGTCAACTTTTTGGTCTCACTTCCATTTTTGCTCTATGGGCATCAGGTAAGACATTTTCCAAATGTTTTCTACAAAAGTTCATTTTGCATATCATCTTCAGAAGACTGTAGGCACCTTTAATCATGGCATTTGCACAAAAATATCAAATTCTTAAAAGTGTGTTCACACGTGTTTGCAAAAGCCCTCTAAAGACTCAGATGTTTGACACCACAGGGTATGTGTGAGTATTTCTGGACTGCAAGGTGAAAATTACAATTTACACTCTGCATGCTGCTGCAGAGATGCAAAGACCAGGAGGCGGCATGATAACAAACAAAATTTTGTAGAGATTACAACAGATTTTATAAGGACTGTGACAGACGGTTCAACATGAAAAAGATGTTTCACAAAAGCATAAATCATTACAAGCACAACAGGGTCCAGCAAAATAAAATATTTAGAATATGTACAAAAGAGCTTATTTTTCCTCTGAACTTTCCTCTCATGAATTGTTTGAGGTGAGGTGAGTTACAATGCAGCATTGCACAAGCTGGACAAGGAGGTACATCATACTGTGATGCCTTTGATTTGCAGTCGGCATCTGCAATGTTGTTGAAGACCAAGCAATGCTTATCTGTTACTTCCCACAATATGAATGAGTGCAGAAAGAACATACTGATGAGTTTTGCTTTTGTTGCCTTCTACGGGTGCATTGAGGTGGAACCTGAAGCAGAATTCAAGCATGATAGCATGATTGCATCCAAAGTAAAAAAGCAACACGAGGCAAAGTAGACATTAATTCCCTTGTGGAGGCTAAAAGCAAAATTTAGCATTACTTTGTTTCGAAAAGAACAGAAAAGAAAAAGAACAGAGGCTGGAAAACTACATGCAAGCATGCTCTCTGGCAAAATCACACAGAGCAATCAAGAACCTCCTAGCACTTAACTCACCTGAATATCACATAATTTCAGCAGTTCTTCAAAATCATCAGCCAGGCATTCAGCAACTTCAGAAAGATTGGCAACTAATCTGGAATTTAACCAGAAGCTCTGAAAGCATCACACTTGATGAGTTTAGGACTGAGGTCCATCAGGACCAGCAGGCGGACTGTTTTAAATACCTGGGGACAGAAATAAACAGCGCCTCCCCCACCTGAGAAAACTTAGATCTTTCAATGTTTACAAAGACATTTTATCTCTTGTGTACACTTCACTTATAGAATTCATCCTCACTTAAAATATCTCCTCCTGGTTTAATTTTCTCACACTCAAACACAAAACGATGCTCACCAGAATCATAAACCAGGCCAGGAAAATCACCCAAACACTTTAAACACACGCTTAATTTATATATATATATTTATGCATCTCCACAAACATAACAGGGATTTTCCGTCTTTAAAAGTACTGAAATAAACCTTGTGGTTACAGAGAAAACTAATTTAAGCATAAGTATCAAATATAGTAAAAAAAAAAAAACAGCACAGGGCTTTAAGGGTAAGCAAAGTCAATCTGTTTGAATGGGAGTCAGATGGGAGCAGGTGTTGTTCCAAGAAGCATCTAATGATGAGCAGCGATGTGCCAGGTCTTCATTACTACATCAATAGGTTTAGCACTAGTTTTCATGGCAATATCATGTCTCTGTCATGCTAAAAACTTTCACCTCAAATCAGACCTTAGGTCTGAATTTGATGCCATGGCAATGCCTTGAATTAAGCACTAGTTTCTGTGTTTTTATTGACATCTGACATCTTTCTAGAAGCTTGTTTTGATCTAAGGCATCATTCGGTAATCCTTTCTCAAAGGCCAGAGTTGGCAATCCTGTTCAGACACACTTTTTGTTATACTAGGTGAAATGGTCCTTTTATCCTGAGAGTAGTCAATACATCGCGTATTCATAAAAAAAGAAAGAAAAAAAGTCAGACCTCTGTGAGAGCTGCAGGTCTGTAAAAACTCTACTTCCTGCCTTCCACATCGCATGGCAAAAATTGGTGATTCGCACTAGAAAGAACCAATCGATGCCTTTATGTCTCGTCTCTGTCCCTCCCCACTCCCCCCTCTGTGTGTTACTGCTCTGTGCGCTCAGTGTAAACAAACATGGTGACCGACTGCTATCTGCTGCTGCATAAAAAAAAAAAGACAGATAAGGATCTTGTCATGTAGGCGATGATGTTTGCAGTGTTGACTTTTTATAACGCAGGAGTTGGAGGTGAGTGAATTTTTTTTTTTTTTTTTTTTTTTTTTTTTTTTTTTATTTTTTTTTTTTTATAATATAGAAGTGAGAGAGAGAGAGAAAAGGAAAGAAGAATATAACATACTCTTATTTTCAAAAATCCTTCCCACGAACCACCCTCTACCCGGTGTTTAAATAAAAACACCCATCACGATACAGTTAACAAGTCTCAAATTTAGCAGTAGAAGGAGAACTATGGTAGAACAGGGTCATTTTTTAGGGGTTGGGGGATAATGAAATGCAATCCTAGTTTTCTGGTAAGGGCACCCCATGCTGCTTAGTCAAGGCCCCCGCATCCCCCCCCCCCCCCCCCCCCCCCCCCCACCCAAACCCCCCCCCCCCCCACCCCCCCCCCCAAGCCCCCCAAGGCCCCAAAAGCCGGCCCCCCCCCCCCCCGGGCCCCTGCCCCCAGGGCCCCGCCACCAGCCCCCCCCCCCCCCCACCCCCCCGCGCCCCCCCGCCCCCCGCACCGGGGGCAGCAGCGGCCCAGCGCCCCAGGGCCCCGGGCCCCCCCCCCCCCGAGCCCCGGCGGCCCAACTGGAACCCCAGGGGGCCCCACCCCCCCCCCCGCGCCCCCCCACCCCAACCCCCCCCCCCCCCCCCCCCCCCCCCCCCCCCCCGCCCCCCCCCCCCCCCCCCCCCCCCCCCCCCCCCCCCCCCCCCCCCCCCCCCCCCCCCCCCCCCCCCCCCCCCCCACACCTCACATACACCCTCCCCCCCCCCACCCCACACCCAAACCCCAAAATCCAAACCCCACCACCAACAACCAAAAACCACACCCCCCCCCCCACCACCCCCCACACACCCCCAAAAACCCCCCCACCCCCCCCCCCCAACCCCCCCCCCCCCCCCCCACCCCCCCACCCCCCCACAACCCCACCCCCCCCCCCCACACACACCAACCCCCCCCCCCCCCCCCCACCCCCCCCCCCCCCCCCCCCCCCCCCCCCCACCCACACACCCCCCCCCCCCCCCCCCCCTCCCCCCCCCCCCCTCCCACTCCCCCCCTCCCTCCCCCCCCCCCCCTCCCCCCCCCCCCCCCCCCCCCTACCCGGTTGAGTAATTAATGCTTTTAGAAATGTGGTTCAACAGCTGTTTACTAGCTAGCAAACAAGCTATCCACTCGGCTGTTATCGGTTATCTTTGCCAACCTGCTTGTGAACCATCGACGCAAACATTCCTACACCTTGGTGGCATGGTTTCAGGCGGATGTTTTGCAGTGTGTTTTTTCAAAATTTAGCTTGCTCGAAACATTTTTCCAAGATTGCCAACCCTAGCTTTTTAATTTGATTCATCATTTTGATTAGAGATGCACTGATCCAGCTTTTTCCGATCCAATCCAATACTGATACCTGAGCTGAGCGGAGAGGCCGATACCTGATACCGATCCAATACTGTCGAATGAATGAAGCGTATACCTTGCCTTGTGAGAGAAGGCATCAGACTTAACATGAACATTTGGCCTTGTTAAAAAAAAGGTAACAAATTAATACAGATAAAATTATATTATCTGTACACAACTAAAGAGTACTTTAGCAGCAAAAAGAAATAAATAACACTTCTCTGCTCTGGGTGATGACGTAACCGGCGTTGCAAATGTAGAATTGAAGTGACTAGATCATATTTGTATTGCTATGTATGATGTTATTAAAAATAGAAATTGCTGGATGCTGGATTTCATCCATCCAATATCAGATCTGGCTAATTAGTCAGTATTGAAGCCAATATCCAATCTGTGTATCGGATCGGTGCATCTCTTATTTTTATTGCTGAGTGAATTCTAAGAAGAAGCTTATCTTGAATTAACCTTTAACCCTGGTGTGATTGCATTCACACCATAATTGTGTCTAGCTTTTACCACAATCTAATTGTTCTAAGTCAAGAGTTACTCATAGTAGGTGTTAAAATATGCATCTTAGTGGTAAGTGTTAAGAAAAAAACAACCAAAGGGCAGTTCACACTTTTTTGGAGCATGATGAGTCTCACACCTCTGAAGGGAAAAGTCTTTTATCAGAAACTTCAAATGAAAACAGCTTTTAGCACCTTTTCCAATCTGTTTTTGACATCTTTGCACTGTGGCAAACATACCTCAAATTGCTGAACTCAAACTAAAGGAACTAGTGAGTTTTCCTAATTTCTAAATAACTTGTCAATATGCAACACTGCACCACCTCCTGCCCTGGGAGGTCGATGTTCATGTTCATCCTGAGAAAACTAAAAAAAAAAACAACAAAAAACCCTCATCAGCCAGTTGAAGTCTGTTCATTCTGAAAGCATTTCACTTTCCAAGTCCTTATATCTGCAGAATCACTTGTTGTCTTCACCATGCCTTCACAAGCATTTAGAGGTTTGATACCTGGCAGCAAAACATTTCATGTGAAATTGCCTCGAACTGTGCTGTGTTGTCTTTATAAAAGAGGAATGTTTACTTTATAAATCTTGAACATGTAATGTGTCTGCTGACATGTATTCAACATGCATTTAGAGAATCAAAGCGGTAGGCACAAGCACATTAACCAGTCTGGCAAGATCAGCAAGAGGATGTTTTTTTTTCTCTCTCTCTCTTTTTTTTTTTAATATTTGATAATGATTTAAAAAATGTCTTTGTGTAGAGTCTGTGTACTGTCTATCCATACTAGCAGTGATTTCTCCATGGTAGTTTGCCAACTTCTTCCAGTGCATTTTGAACAAGTCCAAGTTGCAGTTGTGCATTTGTTAAATACACAGTTTGAACCTTTAGTTAAGCTCTGAAAGTATATTTAAATGGCAGTTAAAATCAAATATGTAAAAATATACTGACATCCTGTATCAAGTATTTTAATCGCTGATAGAAAAAAAAATACACAAGCTGAATATACAGTATCTAGAAGTCTTAAAGGAATAGTACACCCACAGAATGATCAGAAAACTTTATTTTCCACTTACCCTCATGGTGAGCAAGACTCTGGAGCACTTTTTTAATATCTCAAATGCAGCCGGCGATCAGGAAGGCTTTTCTTTTTCACCCAACTTTCATATAATGGAGTTTGCTGGGGCCCGAGCCAAAAAGGTCCATAAAAGTCCACAAAAACTTGTCAGTATTTGTCCATACTGCTCGTCCAATGTAATCCAAGTGTCATGTCATGAGTGGGTAGCGTCCATAATTTACTTTAATGAGTCTTGATGCATCACTTCACTGCTTTCCATGCTTCTTTATTGTTTGGCATCATAAACTGACCTTGTTTGCAATGAGCTGACTGTTTCAGTTTAAGCAACTTTGTTTCTGTCATTACTTTTTCAAGTTTTGTGATGAGTTCATTTTCAGTTTATAAAAATTTGACAACCTCTGGCTATCAAGCCAACATTTATGAGTCTCTTTTCACTTAGCAGTAACATGGTGGTTTATTAGTTTTTTTTGTTTGTTTCTATTTTTATTTTTTTTAAATGGACAGAAAATCGTCTAAAAGAATCAAGTCCCCAAGTACAACAGAACAAAATGTTTGAGCAACTTTCACCTGCAGTAGCTTTGTCTATAATCTGTCAATAATACATTATCTTGAAAATGTGTTGCTTTAAAAACAGACTTCACCCAAGCTTCTTCAGAGCAGCACTCTGAGGAAACAGAGGTCTGAACAGAATGATGAGAACACAGCATAGAAATGATGTCTTCTTTTATAAAGCTTCGCACAATCAAGTGCAAAGATAAACAATCTTTTAAACACGAGTCTAGGCTTTTACTCCTCAGAGGAGTTGAAGGTAGGTGTGGAAAATAAGTGGTGATGACAAATGCAGCAAGACTCTTAAAGACAGGGGGAGTGGGTAGCTTAGTGGCAATGTCGCGGGCCTTGGCGCAGAGGACTTGGGTTCGTGTCTGCTCTCAGATGTGGAAGAACTCGGCAAAATTTATAAAGGAAATATGACCAGTAGAAGAATGAGTTTTCAGTAACCAGTAGATGAATGAGTTTCCTCTTCATTATGCGTCTCGTCTTCTCCTTCAGTTATTCGTGATGCAGTCCCATCTCTGGCAGTGAGTGGAACATATCATTTAAAAGATGCAGTTGGTTAGGAGTGAAGCATGAATGCAAACTTACCGAAGGAATGTTGACTGAACAAGTACCCAATCATATCCTTATCTGAATATATCCTTAAGCCCAAAGCACATGGTCTTAAAGTTACTTATGATGTCTGGTACACCCAGGTTCCTGACAGGATAGAGCTTGCACAACATTGGAAATTATGGTGATCCCATTATGCTTAAAAGGTTTGTGAAAATAACACGCTTTATGGCTGATATGCATCATGAGTTAAACAAGATGTAATGCATCAAAATTTTTACTGGGTGTTTATGTTATTAACAATAAGAGTGCATTAGTCAGCATGTGAAATGTATGTAGGCCTATAGAGCACTTTTCAAGGAACAAATGTTATCAAGTGCAATACAGAAAAAAAAAGCATAAAACAATAGCACTAAAAGTGTTTGAAAAATGACTAAATCTGTTTTCCTGTTGATTTTGTACTGTGTTTAGTTGTAAATAGTGAGTTTTTTAAGCTGCTATGGACTGTGTGCAGCTCAAAAGGACAGATATTGAAGATATCAGGCTTAAATGAAACATGGTGGAATATTATCGACACAGGAAGGATAAACCTTTAAATGTATATTTTAGATGACCGAAAGGAAGCAACTATAGAGCAAGCAGCTGTAGACCCAGACCAGAACCAGAGGGAACACTTGAAGACACATGCTCAGATGATGATTTTAAATTACCAACATTTACTCAGCCACCCCTGGCACCCCACCAAGGACCCAAAACAGCCTGGATGGTGCCTGCCAAGGTGATGGATGTGTCCACTCCTTACTGAGTTTCTCCTCGATGGCTAGATTGAGGAGATCCTAAAGTGTTCTTCCTACTGCTCAGCAATATCTTCAGTGTGGATTAGAAGTTCTCCAACAAGGCCAAGAACTAACTGGGATGTGCTGATTCTTTGGATTGTCAGTAAGGGACAAAAACCACTTGTCCAGCATTGTGAAAACTTGTGCCAAGATTGTGGGTGTGCAGATCACTGATCAACAGTCTTTATGGAGCAGGTACAGTAGGTGCTCCAGATAGCAAAGAGCATTACCAGTAGCTCAGATCATGTCCTTAAAGAGAGGTGTCACATCCCAGCTCTGCTAGGGGTTAGATACGCAAACAAAAAGATCATGGGGTTCAGGATATGAAGGTGGAGTAAAGATGGTTTTATTGTTCAAGAGGTAAATTAAGGCATAAACATAAGCACTGGTAAGCTGAAATGGAGATGGGGTTAGAGATGCCGCTTAAATGAGTTGAATCAAGGACAGAAAAAGCCAAGCCCTGAAAAGCCAAAAGGGGGGGGGAATCTACAAATTCTATGAACCAAAAAGGGAATGAGCAGCACCAATAAAGTAAAACTATAAAAAGGCATTTAAACACAACCATAACAAAAAAATGCCTAACTATCCCACCTCCAAAACTACCATTGTAAGGTCCTGTCCCAGTACACCCCCTAGCCCAGGAGTGCCCAAGTTCAATCCTCGGGAGCAACTATCCTGCACATTTTGGCTGTGACCCTTTTGCAACACACCTGAATCAAATGAGTGGCTCTGCAGAGCTGAATGGCATGCATGAGGGGATTAACCATTTGATTCAGGTGTGTTGGAAAGGGTATGCTCTAAAAATATCACGATAGTAGCTCTTGAGGACCGGACTTGGGCACCCCTGCCTCAGCCCTACCCCTAAATTTTGCATGTTCACATGAGGGTAGTGTTGTCCCAATTCCTCTTTGCATGTAGGGGTAGTGGACATGACGAGGAGTAGGGGGTATGAATCTAGCCCTTCAGAGCGAGGGATTTCAGATGCTAACTTGCAGAGGAAGGGCCAGAGAAAATTCCCCAGAGAGCTTTATGTCGTCATTTGCATACTGAATCAAACAACAATAGCAACCCGTAGAGAGCAAGAGGACTCGAAGAAGAAAACTTAAAAATGTACATATGTAGGGTACAGATGTACAGATTATATATTGGTTTGTGTTAGCCAGACTGGCCACTCTAATATGCTGATGAGAAGCTTGCGAAGGCTTTTCAGCAGTTTACAAGAGACAACAGTCATCAGTGGCGACTTCTTTTCCGTGTGGTTGTTTTGTTTATTAAATCAACCAAAGCATGATGAAAGATGACAAAAAAAATAATAAAAAAGATCATAGCTACAGTATTAACTTCATGTGGTTGCTGGGTGTGTTATGGTGGGATAGATGCACAAACATCACTACGCAGTCGCCTACGTGCTCAATTGTAAATGCAGCAAGTGGTGTCTCAATTCCTGGGGAAGATTACAAAGCCCTACCCCTTGTGGCTTCAATTCGAGGGTGAAGAGGTAGTGAGTAAGGGCTAGTGATTGAAAGTAGGGGGAACATTGGGATTGGGCCTAAAACACAAATACAACTCAAGACCTAAACTGCTAAGAACTAAAACCATTAACCAACAGAAACACCTAGAAAGAGAAAACTAAAGCTTAAAGTTACCCAAACTAATAACCAAACTAAGGTCACCACACACAAAACAAACTAAGGGCAAATTGTTCCCAGGCTAAACAGTTGCCCTCAACTGATGATCTCCCAGGTTCTTTTGTAGCTGCCAGCCAGCAGCTCCAGGTGTGACTGATTACTAAGGGCGCATTTACAAAGCTTTTTTGATCTGAATCAGAGTCCGTTTGCTCGGAAAGTCCACTTCATTTAGGGGAGTTGTGAATGCGCAAATGGACTCGGATCCAGAACAAACAAGCAGACCCGGTCCGCCTGCAAACGCAGGTCTCGGTCCAATTCAAGTGAACCAAAGACAGGAAGTGGACTACAGATTGCATGGCATTGTGGGTCAAACGTTGGACAACGCGGGTAAACGCTACGACAACAAACACACGTGGGACTGCAGTACTTATAAAGATGGCTCCTGGTCAGACATGGAGTTACGAGGCAGTAAAAGCTTAAAACGATATTTGATCTGATGGAAGCATAGCCCAGCTTCTCGTACAAAAATAATGTCGCTTTGTGGAGGGAACAGAAGTTCTGAGAACCTTCTTGTATGTGCGTCTTCTTCTCGTCTACGGTGAATGCGAAAGCAGCGCCACCTGAGATTCTCATTCTTGGCCCGTTTGGCAGTAGTGCAACGTGAACGCAATCTCAGTCCGGAAGACCACCCCCACCCCCAACCAAACCGAGTCCCCAAACGGACAGAGACTCGCACCCTAATTAGCAGGTGAGGAGTGAGGAAATGAATGATGGTGTTGTGGCAGGCCTATCAGACAGGAGGGATTAAGCAGGAGGATTTGCATGTAAAAATGAGACAGCGGTGGTTAACAAACAAGTGGCCGTAACAAGAGGGTTGCCTCGATGCCCTGTGGGAGGCACGACCTTGCTCCCAGCCAGAGAACAAACAGATCCACTACTTGTTTCATTCCTTAGGTTATCAGGCTTTTAAATGCTAGTGACAGTGCTTAGTGTAAAATGATTTATATATTGTTTTGGGATTTTTTTAAAAAATATATTTTTTTCTACTATTGCACTTTATGGCTCGATCCTAAAACTGCTGATGTTCTGTCCTGTACATTGACTGATTCATGTGGAATGTGTGGATACTGTCCTGTCCTTTGCTGCAACCCATGTCTACAATCTGAATTGCTCCTTTGAGATAAAGAATTTTGAATTTTACTTCCCTTTCTGAGCCCTTGACTGGTTTCCAATGCATTCCAGTCCAGTCCAACTTTATTTGTAGAGTATTTTTAAAACAATGCAGTCGACCAAATTGCTGCACATAAATTGACAAATAAAATACAAATTACATAAATAATGTAAAAACATGAAAACAATAAATAACAGTAAAAAGTAATCCATCAATCAGAGTAAAACACCCAAAGAGAAAAAAATGTTGTTTCCCTAAACTTTTTTTTTTTTTTTTTTTTAATTAACTGGAAGCCCTTTTCCATTGCTTCAGCCAAGGTTTAATTTGCTCCTTCTTAGTATCTCAGGTGAATGTTTTCAGGAGAGTCAATCTGGTTTCAGGGGAGCTCAGCTCCCTACAGAGTATACTGCTGAGCCTTCCTTCATCAAAGCAGACCAATAGGTATTATTCACTGATGTGCATTTGCAATTTGTTGCTTAAAGATATATTGAATGGGTGGAATGGCTGTCCTGTTTGTATTGCTTTCAATATATCCTGCTGTTGAGCTGAAGGACTACTGCATACCGCACAATATTTCCACGGAGAGTCATGGGAGACAGAAGAAGAAATTTTAAGGTGCCATTGTATTCTCATCACGAATGGTGTGAATACTCTCAATGCAAGGACACTGTTTATTATTATGCCTGCAGACTGTTGGACTCTCCAAACTCTAACTTTTCATTTCAGATTTAAAAACTGGAAAAAGGCTCTGGTCAAAGAAGGAGGCTTCTGGTCCCATGACGAATCTGTTGCCCTGTCCAAACATACAAGGGTATTTTAATAAGCAGAGATTTTTTTAGGCATTTATCTATTTCGTCCACATACACAATGCAGTTCTAGGGTACTGAAAATAAACTTGAAAATACCACAGTATGAAGATTTTTTGGATGACTAGGATTTTTACTCTTACAATCAGATTGTGCAACCCAAAAGCACCATTAATTCATTTGCTCATGCAGAAGATGTAGCCAAGAACTGCTGATACTAATCTTGTTAACAAGAAGTTTACATATATATTGTCAACAACTAAACTGAAAATCTCCATGTGCAAAATACCTGTTTGTGTCGACTGCTTGTTTATGCTGATTATGTTGTATTGACACAAACAAATCAACCTGCTTTTTGGGGTCATGTAAATGACATGGGAACACAGGCATGTGATGCCTATTTCTTCAGTCTGGTGCTTGTCATCACTGTAAAAGCAGCTCCAGAAGTTTAATACTTCTTTTCTCTTTTGTAAAAGCTACTGTATGCATGCTGATGTACACCTTATGCTCCGTCAACCCATTAAGTAATAACTAAATGCTTGCACTTGCCGCAGGACTATAATTCAGAAGTCTAGTTCACAAGAGATGATTGTCATTTTCACATTTCCTTTACTTGTCATTCAAATCTTTTTTTAGTGTTGGGAGAAAAATCTATCTTAAAAGTCACCAAAAATCATTTTCATTGACATCAATGTTCTAGCTTAAAACAGAAACATGAATATTTTCAATGAAACAAAAATCACTACCCTGTCAGGCTTTTGGGAGGTGATTATTTTCAGCCTGAGTTTGTTTAAAGGATTTTTACCAAAACAGAAGAAATGACTTTTTTTTTCCTTATGTAGTGAAGTAAAACAAAACAAGCTGTGCACAAAATCTTTTTAGGGAAGTAAGCACATCCAGTTCACAACTAGGGTTGTCAAAAATGTCAATACGCCAAAAAATATCGACACTCGAACACTGTGTCCAGATACAACACTAATTTTCCATGGCACTGGGGCAGTGTCTGACCAAAAGACAGACAGAGAACCTTCATCGCAACCTGGCTTGTTGTTGTGCAAGCACTAGTGGTGAAATAAAAGAAAATCCAATTGTCATGTGACAGTGTGGGGTCCTGTCACTTTGCCTCTGATTGATCATGTGCCCTGGCTACTTGGCCACAGGGATATCCCTTTGGCTGAGACTGGTAAGTGTGCATGACTCTCACCCAGAAGCTTGTGGAATCGAATCCCACCCAGGCCCTCTGTTGCATACCTTGCCATGTTCTGGCATTGTCGGCAGGATCCATGTGACACTGGTAACCAGCCCATGGATTTTGAAATTGGTGGCAGCCTGTGCGAAGCACGAGGATGTGCTTGTGGAAAGAGGGGGAGCAGAGGCGGGGCGTGTGGACAGGCAAGCCAGGCATTTGCTTGCACCCCCTGTCTCTAGGGGGCCCCCAAGGGCTGACAAATTGTACTGCACAGCAATGACAAGAATGGGCATTTACTTTGCAATGAAATGACACCGTAGTAGAAAACCCCCTTGTTGGGCCCCCACCCCATGCCTCTTGCTTGGAGATCCTAGCAACGCCTCTGAGGGGGAGAGATGTGACAGTGTGGGGTCCTGTCACTATGCCTCCGATTGGTCATGTGTCCTGGCTACTTGGCCACAGGGATATCCCTTTGGCTGACTGGTAAGCATGCATGACTTTCACACGTGAGTCTGTGGGATCGAATCCTGCCCGCACCCTCCGTTGCGTACCTTGCCATGCTCAGATAGTAATTGATGCAAAAATTTATTATCCAGATGGATATTATTTAGCAAAGGTATTCATACTTAAATGCTGCATTGGCATCTGCTGATTCATGGAAAGGTCCAGCCACTTCTGCCCATTTTCAACAGGCACTGTGGCAGGCAGCCCCTACGCCTACAGGCCTAGCTGAAGGACCCATTGTTTATAGCAGTAGTTGGCAACTGACGCTGCCAGTTAAACACCTGGCCCATCAGATAGCAGACAATTTTTCTTAAAAGTCAACTGTTTTTGTTTGGATGAGTTATGGCTCATTGAGTTTTTAACAATAAACATCACACAGCTCTTCTAATTCCAGAAGAGTCCCGTGTTTGCTTCATCACTACTAGGTAAAGTGAAGGGAGCTTACCTGAAGCTAGCTGCAGCTTTAGCCCAGGAAGAATTCTCTCCTCAGCCTACTGAGCCTGGTTTGGAGGTGGAAGCAGGATAGTTTAAAGGCAGGGTGGATGATGTTTTCCAGGAGCATTTTCAACAATGTTGCTTAAAGTCTTCTTCACTCACCGATTGTAGCCAATTAATTAAATGTCCTGACACAAACTAAAAAAATTATCACCTGTGGAACATACAGCACTGGAAAAAACCCTTCCAATGAAATAAGTTTTCATTGGATAGAGCTGATTGATTGAATGATTTTTATGTTCATCAAACTCGACTGCTCTCCGTCACGTACCAACCGTCCTCGCGCGCATATGCGCCAATCGGAACTCGCCGTGAGCATCTAAGTGCAGATGAACCGAGAGAACATGGCTGCTCGCTACTCTTATCTATGCCGCTGTTTGCTCTTAAAAAGAAAAAACGGATCTAGATTAAGTCATGGAGGTGTTGGTGTTTGCAGTGAGGATGTTTTACGCCACAGAAGAAGTTGGAGGTGAGATAATTATCCCTTTTAGAAACGTGGTTCCTCTGCTGTTTACTTGGAAGCTAACAAGCTAGCCACTCGGCTGTTCTCAGTTATCTTCGCCGATAAGAGTGCACACGACCATACGCGAAGCGTTCCCTTGGCTCTGGAGGCGTGGTTTCAGGGTTTGTATATTTTTTCAAATGTAGCTTGTTCGAACTGCTTTTCCAAGATCCCCTACCCTGCCTTTAACTGCTGTTTTGGTGAGAGTTTTCACCAGACAGTGGAGGCAACAGACTAGAACAGCACGGTTACAAACCCTCCAAGAAATGTTGCTTTAGGAGCAAAAAGATCAGAAAGATAAGGAAAATAACTGGTTTGTTACAGTTGAATGCTCCTGTGGGCACAAGGTTTAGTTTACCTGGTAGACCAGCCACCATACAGTGGTTCAGTCCAGAAAAGGTTACTGACTTTTATTTGCAATCAATGTAATGGCCAATGGTTGATCTCATTATGAGCTACATTGCATTGGATATCAATTAAGCAAAACAATACTGCAGCCAGAGACACACATTTTTTTTTATTTTATTTTTTGCAGCCCTTGTGGATATAACTTTTATTAATCTTCTCTCTCTCTATGATGCACAGCCCTTCAAAGCTAATTAAAACTACTGCATCATAAATACAGCTTTCAATCTGTTTCAAACTCTTTGACATTTACTTTTTTCTAATCAATTCCAGCCTTCTCTGAAAAACTCTTAACATAGAAAAAAAAAAGAAAAAAGAATCTAAACAGAAAATCAGATATGTTCATTTTACTTGAGTGTGTTCTTAGAAAATGTCACCCTCCAGCTAACTTAAAATATTGTCATCTTTAAGCTATGTCGGGGTGAAGGAATGCAGTATTGAATGGAGTAATGGACAAATGGACTCCAGTTTAATAGTCAGGATTATAATTCATAATGCATTTTAACAATGCAGGGTTGCGCAACTGAATACTGTCACGCTGCCAGTTTTATCCTGTTAGCCGAGAGGAAAATATCATTCCTAATCAAATGATGTAGATGCTAGATCAATAGAATGTGACAAAACTGACTTTTAAAACTGGGGTAATTTTTTCTCCTTGGTGTTTATATTCCTATTAATTAATCATCCAATCAAAAGGTGCCATCCTTATCGGGATATGTGCTGATGAGATAAAGTATACTGTAAATGTGACAAGGGTAACGCAACTGTTAAACCCAGGAGCAGACACGGGTGCAGACAAGGAGGTTGACGATAACTGGACAGTTTATTGAATGAACAGGTGGGCAGGTTAAGCTGAGACGTGAAGAGCTGATGAGCGGGGAAGTGGGTTACGCAGGTGAGGAGCTAAGGGCAAACTTGGAGCAGATCCAGATTGGCAGGCTGGACAGGAAAGCTGGCAGTGGGAGAGCACTCAAAGTTTCAGGAGAAGCAGAAAACAGGGTGTGCAGAGGCAGATAGCAAGCGGTCTGCTGACAAGCAGAGTTGGCACACAACTTGCAAGGCTCAGTGTGGACACACGGGTCGCTAGTCATGTTATCAGACTTGCAGAGGCACACAGAAAGAGAGAAGGACGGTACCACTGAAGGAGCAGCAGGTCTAATTGAGGAAGATGGCGAAGCAGATGATACTCCAGGCAAAGATAACACACTGAGCTCCAGAATTTTTAAGACATAAATGATGCAACCAAAAACACTCCTGAAATGCAAAAAAAAAGTCCAAGCAGTCAGTTTGAACTTGGCAAAAACTTAGTCACATCTTCAGAGACTGAACAAGTCTGCATTTGCATGGAGCAGATAATTGTCTGAATTCAAAGCATTTAATTATATGCACGATCTGGATATGAAGGCCATGTTTTAATCAATAACCCCCTTCAACTAAACAATGAAAAACAAAAGCTATACAAGCTGCCAAAAAAAAGAAAACAAAACAAGCACACAAAGTATTTCGGGCCAATAAGTGTCATTATTTGTGGCCAGGCATTAGAGCAACTTCAATTTTATTATCATCTCTCAAAATTCTGAAGAAAATCTAAAATTTATCTAAAAGTTTTAAAAGTAACAATGTATATACTGTATATATATATATATATAAATATATATATACGAAGAGTTCTTTTCAAAACAACTTTACCTCCTTGGAGTTAACCACCATTTCGAAAAAACGGAGTTAACTGTTTTTTGAAAAGAACTCTACATATATATATATACATATATACATACATACATACATACATACATACAGGTACTACCCCAATAATTTGAATATCCTGAAAAAGTTCATGTATTTCTATAATTCATCTTAAAAGGTGCAATTTGCATATTGTATAGACAAATAATATGTGAATCAATATTTTTCAAGCTTTTATTTGTTTGGATGTTGGTGATTAGAAGCTGCAGCTTAAGAAAACCTCAAATTCAAAAACTCAAAAAATTTGAATACTGCATAAAATCAACCAGAGAAGCGTTTTAAATACAAAAATAAAAGGCCTCCTAAAGTAAAATCTTGCATCTGTACTTAGTACTTGGTGGGGGCCCCTTTAATGACTGCCTTAACCCGTCGTGGCATGGATGGTACCAGCTTGTGGCATATCTCAGGTGTTATGGAAGACCAGCATGCTTCAATCACAGCCCTGACCTCTTCTCTATTGTTTGGTCTCTTCCTGTTTAGCTTTTTCTTGACAATACCCCACAGATTTTCAATGGGGTTCAGGTCAGGTGAGTTTGCGGGCCAATCAAGCATGGTGATCCCATGGTTGTTGAACCAGGATTTTTGTAGTTTTGACAGTGTGGGCAGGTGCGGAGTCCTGCTGGAAGATGAAGTCTGCATCCCCATACAGCTGGTCCACTGAAGCAAGCATGAAGTGCTCCAAATGTCCTGGTAGGCGGCTGCATTTATGCTCGACTTAATGAAGCACAGAGGACCAACACCAGCAGCTGACATGGACCCCAGGTCATCACAGACTGGGGAAACTTAACACTGGACTTCGTGCATCTTCTATCTAACGCCTCTCCAGTCTTCCTCCAGACTCTGGGACCTTTGTTTCCAAATGAGATGCAAAACTTGTTCTCATCAGAAAAGAGGACTTTTGACCACTGGGCAACAGACCAGTCCTTATCTCTAGCCCAGTTCTGGCGTTGCTTGCTATTGAGGAGTGGTTTGACAACAGGAATTCGACATTTGAAGCCCATGTCCAGCATCCGCCTGCGTGTTGTTTCTCTTAAAGCAGTAACTCCAGCCTCAGTCCATTCCTTATGAAGTCCTCCACACTTTTGAAAGGACCTTTCCTGACCATCTTCTCCAGGCTGCTGTCAGCCCTCTGGCTTGTACACCGTTTTCTTCCACACTTCTTCTTTCCACTTAACTGTCCATTAATGTGCTTTGAGACAGCACTCTGAGAACATCCAGCTTCTTTTGACATCACTTTTTGTGTCTTTCCCACCTTGTGCAGGGAGTCAATGATGGTTTTCTGCACAACTGTCAGATCAGCAGTCTTCCCCATGATTGTGAATTCTTCTAAACCAAAACAGAGACTTTTTAAAGGCTAAGGGCACTTATGGAGGTACTTTGGATTACTTATCTGATTAGACTGACACTCTGAGCCTGGAGCTTTTCACAGTATTCTAATTTTTGGAGTTTTTCATTTAGAGGTTTTCTAAAGCTGCAAGTCCTAATCAGCAACATCCAAACAAATAAAAGCTTGAAATATATTTTTTCACATATTACTTGTCTATACAATATGTAAATTGCACCTTTTTAGTTGAATTACGGAAATACGTAAATTTTTTTCAGGATATTTACATTTTTGGGGTAGTACCTGTGTGTCTGCATGTGTCTATATATATATATATATATATATATATATATATATATATATATATATGTAAAAATATAGACCTGACTGGCTTACTGTAAGTTTGTTTGTACTTAGAAGTTAATTGATCGAGAAAGCTCTGTTTGTTGTTTATTTTAGTATTGGACTGATCTGGTCTTGGTTGGCTCTTTTATGAAAAAAACATCTCTCATAGGAAACTGAGTATCTGACCCAAACACAAACTGGGCACAAAACAAAAGTAGTGATCTGCAGTTAAATATTCATAAGACTGCAGACTGTTGTGTCATGCTGGATATCAAAACAGAGCCTACTGTGTTCACAGCAAACAATAAGTTTACAGAATATGTTTTAAATGAAAAGCGGCTTTTTTGCCCTGGTTTGAAAAATGATACTGTATTCACGTGAAATACTATTGATGATTAAAAAAAAAACTTGCATAAAAACCTCTCCAAGACATGCTATGGAACTTTTGCAATATTCACCGTGATGCGCCCTCTGTCAACCTCTCAATGGCTAAATTAGCATCCATCTCGCATCCTACCGGTACTGTAAGATCACTCTAGCCAATAAAAGACGAGGGCCCTGATTTACGAAAGGTTTGCGTGTGCTAAAACGAGCGCTATCTTCATTACACACGCAATGATCCGCCGGAGCTGATTTACAAAGCAGGGCAAAAGGAGGTCTGCGCCTTTTAATGTGCAAAATAGCCCCGCAATCCATTTTGCGTGTCTGCTGTAGATGCAATCTGGGCATTTCTGCCAGAAAGTGCAAAATATTGGGAGGAGACTGAACAACTCAGCTTTGCACACGCAATGTGATTTATTAACTGTGCAGCAGAAAGCGGACACAAAAAGTTGTATTTTAGCACGTCTGAAAAGCAGGTATTAATTGGCAGCTTTATACACTGATGGCTGGAAGAATGCTGCCTACAGGACTGCAGACATGCAGCATTGGGTCAATTACGCTGGTCCAGCATGTGGCATTGTGCCAACGAGCATGCACTGCATGTGTAATATCAGACCATCTTCAACAGCATCTCCTTATCCATGTCCTTCAATTGGCCTCTTCGTACGACCCACAGGGAAACCTGCTGCATTGATTTTATTTTATAGTTTTTCTTATATTCTATTTTTTATTTGCCTCATATTATATCTCTGGAACTAATGTCTCTCTATCAGGTTAAATTTCATTTTGCGTTTACCACATGTTCTTCTGAACTTGCATATATTTAAGGTTGAAAAGTAAAAATCATGAGTCTTTCAGGCAACATTATGTTATGTTAACCTCATGTGGACTGGAAAACCACAGACAGGGTTAAGAAAAAAGAAAAAAAAAAAACTAAACTCAGGCAGACTGCAAGCTTTGCTCTGCCAGTTCTCCAGAGAATAAGGTAAAGGCCTTTCTTTAACGTAACCAATTATTGAAATATGCAAAGAACCAACATAGCCACTGTAGCAAGACTCAAGTATGAGATTTAGATACTATTAGATACTAGTGGTGTTTGTAATGGTACTGTAAGTCTTGGCAGTTACTAATACCTACAGAAAACTTGTAAAGGCAAAGGAATTTTATTTATTGTTGTTGACTGTGAGAAAGGCAAAGCCTACGTTATGTTATTGATCTATTTATTTATCTATTATTGATTTATTTATTTAGTCACACAAATAGTCTCTGTTTTATCTGAAGTGGATGGTTTCCAAAAAATTTTGCCCCTCAAACCTTACATATTTTAAAACATTTCAAGTCAATGATCTACTGTGTATTTTACATCCCTTTTGCATCACAGACCGGGTCTGCAGGACTGGGACTGTTGAGACTACTGTGTTGCTGACAGACGTCAGCTCAGTGCTCCTGCTTTCAGCAGGTTTACTGTTTTTCCCTGAATTCCCCAAAAACTGTTTTGATGAATAAGCTGAAAGAAGCAGTGTAGGGTCCTGTTAAGTGAGTGAAAGATTCTGCAGACTGGGGGAGGAAAATGGTTATTTGAACATACTGTAATATGCTACATACTCAGAAAACCACCAAATCGGGGTGCTAGAGAGTGGTATAAGTGTTTTCATTAAGATATATTAAAACCCAGGTTTCTTATTCGAAGAATAGCGTTATGGTTAGAACCTGCACTGCAAGCGTTCTAAGGAGGCATTCATGAAGGATTAAATGGGTACTCAGTGTAAATCCCAGTAATCTCCATCCTAGTCACATGCCAAGTACTGTATGCAGGGGTACAAGTGTGCCTTGCAACAATAAACAAGCAATGCAGTCTGTGATTTTGGTCTGTTTTGGGGAAAATACACTGAAAATGACAACAGGAAACACAACTGATTATTGGTGCTGTTAATGATGGCTTCGCAATAGAGAGCAAGTAAAATACAAGAGCTCTGGTCAGAGGCGGCGTTTGCCAACAGGCATGCCAGGCAGATGCTTGGGGTGCAGAGCCAGAGGGGGCCCCCCAGGGATGACTAAATTTGAATAAAAAAAGAGCAGTGTCAATGTTGAGAGTTTACAATGAGACTGGCCATCCGCACAGAACTCCCCAAAGTGTGCGTGTGTGAGGTGGGGGGGGGGGGGGGGGACGACTTCAAGTTCACGCTCTTGCTCAAGTAGAGGTGCATCCTAAAAAAAAAAAAAAAAAAAAGAGGGCAGGTTGATCGAAAAAAAAAAGGAAATATAGGAAGAGCAAAAAGGAAACATGACAGAGTTACAGTATTTAGCACATTTTATGCACACATTTAAAAGTCCTCTACATGAAATATTAAAAACATTACATCATGGTGGAAAAAAAAACAAACTATGAAAAGGCTAAAATAAAATAAGATAAAATGCAAGAAACAAAATAATTAACAGTTGTTTTGGTAAAAGGCAGCTCCAAATAAAAATGTCTTTAAAATGGGCTGAGAGTTTCAGGAGACCTAGGGTCTGTTTCACAAAGCAGGTTTGATGAAAACCCTGAGCTGTTTAACCCTGAAATTAGGGAAAGTCTGAGTTTTTTTTTTTTAACAAAGGTAGGCAACTCAACCCAGGGAAAGAGGAGTAACTCTAGCTTGTTTCACAAAGAGGAACTTAAACCCTCGGTCAGTTACCGGAGCAACAGACTCTGAAACTAACCTGGTCGAGAGCAGGTTAATGTGAAGAAACCTTGAGTTTCTCGCTGTCTCCGCCCACTTTCAGCCACACTCTCTATTTCATTTCCTCATTCATTCATTCAGTCAGCAGTGAGTTTTGGCTGCTGTTGTCTCTAATAAAACATGTTTAAAATGAATCAGAGTGGGTAGGTTACAGACATGTCCTTTCAAAAGGATTTCATGGATGAAGATGCAGCATGACTGCGTGGAGAGTTAAACATTCGGAGATCATTATCAGACGGATAAACGTTATTTAATTTCCCGACTGTAGTCATTTTTGGTGTAACAGTTACACATCAGTCAATTATCTACATACAGTACACAAGCTGATCCGTCCGTACATTTATAACATCACCGGCCGTATATGACAGTTGGAGGTCATGTCTCTGATTCTAAGAGATGGTTTGCCCTGATTATTTGACTTTACAACTGTGCCTCTGGGTATATGGCCAAGGTGCATCCCTGTCATACAGTAAGCTGGGGTTCAATCCCTGGTGGGATTTTTACATGTTGCCGTACGCTTTCCCCTCAAAGCAGATAGGCTATTGTTTATTGCCATGTGTTTTTTCACAAATAGATTTTTTTTCTTTCATTGGAGATACGGGGCATTTCAGAGAAATGCAACGGTTATATTTCATCTTAATGCCGTCGACAAAAGCGCTTCTCCCCCGCGGGATCGCACCCAAGTTAAATAAATAGAAAAAGGCTGCGTAGAAAGTACAAAGATGGATATGAACATCAGCTTCCGAGGTGGGAGGTACAGTAGGTCTGCAAATCATTTGACCAAACGGGCATCTATACACAAAACTTCTTGGAATCATACTGAAAGAATCCTACTGTAACGCTTCTGTTGAACAGTTCAACTCTATAACATCATTGTGATTGTACAGGAAGCATTTAAACTTAAATCTTCTCACACACCATCATTCTTTTTTTTGTTTTTTTTTAAATTTAGAAGTTATAGTTCCATTCAATAGCGAACGCAGCCCCGTCCTCGCATCTACATTGCCATGGTGACTAGTCAAATCGGGGCTCCATTGATGCTGGCTTTTTATCATGGTAGCGCACGTGTAAAATCCAGGGTTGAACTACGCTGAGTTGATTAAACCAACTCAAATCAGCTGTTCTGGGACCGAAAACTCAGAGTTTTGTATCTCCGAGTAGATCAACTCAGAGTTCAGGGTTACACTCAGAGTTTGTTATAGCTGCTTCGTGAAGTGGACCCCTGTAGTTTTCTGGGAGTTTATTCCACATATGAGGAGCATAAAAACTGAACACCGCCTCTCCATGTTTAGTTCTAACTCTGGGAATAGAAAGTAGACTTGACCCTGACGACCTGAGGGATCTGGTTGGTTCATAACAACCAGAAGATCCTGAATGGATTGTGCTTTGTGAACTAACAAGATTTTGAAGTCAATTCTTTGAAGAACAGGAAGCCAATTTCTGATCTACCAAGTCAGAATTTTTTTTTTTTTTTGGTTATTACAAGAAAAAAAAAATCTTTATTTTATTTTATTATATATATATATATATATATATATATATATATATATATATATATATATATATATATATTTTTTTTTTTTTTTTTTTTTTTAAGAGTGGCCATTTTTTTTTTGCTTGTAAGCAAAAGAATTCTGCCAATGTCATAAACAAAATATAAGATGTCTTGAAATAAGATGCATTGCCTTAAAAGAAGATCTTATATCTTACTGAAATGTTTCTCTTTAAGCAAATTTGTCTTATTTTGAGTGTAATGAGATAGTCTAGAAATTAGAAAAATATACTTGCTAAGATTTGAGTTTTTGCAGGGCAGACCGCAGTGCACAAAGATCCAGATAAAAGTAATAATTATACATTTTATTTCATAGCGCCTTTCATGGCACCCAAGGACGTTTTACATAGCAACAATAAAACACAAAAGTAAAGTAAAAGGCAAGGATTAAAAAGAACAAATTAAAAGCACTATTAAATTAAAAGCAATCTACATCACTAATCCGGATGTAGATTGATGTATTTTATAAATAGAATTTAACCATTTCTGACATAGTTGTAAGCATCCAGCAATGCTTTGAGTTTCTCTTTGCTGGACACACATGGTGTCTCATTTCGATGTTGGGCCACTCCACCATCAGCAGCCCATAGAACGTCATGCCTCTCCCGTAAGGTGACTGGATCAGCCAGCCTGGTTCCATCTGCTCGCGTTAATTTACTAAAATAGCTATCACAGTCCACAGAGAGTGTTTGGATATATTCCCACAGTTCAGAGGCTGAAAAACCTGTTTGAAAAACTCTCCATTTACAAAAATGCCACCAAAAATTGCTAGCTGCCGCTTGTCAACATAGCGCCTAAAGTTGCTTTTGCCTCCAGGCTATGCCCAGCCCACCAAAAACATCATCGTGTTGGTAAACTTTGAAACAGACTATATATTTCTGACCAAAATTTGGAAAATTAGGACATTTGCAGGTACTGTATTATGTAAAAATGCTTTGACCTGTGTTGTTCCAAGGACAATGAGCCACTGAAGTTCATTATCCTTAGAAGCAACTTAAATGTAAAAATCTGCAGCAAAGACAAAGAAGGAATGATCAATTGAACTTTCAACTGAAACTGAAAATGTTACATCTTTCCAAATTAACTTTATTATTTTTACAGCAGATGTTAGTGCAACTTTCTTCCTTAATGCTGTGAATATGGTCAAATTCCTGCTAATGTTGTCATGTGATACTGTTGAAGCTGGAGGATGGAAACTATTGTTGTTTTGCAATATTACTCAAACACAGTCATTAGACAAAATGATCATGGAAGCTGATCTGAAAGAAGAGTAGATAAAGAGGCAAGTAGAGCTGTGGTCTGTTTGTGTGGGGGCATGAGGTCGGAGACAATATGTAGAGCCAAATGCAGAGTTGGATTCAGGAGGTAAATCGTTAATAGTGATCTTTTCTACTTCTGCATGCTTTGAAATTTACTTCTTTTAGAAAGGTCTGAGGTCACTGAGATGCATCAAACTGCCTATCACAAGCTAATTTTAGCAGGTTATCTAGAGGAGGCAGAAGCTGATCTGAAACATCAGCTTGTTGGAGGGAAAAGGATCCTTTCTCTGCGGGGTGTTTGTGTGTGTGTGTGACTACAAGATGAGCAATGGTGTAGTGGCGATTCCCTGGAGACATACATAATTCAATCTTCTGGACTCTTGGAAAGTCTCTGAAACACTGTCTGCTGATGAACTCAGTGAGGGGTAATTGCTTGCAGTGTTTGAGCTCATGAACATTGGAGGTGAGACTGTTCTTGTTGCTGCTCAGCGAGCAAGGAACCAACTTTCAGCTGTTCGATGTAGGAAAGTGGAAGAGCATCTGTCTATCTAGCTTTGGCACATTACCTGTCTGAACATTGTTGCAGATGTTTTGGAAAGTATGACAAAAAAGCAGAAAGCATGAACTCAAAAATTTACCTGCTGTTAATATATTATCAAACATCTGTAGGATGTGCTGGATAAACAGTTCTTACTGTATTTATGGAGGCTGAGCATCCACAGGATTACAGTCTTCTACTTGCATCCTGGCATCTGACAACACAGGACATCTTTTTTTTTTTTTTTGTGGTGTCTCCGTGCAAAGTTGTTCAAGCTCTTTTGGCTAAATGAGTGCTTTAAGTTCATATCACAATGACACAAATTTAGTTCAGTTTTATTCAAACCATCCCATCTCATTTTTAACTTGTACACCTGAAAACCCTTGGTGCTGACACCCATGATTGACACCCTCAGTTTGTTGCAAACAACTACTCTGGTAAAGGTTGTATATATAAATCTATATCTTCCCCCTAATATTCAGTTTATACTTAAAAAAAAATTAATTCAAATTTGTTTATTAAGCACTTTTCCGAGTACTCTACAAAACAATAAAATAACAATTACACAAATAACTATACTTTCGCTTTCCCACATACCCCCCTCCACACACACACACCACACCTTTTAAATATGAATATATACAATGAGTCACAAAAGTGAGTACACTCTTTTCATTTTATCATATTGTTTTGGGAGAACACTAAAGAAATGAAACTGGCCCAGTTTGCAAAGGGAGGGGAGCATGCTCTGCTTCATGGCTTGTGGTCTGATGAGACCAAGATAGACTTATTTGGTCTCATCAAATAACCGGCCCCCCCCCCCCCCCCGGTCCTTTTTCCCCCCTGTCTAACCCCACACTATGGCACTCCCACCACCATGTCTAACAGTAGACACGACACGCTTGTCTTAATGGTCCCCCCCCCCCCCCCCCCTCCTTCTTACTCCTCACAAGTGCTGCTAGCATGGGGGAGCTACAGTTCATTGAAGGGAACTATGAATGCCAACATGTACTGTGACATCTTGCATGCTCCCCTCCCCTTCAGAAACTGGGCCACAGGGCAATTGTCATGGGAAGACCCTGTTTGCTAACTCAGATCTTTTACTATTGAACAGTAAAATCAACAAGTTTTGAATGAGTCATTTTGTTCATTTTTACAGCAGGTGGCACTAGCCCTGAGTGCTCCAATTCAAAGCTCATAACGTGTAGCATGATCAAATCACTCAATAGTTTGCTCAATAGCCCAGCCTCACTTACAGCAACACACAAAATAGCTCGCAGTACGTAGCCGGGCAACAGTCGCAGAGTGATTATCACTCACTTTGTCCTTCCTGGCTCTCAGTTGCATGAACGTATCACACGGTGCTTGTAGCTCAAAGTATGCGGGCTTGACTTGCAGTACATACGAATTCCCCCCCACACACACACCCACACTCGCACGCACACCCCCACACACGCACGCACACACACACACATATACATAGTAAAGTGCTCTTTCAAAATAAGATTTGGTTAAAAGGTACCAATTAACTCTAGACTTTTTGATTTTGCTACAATTACAGCAAGGTTTTATATTTTGTCATTTTCTCCACAATTTACTACAGCTTTGTCAAGCCAGGTACAATAAAGTCTTAAAATAGTGTCAGGGTGATGACAGGACTTTAAGGGAAAATATTGCATGTAAAGTTGCATGTAAAGTTAAAATTAGAACAATTATCTTGTTATTTTAGTCAAAATATTTTGCAGCAACCTACACTCAAATAAGCAATTCAGTACAAATGAATGCTTAAAAGTATTTGCCAGAAAACTGCATGAATTGTAGTTTTACTTTAATTACTTTATACAGGTGTGAAAAGAGGGAGCATAGAGATGAAAGGGAGGCAGAGGAAGGATGACATGGATGAGAAAGGAAAGGTTGATTAGCTGCTGCCGGTGTCACCAAGACTGCATTTTTTTAGTCTGTCAGACAGCGGGACACAACTCATACAGATTTAAATTATGAGCACAGTTTAGTCTCCAACTGTTTCTTAATATCCATGTACAGATAATCTTATTTCAACTTGGTTGTACCAGTTATTAAAGACAAAATTTCCACAGAAATATTGTGCTATTTTTTTCCTGCTGGGTTTGATTATTCAAAGCTTTATTAAAAGCCTCCAGAGATCATTTAAAGCCCTATTCACATGGGATTTGTTTTACCACGGAGACCTCATGTGATTTTAAAATTGCCCTTACACATCTTTTGTTTCATTTGCCGCATTTACATGGGATTAGCAAAATCTGTTATTTAGACCCCTGCTGACTTAGGTTTATCCCCATATATGATGGCAAGGTCTGTGTCACATAGATTTGGATGGTGTGTGGTTGTTGATGGCTGCCCAACAACAATCATTGACCTTATTGAAAGACATGTAGGCTACATCATCCATCTCACCATCCTTCCAGATTTTGCTCTCCTAAAATGAGCAAGCTCTTAGTTTGAATTGGTCTCCATGCTATGCTGCAACAAGAATCTTCTGCTGTTGCTTCCTGATCTTGTCAAAACTCCATGTTAAGCAACACAGTGCAGAGAAAGGAAATGGGTAGAATACCTGTTACAACAGGGCTTTCATATTTATTTAACTGCCCATTTGTGATGGATCTTTCATTTTACAATGAATTGACATGACAGATTGCTACAGGATTAAGATACACAATGGCCTTTGAAATTTGCAAATGTGTTCAGATTCCCAAGCATCACTAGTCTTAACGCAGTTAGAAAATTTTACACTTTGGCTATCACAATTAAAAAATTGTACCAGTTTTTTATTTATTAGAATTTATAGGTACCAATCAGTGAAATAATAATTTTACTTTAATTTCTGACAACCATTGGATGGAACAGAAACATAGATAAACTGAATAAAAACAAGTATATGATACTATGAATCACCACAAATCCCACTTTCCCCTACCTCAACCAGTATAACAATTTAATTGTCCAATGCTCACTTTATTTAAGAGTAAATTCTCTAAACGTGGTTACAGTATATCCATCTTGTAAAGTACACAGAACCAGTTAAAGATTACTGCAACGGTCTCTGCTCATACCTAACCCAGCAAAACCTCAATAAACCTCAAAGTTGTAATGAGGTCCACCAGGAGGCAACACATAACTGTGTTTTCTAATGGATTTAAAACTTTTGGTGACCTCTTTCAAGGCACACAGAGGATCAGCCTCAGAGAATATAGCTGACTTCTTGACCCCCCTTCCAGCCTGAATGCAATATGGGGTCCTCTGGTAGGTCATGCCTGGTCATTTCTTGAGAGAAACGAAAATGTAAAAGTAAAACTGCCTTTCCTGTTTGGCCTTTTGGGTTGTGGAAAGACCAGAGGACATCATGGAATCAGTGCCTTCTTGTTTTGCTACTCATATCATTTCAAACCTACTTCCCATTGAATCTGTCACCAGTTTTATGACATCTCTTTGTATGATACCTTTTAGATAATAAAATATAGATACAAAGCTAAAAATATCTTTGAATTGTTGGGCTAAATTCTCCTATTAATGTAGTGTTTCAGACCATGTACACCCCTTAAAAACTCTTTAAATGGAATTTTACACTGCTCTACTCACCTCTTTATCATCTTTATCTGTTTTTTGCAGAATTACATTTCATTAACTTGAAAGGAAATATTTAATTGGTAACAGAAAAACTTAATTGATGTCAAGCTGGAGGAAACCATATTTATTCATTTGGTATTCATGTGCCTGTAATGTCTCACAAATCTTAGTTGGCTGAAGCACATAAGCTTGATAGTGATTTTCATAAGATGAACTCAGTTCGCCCTGAAGGTAATTAGTATTGTAGTGACACCATGGTTTTAGTGTTTTCTTGGTTGATTGCTGGAATTTGTGTAATTAACTTTACAACCTTTAGTTAATACCCATTTTTCCTACGAAAAAAAAAAAGTTGAAGCTCTTTGTAATAAACAGTATTTGGCAGCAGGAATATGCAATTCCCAAACTATATACCCAAGAGAGTAAAGCATATAACTTTTTCAGCCTCTGAGGAAAACACCAGAGGTTTAAAGAGATATTGAAGTTTCCTGCTGGAGCTGAAGCACTCATCTGTGAGCTGAAAGCATGTGTTTGAGCAGCACCTGCCACAGCCTGCCTCCAGGCTCAGTGTATTGATTGTAAAGTTGGCATTCAAAGAAGATGCCAAAGTTGTTCTTCCATGAAAAATAGGTAGACATGTTAAATAGGCATTGTGCATGCGTGGGGATTTTTGTCTAAAAAAAGCTAAAACACTTACAGAAATTGACATGCATACTTTTGCTTTGCAGAAATGTAAAACAGCGATGCATTTTCCAGCTGGGATTGGTTGCATCACCTCTTCTTTTAAGTCACAGAAAACATTTACTGAACAGACCCACTTGAGCTGTTTGGAAATGATTCCCTCTTTTTTTTTTTTTTTTTTTTTTTTTTTATTGATTAAAATATAACTTCAGTGATGCAGAATTTTTTTTCCTAATAATAAAGTCCGGGTTGAAAAAAAAAACTAAATTTATCCTTTAAGGATTTAACACTTCTGTCACATTTTCCATTTCACGATGGAATAGATGTTTTCATTGGTCGTTTAGTCTGATATCAGGCCAGTTTAGCTTGCAGAATCTCAATACAACCATGTTGTTATACATGGAGAATGTCTTTTTTTTCTTTTTTTAAAACCAAAATAAACAAGGCCTTCCTCATAACTGAATATAAAAAAAAACCTTACCTGGAATCATAAAGCTGTTATGAAACCAGTGCCATGAGCTGTGAAGCTTCGCTGCACCATCACAGATGCTGGCTTGTAAACTGTGACCTGACACGCAGGATGGTTTCCATTTCATTTTGTTTTCATTCAGCTTTGGCCAAAGGAGGGATGTAAAATTTCTAACTAGTATCACTGGGTTTTGTTGTTTTCTTTTTACAGTTTTAATTTGTATTTGTAGACGAAATGAATGATTCAGTTCACTGGAGTTTCTGAGTCCATTTTTAGTATCCAATAGTTTTTATTTCAGACAATATTTTTGACTTTTGTGCAACACCAAATTGTTGACAATTATATTGCAAGAAAATAATGATGTGCTTGCTAGAACACCCAGCTTTTAATCCCTCTGTGTGCCTTGTATCTCTTCCCTTGTTGTGCCGGCAAGTTGGGTTTACACAGAGACTCTTTTGACTTCTGCATCTAATCCATGTAAGTTGCGAAAACTCACTGTGGGCAATGAACAACTGAGCACACACTAGAGACAGTGAACACATGAGCAGTGGGTACCCATAAATGTAGTGCCAGGGAGCTATTGAGGAGAGTTGAGTGCCTTGCTCAAGCACACTTTTGTTAAAAATGAAGGAGCAGGACAGCCCTTGACATTCCCACTTGTGAGGGATGGCCTGTTTGTGGGAGCAGTCTTGAATCACGTCTCCAGTCTCTAAGCCAATGCTGCAGTCCTGATAGGCTTATTTGTAATCATAAAACACAGCAAACTGGCCTGATTCTGTATCAGCATATATCAGCTGCGCATTGCATGACATCTATTGAAAGTGATAAATGTAGGTCACCCTATCATAAGGCAGCACTCCATCTCCTTTTTAGCCAAATACCTGATCAAAGCTTACATTTAATGTAATGTAGCTTTAACCTCAGCAACAGCATCTGAAAACAGCAGCTGTTCATGTAACATTTGTTGTGTGCAATTAATTGTCTCTCATTAACCGTTTATCAGAAAAATGAAGCAAGAGTTCATTTCTCTCCCTCCTCAACAAATATTTGATATTCAGTGAACATCTGTTTTGTTTTCAGGATGAAGTACATGAAAAGAAAAACTTTTGGCCGAGTTTCCTCATGGCTGCACTGCAGCATCATTTTCGGTCCATTAACTTACCATGAACTAAATTACCTTAAATTGCTTAAAGCAGCTTCAAAGCAAGGACTGAAAAGTGAGTTATAAACCAGTATATCACCAGTTTAATCAATCTGATGCTACGGTGCACAGTTAATGGAATTAAGCAGTTAATATCTAAGACATTTATCAAGGACACTGATGCCAAATAAGTTTGGCTTTCTTCAGTAATTACTGTAGCCAAAGTTGTTACCAATAACATATGTGCAGAAAATTAAAACAATGAAAGTTTTACAAGTACAGTAGAGTTCCTGTTTTTAATGTTGTGCATTCCGTGCAATTTCATTATTATTATTATTATTATTATTATTATTATTATTATTATTATTATTATATGATTTTCTAAGAAAAAATTATTTCCTTAAGGCTGCTTTCTGAGGCCCTGGTGCAGTTAAAAGCTTTATCTACAGTACAGTTTTCTAGCAGAAAACTTCAACTTCACTTCTTATCAATAAGCACTTAAAGCGTATTTTGTTAAAGATTTACTTTCATCGTCATTTAATTAATATTGCTGTGTTCGCCACTATTATTGAATGCATTATGCGTCGTTTCTGTTTAAAAAACTTTCTAGTTGCTTTGTTTCCAGCTGTATTTGTATGCTACAAAAGTGGCTTGTGGTCCAACGACAGGCTTTTCCGGTCCTTCTCATGAAAATCCATCTGGTTGGCTCCCTCCCATGAATGTAAGACGGAACCTCCTCCCCCCGCTCTGTGTGTGTAACAGAGCACACAAATGAGTTTTTCCGTCATGCTAGCAAACAGTTATCTAACTTAGCTTCTCAACTCCGCAGCTACAGTCATGCCGTCTTCACTTCTAGTGCAGAGGGGAGGGTTACCTGCCTTCCCATGGGCGGGTATAAACCCACGTGGGCAATGCCATTTTTGATGTGA
This sequence comes from Atherinomorus stipes, assembly GCA_023101725.1. NCBI lineage: Eukaryota > Metazoa > Chordata > Actinopteri > Atheriniformes > Atherinidae > Atherinomorus > Atherinomorus stipes. Next base: position 9,585 of record JALJCO010002329.1, on the reverse strand, counting down.
CGTAGAAGCGAAAGGCTTTTCCTGATTCGCTCCCTTCTCTGTGGAGGTGACGCACCACTTGCAAGCGCAGCATGTGAATGCAACTAAGGGTGACCCTCCATATTTCAAAAAGAGCAAGTTAAACTGGTTTTTAGTGAAAGGAGATCTTTAAAATTTTTTCTACATTTCGCTATGTTTGGCTACATGGAATACACTCTGGGTCGGATCTATCAAAGGTTTGCGTGTATAAAAACAGGAGCTATCTCACTGCACACACAAAAAAATGTACAAACTGATCTGTTTACAGCATGCTAAAAGGGCTTGGTCTTTAAAACGTGCTAAATAGTGCCTCTTATCCATTTAGTACTTTTTCTGCACTGAATATGCAATATGGGGCGTTTACACCCAAAAGAGTGTGGAATGGGAGGAGAAAATGAAAATATAATAATTTAGCACTTGCAATGCGATTTATCAACCATGACACGCATTGCCTTGCTGTTTTTTTTTGCGTCTATTTTAGTACGTCTGAAAAGCAGGTTCAAACTTGCAGCTTTGCGCACAAAAGGCCAAAACTTCTGAGAGGGACAATCCTGGAGACACACAAATTTGATTCAAAATAATTTCCATGAGCAGTGAGGACAATGTATTCAGTTCTCATTGTTGAATTCAATAAAAATCAATACAGCAAACCACCATTTAACATGGGTGTAAAATATTCTGGATCAATGAAAGTTTGCAGCCACTGTGGAGGTTAATGAGAACTAAAGCTGCATTAATTGTGTCTCTTTATTTCCCCTTTTTGCCAACGTCATGTTTTAACTTGGATTTTAGCACCTGGACAGGACCACAGGATCACCTGGCAGTGCAAGCTCTGAAGCCGTTAGCATTTTGCCAAAGTGCGCTCCTCCTGCGTGATAGACCATGTCAGAGCTGCAGACACTTTCATTTGTTCAGCAACTCCTGATCCATGTCCTCATAAACTGGCCACTTCTGAGGCTTTGCACAGATACTTGTATTATTTTTTTAGATTTATCATGTGTTTTTTAAAATTATTTTTGCTTAGTCCATCCTCCTAATATCTCCATCCTCATCTGGTGTCATTTTTCTTTTTGCGCTGTCATCTCTCGCAATTCGCCATGTTGCAAACCTTGAAACACGCAAAACCTAATTTATATAGGGACGTTTCCACCATGTTTGCACCTGCTGTCATTTGCACCTTCATTCTTGGTAAATCACTCGCAAACCGAGGTTCAGCCCCTCGCGCAAAATTCCAGATTGCACGGGCAAATTACTACACGCAAATTTGGATCTCGATAAATCCGGCCCAATGTCTCTTAATGTACAGTATTTTTTTTTTTACACCTGTGATGCTTCTCTTGGTTTGACAAACCCTGCAAAAATGGTTTCTTTGCTCAACCTAATGATATTATCATTTACCTCAGTTTCATCGTAAGATATCGTTTCTTTATCAGGAAATTTGTACTACATTGTAAGTGAGAAGCACTGATATGAGAAGGGCTATCATTATCTGCTTCTACATAGTGAGCTCCCCATAACTCACTATTTGTACCACTATTAACAGAGTGTTGAAACAGACTTCAACAAGAACTTCTCTGCTGATTTTGCAGAGAAGTTCTATTTGAAAATTAAGCACATATGTGGATTTTAAGCCTCAATGAGACTCACATTCTTTTCAAAAGGCAAAAGAAAATGTTGATGAAAACCTTTAACTCATTGTCTGCCAGCCATAGCAACAGCAGAGAGCCCCATACTGTCAGCAGTTTGGAGTATTTTTGGCTCATCTTTTAGGACCTACAAAATATTGGGTTCTAGGACCACAGAAACATGGGAACTACCAGAAGAAAGAGTAAACTTTCTTCTTTCATCAGAACAAGAAAGTTTGTTTCTAACAAAACTGAGAAAAGGGTTTCATGGCAAAATAATTTATTCACTAATATGGCAACATCTGCGATGCTCAGCACTCGGCCCACTTTCTTCTATAAAGGCTGCACATTGTCCAAAGTTCAGCCTGTTAATCGTGCCTTTGATCGATCTTGACACTCTCCATCACTGAACCCCTGTAACACATATTTTGCTCCAACGTGAGCTGCCTGAATTGCTTTGATTTCGATCGCTTCACCATCTTTTTCCCTCTTGGCAAAGACGAAATACTCGACTTCCTGCAGCAAGACAACATAAATGATTAGGCTTCTTTGGCACTGCCATCTACTGTACCAGATCAGGTGATAATTACAAAAAATAGCCTGATTAAAGCTTGAGTTTCACCAAAAACCTCTGCCCATGTCTCCTTATCTATACTGAGGAGAGAACATAATTTCATGTTGAGGAAGCTGGATCTGGTCAACTGTTGTTGATAATCTGTCCTGGCCTTTTGTCATATGATAGCTGACATAGGGTAAAATAAAGCAGGTTTACAGGATGGATGGATGTCAGCAAACCTCTGCAAGTCTTTAAAGACACACAACGTAACTTTTAGACCTTAAAAATCTGCGTTTCTGACTCATTTTGATGGCACACCAACATTCATTTTGCGCCTTTTCGAGCCGTCACTGCCCAGAGGCGTACCTGGTCTCAGAAACAGCACTATGTAAGATTCCCATCCGGGACGCGACTGTGACGTTGCAGCAGACTATTGGCTGCAGCACCACGTCACTCACTAGCAACCGGATGTAAACCAGTGATCAACCCCGCGAGTGTTTTGAACACACATCATGTCGGATTCGGTAAGGAAACATTACAGGAGGAAGAGAGGAAGGGACAGAACAAGAGTCAAGATAAGACTGTCTTTTACTGGCTGGAGTGAATCACGGTGCAGGTATGATACAAGATGGATGCTAGTTTAGTCGCCGATAGGGGGCGTGTCACTGAGAAAACTGCTAAAAGTTCCGTTGTGTGTCTTTAAAGCTGGACCTCAAGCGGAATAGTTGTTTCTGTATTTATAACTAATGGGGGATCTGTAATAAAGTTTATAATTAGACCTTTAGTGGCTTAGCAGTTACATTTTTGTACTTTCTGTATCTGACCTTTTATCTGGCAGATAAAACTGTCTATTAGGATTATTAAACTAACTATAAGGATTCATTCAAGCAAAGCTCCCAGAATTTTGTAACACAAGTAAAAATGTAAAGTGTAGATTTTTCCATATATCTAAAATATTGTCACAATTCAGGTGTGGAAATCAAGTTCTGACAATGTATGCCTCTCTGATCTATATGGAAATCTACACCTAGCGACATCAAGTCTGATAACAATGTAGCTCCTAACTGACTTTTTATACTCAGAACATTGTAGAAACATTAAAGGACTGTTTGTAATGTTGTCAGATATATCTTAATCCCATGGTCTCTCCAATTAGAGGGAGCATTTTCATTGATTAGTTAGATTGTTTTTCCAAAGTCTAACTGGATATGTTATTCCTTATCCTTGATTACATATAAAATTTCTAAATCTTTGGGTAAACAGACTGATAGTAGCTTAATATTGTCCAGATACATATGGAATTAGTGCCAATTTATTCCTTTGCAGCAGGAGTATAATAATATAACTCTTTCAATGATTTGATTACATATGTGCTGGCAGCTCTAGTGAACTGACTGTCACAGCAGTTTTCAATAAAATATTACAAATGTTTCTCTTCAAATCAAATTATCAATCTGTTCATATATCAGCAGATGTTATATCACTGCAGCTTGGTGGCCTGTAAAGATGTATCTGTGTGTGTGTTGGGGGGTGGGGGATGCACAGAAGCAGCCAGAGTGTAAATTCCATGTTACTGCACTAACTCACAAGGCTGCAATCCTTATAATTCTTCCAGTGGATAAATATTTGAGTGTTGACTCAGTCTTGCCTGATCATTTCTGAATATGAACATTTCCCATGGCAGTTTCCACAAACACATCGGTTCCCCCAATTCCATGTATTCTGACTCAAAAGTAGAGCCAACATGTTAAAAAAAAGTCCAGGAAAAAGTCACAGTATATTATAGTCTTGAAAATCACACATCACACACAAGAGCTACAATATCATTTATTGCTCCTCATACACTTGAACACAGAAGCAGCCAGAGTGGAGAAAATAACTTGGATGCATCTCCCAGAGAAGCCTGCTATTCTCAGTAGCCATGGCAACCACATTATGGATTTAATCAGCTTCAGAAAACATGAGTTTACACCTAAATATTTTAAGTGTATATTAATTTTGTATATTTTGTTTCATACATTTATAATTGTGAAACTGAAAAAAAAATCTGCTAGGATCTCTGACAGATGAGCCAATCTAACTGGTAATTTGACCAGCACCACCACAACACAACTTGCTACCCTATAAGCTCAAACTTAAAAGAAGCAATGTGTTGAAATGCTAAGTTTTAAATATTTTCTGCTTTTGCATCACTTATTTTCTTTGTTGCTTCATTTTCTCTGCAAAAGGACATACGTGTTGCTATGGGGACCATGCAACCCCAACTTTTGTTTTATATAAATTAAAGTCAATTAAAGTCTAATACAAAAGCTATTCAGTGTAAAAATCCACAACATTGCATTTGTTTTCATTTTTGTCAAAATATATTTAAACTGTTCTGGATAGGGAGCTTTTTTTCTGTTGGCCATCGTCTGAGCACAGCTTTGTTTTGCCATCATAATTCTTCTGTGATTTTGCAAACTGGAAGTATGCAAAAACGGTGATTAAAATCCAAGTTATTATGTTATCTGCATTACAAACATTAGATTTTTAACTAAGCTGTGGATGAGGTTTGGAGCTGTCCAAGTGGGCAGCCAGTTGCATGGCAATTTTCAATTCTTGTGAAGAGCAGTGTAGGCTGGTAAAAAGGTGCATTTTGAAGTGGACATTATGATACTTTATTTATTTTCAGGGACAAATGTATAAAACATTGCTTCATAAAAAATTATGAAATAAATGCCATGCATACAAGTTTCTAGCCAAAGCTAATCTGCAACCCCTGTCCTAATAAGTCTTCCAGAATGAAAAACAGGCAGTTCAAACTGCATTGAATTAAGTACAGTACATATATATATATATATATATATATATATATATATATATATATTAGTACAGTCAGTCTTTACAATGAAATCTAAGACAGGAAGCAGCACAAGTGTGTACGTGCATGTGTGTGTATGTACAGTATGTGTGTGCTTGCATTTGTACAGGTCAATGTGTTTTAATGAATTTTTGAGAAAAACCTTGAGTTCAGCTGGTTTCTTGAGTTCATATCTTAATATATTCCATAGTTTTATTGACCAAAAGATGAGCGAAAGTTGTTTAACATCTTGTTATCAGACAGTTACCACTTATTGCACCCCTGAAAACTATAAGTAACTCCATTACTTTGTTGGTTTGCCATTTCAGATGTTATTTCTGAAGCAAGATTGTTTCAGACGCCTAACAATCAGCAACAAAAGTGTCAAAACTCAGTCAAAATCAGTCTTGATTTTGTGATTCAGAGTGGTTGTGTGTTACATTTAAGGATCCTCACACATTGTTTGAAAAAAAAGAAAAGAAATAAAAACTATTTCTGCTCAGCGTAGCCTCCGTTTTGAGATAAAATGAAATGCTAAATATATACTGTATATGAATCCAGCATAGCAAGGCTGGTTTTGTCAATAAGAAATGAAGCTTCTATGACACATAATATACAGTATCTGACATCGAGCAGATACTGCATTCATTAGGTGAGAGATGATGATTGAGTGCTAATGCGGTACTCTGAATGCTGATGTTTGCAACTCAAAACATCTTCAACAAATTTACAAAATCAAATCAATAAACAAGGGGGAAATGTGTCTCTGTCAGCCTCCTTTAAAGTTTTTATATCCTGAGTAGCTAAAAACTCAGACAGCTTTAACTTACAGCATCATAAGGATGAATATGTGAGTTGTCAACCGTCTTCATTTTAGCTCCAGATGAGGGAAAATAAGCACAAATTGAGATCGCCCAGGGAGAGGCAAACAAATGCCACAAAAGACCAATATCGACTGATTTTTATTCCAAGTAAAGCTAGCAGCAGCTTTCTTTGTTGACAGTTTCATTAACAGACTCAAAAACACAAGATTGGCCATTCATCTCCCTCCAGCAAGATGACATCACTAACCTGTTGTTGAATTGAAGTAAAGACAGTTTCGCACAACCTGATTTACCAACAGTCAACTATATGAATAAGTGTCTATTTTTATTGCTGTGGAGCATAAATACTACATATGAAACCCAACTGCAGTCACCAGTACAGGAATGGTAGGTGGTCTGAACTTTGTTTTGTGGATACTACTAGTTAGATCGAAACATCTTATCAATGTATTTTTCTTTTTACTGAAAATCAAATAAATAAACTTTTTTTTTTTTTTTTTACAAGGCAGCAAACCAGAGCAGAAGACTAATCGTCTATAAGAATGCTAGAAGCTATAGGCTTATTGACTATAATTATTTGTCATACCAGCCTTATTCAATTAAAATCATTAAAAACAATATCTTAATAACAGACAGTCATGTTTTAATCAAGTCACTTTTAAGCTCCTTTTATACAATTATTACAAAGTACAGCAGATTTCCCCCTCTATCACCATTCAGGTGTTGATTGTGGGTGAAATCTCTGTGTAAAAATGATATAAACTGTACATGTATAACAAATACTATTATCATTTCAGAATTATTACCAACTATAATCAATTTTATTTAATTAAAATATTGATAAAATCTACATTAAGATTTTGCTGTATTGTTTTTTTTTTTTATATATAATTGGGCATGCATATTCATAGGGCCAAAAATGAGTGTTTCTTTTCAGAGATAGCAGCCACAGATGAGAAAATACATTACATCCACCTCCCTGAGTACAGCCACATTAGAATTAACAAGAAAATGAGAAAAAAAGAACCATGTAATTAATCAAAACTGACAAGTCTTGCAGTGAGTGTAAATGGTCTCTACAGTATATTTAGCTGCAGCCTCAGTAGTGATAACCTGACAGTTTGCAACATCATGTGGCATCACAAATATAAACTGCACAACTGATGCAAACACACTTTCAAATACATGTACTCTCACACTCACAGACGTATACTGTATTGGTTTGTTGCTAGGGAACACAGTGGTTGTCAATGTTTCCCTCTGAACAGTGAGTGATTTGAACTCACTTGTCTCAAGGGCATTCATTGTGTATTTCAATTTCCTCTCAATCTACCCATAAAAGCTCATCTTCTTTGTTCATACATCCTAAGTGGAAACCAGAGTCTGTCCACTCAGCTCCATCTCGCTCTGTTCAAGGTTCTGGGCTGATAGACGCAGTGCAGTCACAAATATAACCGCACAAAATAACCTGATGTGCAATAACTATGACTTTCTATGAGAGCAGGCTGGATGTTATCAGCCATGAAACTTTTTCAGTCTCCTTTCCTTTTTGTTAAGATGAGAATGTTTTTCACTGTGGATCCTTTCTTGAAATGGAAGTTATAGAAATCCATCAAAGATGAAGTGCCTGTCGTTGACTCATAATTATTTTTCATTTGAGACACTTGCATGTATTTAAGAAGACCCTCTGGATTTGATCACAAGAATATGAGCTCAAACATAATTGTTTTTAATAATTTATAGAGAAAAAAGAAAAAGTAAACCCTAACTGCTCCTCACCTGGGTTTTTGGAGACATGGCTCGCTTTCTCCATATTATTCCGGTCTGTGTTTATGCTTCATGTATGTATGTTGGAACATTTCAGATTTAAAATTACCAAGCAATTAAAAGACCCCCACCTCCCCCTTTTTTTTTTGTCCTTGTTGTGAAATGTTGTGTAATTAAATTATCACCAATATGCACCCAAGCAGCCCAGAGTAACAATATGTCTGTATCATTTTACATACTGTAAACGACACTCTGTAAATCACTTTTATATACCAAAATTGTCAATGGGGAATGTTTTTCACTCTAAGAAATGATACACTGATGTTGTTGGTATTATGCAGTATACTACTGCAATAGCAGTGGTTCATGTTAAAAATATTTTTTTACAGACAACACAAACAGGTTTCTTTGTATAAAAAAAAACCCACAATATTTTAAAAGAACAAAATGTAGTTAATTAAATCTAGCATAACCAGTTCATTGTAGTGGCTGCAGGGTGGTGTGGTGGTTAGCACTGCAACTTCACAGTAGTCGCTACCTCGAGTCCGGGCTGGGGAGGAGGTTTGAACAATTCCAGCAGCTGCCTTCCAGTGTGGAGTTTGCATGTTCTCCCCGTGTATGCGTGGGTTCTCTCCAGGTACTGCGGCTTCCTCCCACCGTCTAAAGCAGGGGTAGGCAACTCCGGTCCTCAAGGGCCAGCGTCCTGCAGGTATTAGGACTTTTCCTGCTGCAATACACCTGACTTCAATCAGTGGGTAATTAGCAGACTTGTGCAGCCAAGCTCTGGACATCAGGTGGTGTGTTGAAGCAGGGAAGCCCTGAAGACCAGCAGGATGCCGGCCCTCGAGGACCGGAGTTGCCTACCCCTGGTCTAAAGACATGCATGTTAGGTTAATTGGTCACTCTAAATTGGCCCTAGGGTATGAAAGTGAATGTGAGTGGTTGTCTGCCTCTCTGTGTTGGCCCTGCGACAGACTGGCGACCTGTCCAGGGTGTACCCTGCCTCTCACCTGATAACAGCTGAGATAGGCTTCAGCAACCCCCGCAACCATGAACTGGATAGGCGGTACAGAAAATGACTGACTGACTGACAGTTCATTGTAAACATAATAGCCTGTTAATTTAAAGAAGATTGTCCTAATGGGCTTGCCATATTTCTCACCCTGCACATGCACAGTGGAGTTTACCTGACATTTTTAACTGTACCTGGCACAGTTAATGGGATTAAACTCCATCCATTTGAAACTTAAGTACAACATTTTTTAAATGAAAATCCAGTAAAGTTGCTGATCTTAAGCTAAATAATGTGCACATTTAATGCTTTTGGGAGGAATTTTTTTTTTTTTTTTTTTTACAACACTAGTTTATATTTCAGTCATGTCTTAGAAAATGGTCAAACAACTTGAAAAAAACCAATTGCCCCTCCTTGGCCAACAATCTTGCTTTTTAACAGTTTTCCAATATATTTGATGGTTTATGCATTAGGGGCAAGTATTAAAAAAAAAAAAAGTCAAACTAAAACACAAATGTTTTTCCTTACCCAACATTTTGATTTCCAATACCATTCACAGGTAATGGATTGTACAATTTCATAGTCTGATAATTCTCTGTATTTGCATCATTTAGCCTTCTAAGCAGTGAGTCACATCCTTGTTTGCAGTCATTTTTTTGAAAGAAAAAAAAAAAAAAAAGATCCTGCCCTACGCCGTCATTAGTTTCAGAAAAAATGTTCAATGCAAATATCCAGACAAGCAAAGAAAATGCATAAAACAAGATTTTTTTTTTATCAGTTTGTTTTGTGTTTTTCAAAGTGTGTATCTTTCTACATAGTTGCTTTCACTCTGTCAGTATGATGCTTATCCAGTAAAAACGTTTACTTTGAACTGTTTTCACAATGATCCAACATAGAGTACACTCCTGCCTTCTCCAGTACCTTTCATCATGACATCCTCAGCT
>JALJCO010002327.1:0-99894 GCA_023101725.1 Atherinomorus stipes | reverse complement strand
TTTAGACTCGTTCTCTTGTACTGTAATTATTACTAGCAGAAAACCTCAAGACACAGAAAAAAATTAACAAAGAGGCCAGAATATCTTATCTCTCTCTTAGCTAGCTAAACAGCTAGCTAGTAAGACATATAGATATTTACTGAATCGATGAGAATCTGTTTCATCCATAGAAATAACAATAGTTCAGCAAGTTGACTCGGTTTTAGTCAATAATCTTCTTGCTGAATGTAACAGTGACCAAAAAAGAAGCTCTGGTGAGCGAGACTGAACATTGGAATCAGTAGTTAGCTGACTGCTAATGCTAGCTCGCTAACACAGACAGGTTAGGCTAAATCAACATAAACAGACTGTTTAACAGTTAAACATCTGAATTATATTTTTATGAACCTTTAAGCCCATGTAAACAACAATAACTGTAATAGTAATAATAATAACAAAAACAATGTTTGATGGGTCATAGGTTCGGACAGTTTTGGCGGGAGTTGGGGGCGTCTGCAGCCTTTAAGGACAACCTGGGCTTAGCCCGGAGTCGCACCAGGTGTAAATCTTAAAACATTAGACGAGCTTTTCTCGAGTCTTTCACTACAAAAATGTGTTTTACAAGGCAATAATAGACATAATGGAGCGCATAAATTGTCATTTTAATTTAAAAAAATGAATTAACCACAAAATCAACTATGAAATGTTGACCTTTATGTTGCTAAAACACATTTGCTGCACTCACGCAGAACAGCTCATACAGTATTCACCTTTTGTCTTCTCTTTGACTCATCACTGACCCTCCTCATCGTCACATGTTCTCTTCTCACCTGCTCCTCTTATCTCATTATTTCCTCTTCTTTTTCTTCCTAATTTGTTCTCATCACTTTTTCTCCTTTTCTCCTACTCATTTGTTTTCTTCTCTGCATTTGTTCTCATTGTCTCCTCATTTGTTCATTTATAGGTTTCACAAATCAGAAACTGAGCTTTAATTAACCTGCAGTCCCTAAAGAACATCTGAGTCCAGGTTTGAAAAGTCTACGTTACACAGGACCTGTTGTCAGTAGAAAATTATTTGAGTGGAATTGCCCTTTAAGCCAAAATCGAAACAGAAGCTGGGAAAGGAGCTGCTGCTAACTTCAGCCTCGTTTTTTATGTTGGGGGGGTTCATGTTGACTTTTTCATGTTGTTTTTAATGATAAAAAAAGCGTCATCGCTGGGATTTTACCTTTTACTTTCCTGCTTAAAGCTGAGGATGTAACTGCTGCTTTCTCTCATATTTCCTGTCTCATCATCTGCTGATACTTTAATCTGACTGCTGCTCTCTCCTGCACATGCGCACACGGAGCTGACAAACTTACTTTAGCTTAGTCTGACATCAGATGGGGGGGCTAATCGGACCTCGGACTTCACACACACGCTCGCCCACACACCACACCAACGGAAGCTAAGCTGGACCCGCGCATTCATGGTGCGTTCAAGTGCTGGTAGAAAGCCAGGTCATGTAGGTTTTCATCGGATTTTTTTTCAGGAATGGGGGGTTAAACAGTGAATTCATACCCGGGGCTAAACTCAAAACATCCGGGGCTGAAGCTGCGGGAAAATCAGCTGGCGGGAGCTTCCAGAGTCGCTGCTGTTTCTTATCCGTCTCACGCAGATTAAATCTGAGTTTCATGCTACAGGGTTGCTGGTAACTTCAGGCCTGATGTCTGAAAATACAAAATACAACCCGAGCAGTTATGTTGCAGCTTCTAAAGACACGTGGGGGGAAATGAGGAAATGACACAAACTCTGGACGTTTGCCATGACTCATGATCTTCAGCAGCTTCATCTCAGATTAAAGAAGACAAAGTTGATGAAAAACGCAAATTGGAATAAATTAGCTCTTAGCTCCACTGTTTGAGCAGCCGCCCCATGTTCAGAGGTGACTCCCCCCCCCCCCTTCCCCTGTCAATATACTGTCAGATAAAAACCACTAGAGCCCCAAAATCCTTTAAACCTATAAAATGGTGGTGGTGGTGGTGGTGGTGGGGGGCAGGGTTAGCTCCCTGCTGTTGGTCTCTGATGGTCTCTGAGTGCATTTCTGGTCTGATGGATTATTAAATGTGCTTGATCTGGATTATATTTGTAATACTTAATTAGATAAATAAGAAGAAATCAACCGTTACCAGTGAGATGACTTAATTGTAAATATATGTGACCACTGATGCGAAACACAAAAATCTGAATGATATTTGAAATCTGCACATTGATGCAAGTTTAATATTAAAGAATGAGAGAAGAAGAAGAAGTCTGGAAATATCGCAATCAGCAGCCTCCCAGAAAGCGCCGTCATAAGCCCATCGCACGCCATAAACATGTCAGAGGGTTGCTACATAAGGGAAGTAGCGTGCGCTCACTCACAGTCGGGTTTCAGACACGTGATCCGTCCCAGTCCTCCCAGCAAACCGGCGAAGACCGAGCCGGTTAGAGGCACAGATGCTGATGCTTTAACCAGCACAGAGAAACGCCTGGAACCTGAACACATCACCGAGCTGCCTGAATCAGGTGTGCTGAAGCAGGGAAACATCTAAAACCTGCCGGATGGTGGCCCGTGAGGACCAGACTGAGACATCCCTGTGAACAGCTGTTCCACGACCGAGGCCTGGAGTCCTCCTCAGAGTCCAGTCTGCATCGTCTTCATCAGAAAGACCAAATATCACATCACAATATGTTTATTTTAGATGATGATACAGGATATATCCCGGTATTTTCACCCGTATTTGTCTGAAAGTTTCATTTTATATCAAACAGCTGTTTTTTAGTACTGAAACATGTTTATCATAAAGGTGTCGCTCCACTGCAGAGATGCAACTGATGAAACACTGGTTACAGATGTTTGTTAGATCAAAGTCATTAAAGATAACTGGCAGTTTTCAAAAGTCTTGGGGAGGATCGTCTTCCAGACAGTTTAAATAATAGGTGTGGGAAAAAATATCGATACACTGAAATATCACAATATTTTCATATGCCGATACCATATCTATATTTAAAAACACGGTATTGATCTATTTTACTAATGAAATCTTGCGAGATTTTATTGTTCTATTACAAAATCTCACGTTTTTTTGTGAAATCTCATGAGATTTCATAACAAAACTATGATATCTTGCGAGATTTCATTAGTAAAATAGATCAATACCGCATTTTCAAATATAGATATGGTATCGGCATATGAAAACATCACAATATTTCAGTGTATCAATATTTTTTGCCACCCTTATTAAACAATCAGGTGACCCTTTTGTAGTCAGTCCAGGTGCAGCCGGGTCATTATGAAAAAAATAAAGCAAAAAGAAAATTGTGCAACTAAAATAATGATATATGTAGATATCTCTCTTCTGTAAATGTCATATCAGTATATGGCACAGCCCTAACTGCCAGCACATCCTGGTGAGGTCTTATTGATCTGTGGGCGTTAGTTTCTGCTGTTCTTGGTAAACTAACGCAGAAGCACGTCAGCCATCTGAACTCTAACCAGCTTCATCAGAGCAATCCGCCATAGCTTCACTCAAGCCAGTTTTCTTCATTTATGAAATCTTTGGCTTCATTTACAGCTTCATGAGGATCAGTTTCAGCGACTATGAGAACATCTAGTGGATATCAATCTTGAAGTGTGAGGCTGATGCTCGCTCAGTGAAAGCTGCAGATGAAATGACCGATAAAGACATGAGGGAGGGTTTGATGTTGACTAAGCACAGACCGATACATCAGCCGGCCGGTGTTTTAGGCTGATATTTATGTTTTTGCTGGGATCAACATCGGCCGACCCCCCCCCCTCGGCATGATTTACAGACCAGCATCTATGCAGGCACCAGTGTTTTACATAAATATTCCATTTTTAAAGGTCTTCTTAAAAAAATATTGCTACACGTGCAGTTTCTTTTGTATATATTTATTTGAAGTGCTACGTTTCTTTTTATTATCTTAAAAGTAGGACTGGCCGATGTGGCCTAAAAATAAAATCTCCCAATTTTTCTTTTTTTTAATTCGATTTACGATTTTTTTCCCAATTACCCCCCACCACACAACAAATTTTGCTTTTGATTAATGAAAATGAGGACAACCCCCATTTCTGTGATGAATAATAAATAAATGAACCCTCCTGGAATCAGAGCCAGCTGTGTAACTATCGCTACAGAAGCTCCGGGAGCCAAGAATGCGTCGCTACACAAAAACTCGATTTACGGATCTTTTAAATTCCCTGCAACAAAAAAATTCAAATGACTTCATTTAATCCAGTTTTCAGAATTAATATTCAATGTATCCTTTATTATATTAATTTTAAGGTCAAATGCAGTATCTGCCCTAGGGCTGTGCGATATACTGATACGATATCGTGATATGATATTTACACATATTGTTATATTGCGGTATTAGTTGTGCTGCACCTCGACTGACTAAAAAGGGGTCACCTGATTATTGAATAAGGGTGGGAAAAAATATCAATACACTGAAATATCGCAATATTTTCATACGCCAATACCATATCGACATTAGAAACGCAGTATCGATCTATTTCACTTATGAAATCTCGCAAGATTACGAAATCTTGCGGTGTTTCGTGAAATCTCATGAGAATTCGTAACAAAACGATGATATCTTGCGAAGTTTCACTGGTAGAATAGATCGATACCAAGTTTTTAAATGTAGATATGGTATTGGCATATGAAAATTTCACGATATTTCAGTGTATCGATTTTTTTTTTTTCACCCCTATTATTTAAACTGTCTGGAAGACGATCCTCCCCAAGACTTTTACGAAGAAATCATAAAAACCAGCAATTATCTTTAATTACTTTGATCTAACTAACATCTCTAACAGTGTTTGTCAGTTGCATCTCTGCAGTGCAGCCATACCGTCATGATAAACATGTTTCAGTACTAGAAACAGCTGTTTGATATGAAATGAAACCTTCAGACAAATAAGGGTAAAAATACCGGTAAATATGTCATCTAAAATAAATATATTGTGATATGATATTTGGTCTATATTGCCCATCCCCAATCTGCCCCCGATATCAGCAAGTTAAATCAGCCATCGGCTGATAAGAAAATATCTGTATCGGCCCTAAAAACAAGAAAAAATCTGTAAATATTGTGATGGGAACGTTAAGAAACAGATGAATAAATCTCTGAATGTTGCTGCTTCATGGTGTTTTTATTCGTCTTTTCTTTGGCAACATAAACCTCCAACAGGTGGTCACACACCTGCACCACACTGTGGTCACCTCACGGTAAAAACCACGACCCGGCCACATCTCCACTCTCAGCTGCTCGCTGCCGACGGAGATCAGCAGTTTCAAGATCCAAGAGAATGAAGAGGGAGAGAAGCCAAACGTGCATTCTTCTCCCCGCCCGCATAGTTGGACATGACCGAGCAGGAAACCCTCACCGTTTACGCCAGACGTGTTCTGACACTGACGAGCCTCAACACGAGGCCTTTCAGCTCCAGCACCGCTCCATGAGTTTCCCATTGTGTCCTTCACAGAGTCTACGGTTTACCGTACGGTGAGGAAACGTGCTGATGGGACCGGCCAGGACGAGTCGCCGCTGCCCCACGGCTGCAGGCTTGTGAGGAAGATGAGCACAGATTAAAGCTTCCGTTCAGGGC
Organism: Atherinomorus stipes; assembly: GCA_023101725.1. Classification (NCBI taxonomy): domain Eukaryota; kingdom Metazoa; phylum Chordata; class Actinopteri; order Atheriniformes; family Atherinidae; genus Atherinomorus; species Atherinomorus stipes. Next base: position 94,262 of record JALJCO010002327.1, on the reverse strand, counting down.
CGGAGAAAGCTACGCAGAAACCAGCAGGTCAGGTGTTCGTGTCTTCCGTTTAGAGCCGGAGAAAATTACGCAGAAACCAGCAGGTCAGGTGTTCGTGTCTTCCGTTCAGGGCCGGAGAAAGCTACGCAGAAACCAGCAGGTCGGGTGTTCGTGTCTTCCGTTCAGGGCCGGAGAAAGCTACGCAGAGACCAGCAGGTCAGGTGTTCGTGTCTTCCGTTCAGGGCCGGAGAAAGCTACGCAGAAACCAGCAGGTCAGGTGTTCGTGTCTTCCGTTCAGGGCCGGAGAAAGCTACGCAGAGACCAGCAGGTCAGGTGTTCGTGTCTTCCGTTCAGGGCCGGAGAAAGCTACGCAGAAACCAGCAGGTCAGGTGTTCGTGTCTTTCGTTCAGGGCCGGAGAAAGCTACGCAGAAACCAGCAGGTCAGGTGTTCGTGTCTTCCGTTCAGGGCCGGAGAAAGCTACGCAGAAACCAGCAGGTCAGGTGTTCGTGTCTTCCGTTCAGGGCCGGAGAAAGCTACGCAGAAACCAGCAGGTCAGCTGTTCGTGTCTTCCATTTAGGGCCGGAGAAAGCTACGCAGACACCAGTAGGTCAGGTGTTCGTGTCTTCCGTTCAGGGCCAGAGAAAGCTACGCAGAAACCAGCAGGTCAGGTGTTCGTGTCTTCCGTTCAGGGCCGGAGAAAGCTACGCAGAAACCAGCAGGTCAGGTGTTCGTGTCTTCCGTTCAGGGCCGGAAAAGCTACGCAGAAACCAGCAGGTCAGGTGTTCGTGTCTTCCGTTCAGGGCAGGAGAAAGCTACGCAGAAACCAGCAGGTCAGGTGTTCGTGTCTTCCGTTCAGGGCCGGAGAAAGCTACGCAGAAACCAGCAGGTCAGGTGTTCGTGTCTTCCGTTCAGGGCCGGAGAAAGCTACGCAGAAACCAGCAGGTCAGGTGTTCGTGTCTTCCTTTCAGGGCCGGAGAAAGCTACGCAGAAACCAGCAGGTCAGGTGTTCGTGTCTTCCGTTCAGGGCCGGAGAAAGCTACGCAGAAACCAGCAGGTCAGGTGTTCGTGTCTTCCGTTCAGGGCCGGAGAAAGCTACGCAGAAACCAGCAGGTCAGCTGTTCGTGTCTTCCGTTCAGGGCCGGAGAAAGCTACGCAGAAACCAGCAGGTCAGGTGTTCGTGTCTTCCGTTCAGGGCTGGAGAAAGCTACGCAGAAACCAGCAGGTCAGGTGTTCGTGTCTTCCGTTCAGGGCAGGAGAAAGCTACGCAGACACCAGTAGGTCAGGTGTTCGTGTCTTCCGTTCAGGGCCAGAGAAAGCTACGCAGGAACCAGCAGGTCAGGTGTTCGTGTCTTCCGTTCAGGGCCGGAGAAAGCTACGCAGAAACCAGCAGGTCAGGTGTTCGTGTCTTCCGTTCAGGGCAGGAGAAAGCTACGCAGAAACCAGCAGGTCAGGTGTTCGTGTCTTCCGTTCAGGGCCAGAGAAAGCTACGCAGAAACCAGCAGGTCAGGTGTTCGTGTCTTCCGTTCAGGGCCGGAGAAAGCTACGCAGAAACCAGCAGGTCAGGTGTTCGTGTCTTCCGTTCAGGGCAGGAGAAAGCTACGCAGAAACCAGCAGGTCAGGTGTTCGTGTCTTCCGTTCAGGGCCAGAGAAAGCTACGCAGAAACCAGCAGGTCAGGTGTTCGTGTCTTCCGTTCAGGGCAGGAGAAAGCTACGCAGAAACCAGCAGGTCAGGTGTTCGTGTCTTCCGTTCAGGGCCGGAGAAAGCTACGCAGAAACCAGCAGGTCAGCTGTTCGTGTCTTCCATTTAGGGCCGGAGAAAGCTACGCAGACACCAGTAGGTCAGGTGTTCGTGTCTTCCGTTCAGGGCCGGAGAAAGCTACGCAGAAATCAGCAGGTCAGGTGTTCGTGTCTTCCGTTCAGGGCCGGAGAAAGCTACACAGAAACCAGCAGGTCAGGTGTTCGTGTCTTCCGTTCAGGGCCGGAGAAAGCTGAGCAGAAACCAGCAAGTCAGGTGTTCGTGTCTTCCGTTCAGGGCCGGAGAAAGCTACGCAGAAACCAGCAGGTCAGCTGTTCGTGTCCCGTATGAACTTCCCAAACACCATCTACAGTCGTCCTCAAAAGTATTCATACCCTCCAATTAAAGGAACGTAATAGTAATTCAAATAACAAGAAACTAAAGAAACTAATAACAAATAAAAATTTACAAAATTATAAATTAGTGAAATAAATTGTTTTTTAATTGTGGTTGGAAATAATAAAACAAGCAAACAAACAAAATTGTTCCAAACACATCAGAGCATCTTTCCCATAAACATGGTCCAAAATACCTGTCAACAGGTGCAGACGTCTGATTGGACGTTACAGAAAACACCTTTGAAGTCCCATCCTGCTTGTTTACTTGTTTTATTTTTTGTGTGTTTGTTTTTAATATTTCTTTTAAACCACAATTCAAAATCAATGTCAAGATTTTCATAGAAATTTTATTTATTAGTAGTTTTGTCAATTTCAACTCATTTCACTGGCAGATGATTTTTTTTTCCTTTTTTAATTGGAGGCTGTGAATACTTTTGGGGGACGCCTGTGCTGCATGTTCATGCAGCAGCGCGAGCTGTAGGCAGCAGGAAGCGATGTGGTGAAATCAACGAGCAGAAGTCCTCTCAGCTCTCTGCGGTTGGTGTTTGAGGAAGAAGAGAATGATTCTTTTTTCGTTTTTCAGGTTCTTTTTTCTTTTCTTAAAGGTTTCTTTTTAAATGAAAGCAGTTATAACAGTAACAACCTGTAAACATGCTGGAACGAGCCGTTATTTACGATCACAAGTATCTGCAAGTTTCGCTCCGCCTGTCAAATTCATCTTAAACCAGCTTCTCCTTCAGATTAACAAGCAATGAAGTGTTTTCAGGAAGTGATAAAGGATTGAGTGACATCATAAGTTCCTACTTTAAAAAAAAAAAAAACACTTCCTGTTGCTAGGTGGCTACCATAAAAGATTTACAGATTAGTATCGACAGATATTAGTTTAAAAAACTGAATATCTGCTCAATATCCATCTGATATTTCTACAAAAGGTGACTAAAGATGCAACTTTAACCAGATATGGACCTATAAAAATGTCATCACCAATCAAGACAAACGGTAAAAAATACATTGATAAATTACGAAATTTTTGCTCTGATGAAGGTCCTCTAAGACCGAAAGCTCAGCAATAAAGTGGTTTTTGTGTAGATAAAGTGTGCAGAAATCTCCTTTCACTAGTAGCTCTCCATTTCCAGCAGCTTCCAAAAACTACACCAGGTTGAGCGGGCCAAAAATAAAAGGAATTAAAATTAATTAAAGTAATAAAATAAAACAAATTTAAGTTAAAATAAAAAAATGAAACAAGAATGTACTTTAATAAAAAAAAAAAAATCATAAGAAAAATGAAAATAAAATCAAATTAAATTGCTTAAAATTAAATTGAAAAATTACTGAAAAGTAAAACTGAATCAAAATTAATAAAATACAGAATTTTAAAAAAAAAGATGGGCAAAAAAAAAAAAAAAAAGATGGGCGAACATATAGGAACAGCTAGATTAATCAAAACAATTAGAAGAAATTTTTTGTTTAAATTCAATTAAATGACTAAAATGAAATAAACAACTAAAATAAAGTTGAATTAAAATTAAAATAAGAGAATTATTTTTTAAAAAATGGGTGAACATACAGCAAGAGCATAATTCAATCAAAACAATTACAAGAAAAATGCAATTAAAACTAAATTAATTGATTAAAATAAAATAAACTTTTGGAAAAAAAATAGAAAATGAAACTAAATTAAAGTGAATAGAAGAAAGATGAGAAAACATGCAGTGAGAGTAAAAATCTAATTAAAACAATTACAAAAGTTTTTAAGTAAAATTAGATTCATTAAAGACACACAACGTAACTTTTAGACCTTAAAAATCTGTGTTTCTGACTCGTTTTGATGTCACACCAACATTCATTATGCGCATTTTCGAGCCGTCACTGCCCAGAGCCGTCCCGGGGCTCAGAAACAGCACTATGTAAGATTCCCATCCGGGACGCGACCGTGACGTTGCAGCCAACTATTGGTTGCAGCACCGCGTCACTCACTAGCAACCGGATGTAAACCAGGTATCAACGTCGCGGCTGTTTTGAATGCGCATCATGTCGAATTCAGTAAAGAAACGCAAGGAAACATCACCGGAGGAAGAGAGGAAAAGAAACAGAGGAAGGGACAGAACAAGAGTCAAGATAAGACTGTCTTTTACTGGCTGGAGTGAGCTTACAGTACAGGTACGAACAAGATGGATGCTAGTTTAGCCGCCGATAGGGGGCGCGTCACTGAGAAAACTGCTGAAAGTTCCGTTGTGTGTCTTTAAAATAATTTATTGAAAAAATAGAAAAATGAAATTCAATAAAATTTAATAAAATAAGATAAATAAATTTTTTTTAAAGGGATATTGTGCAAGTTCTCCTGTGTTTTATTCACAAAAACTGATTATTTGGTTCAAAAGTGTTTTTTCATTAATCAGTAATCGCTCCCATCAACAAACTGAAGTGCTCCTCTAAGTTCTAAATTTGCCGTTCGTATCATTCATTTACACATCGAGCGGGGCGGCTCGGTGGAGGCTGCCATGTCGTATCGCCATGTTTTTGCGTTCGGGAGAAGCGTGACAGCAGGAAAACACAGAAACTCACCGGACACACCGGAGTTTTCAGCTCAGTTCGAGGTAATGCCTTTGAAAAGTCACCGCGCTGCAGTGGGAGAAACCAGCGTCTCACTGATGCTGCGTTCACGTGCAGTCGGGCAGACGGCCGTTGGTAACAAACCAGATGTTATTTTAATCATTGAAGCCGAGCAAAGACGGTAAAACATGGGTCAGGGAAAACAATATGACATCGCCATGACAACCGAACAGATGTGGACTGATGTCACTGTAACTGACAGACCACGTCTTCACATAGAGGCCGGTGATAACTTTACATGCAGTGGATGTCGTCGGTCTGCCCGGTTTCACGCGAATGCAGCATGAAAAGTACGAGGGAGCTGCTCCCGATTACACAGTGTCCCTTTAATAGATGGGTGAAGGTGCATTAAGAGTGTAATTTAATTAAAACAATTAGAAGAAAATACCAATTAAAATCAATTGTTTAAAATAAAACAAAAAATTGTTGAAAAAATAGAAAAATATAACTGAATTGAAATTAATAAAATACGATAAGTAGATTTTTTAGGCGAACATGTATTAATTGCGTCATTTAATGAAAACAGTAGGAAAATGTGATTAAAACTAATTAATTGTTTAAAATAAAATTTTAAAAAACATTGGGGGAAAAATGGAAAAATAAAGTTGAATTATATTATTAATCAAATAACAAAGTTTTTTTTTTTTTAATTAAATGGGTGCACATGCAGAAAGAGCCATCCCATCAACCACAGAACAGAACAGAGAAACTGGATTTAACGTCTCCATCAACGCAATATTTATATATCGCAGGGAAACGCAACATTTATGGAGAACTGGACATTTACACTCCAACAGTCGCTACGTTTATTGTTGTTGTTTATTGTTTGTTTACGGAGCAGAAACGTAAACAGGTCAGTAAACAAACAGGATCTTACCTTGATGGGTTCTGTGCTGAAACGAATCTTCCTGCTGGGCGGGGGAGGCTCCTCTTCCTCAGGAAGGCCCGGGATTTCCGAGCAGCTGCTCTCCGGCTGATACGCCTCCTCATCTTCCTCGTCCTCCTCGTCATCGTCATCCAGCTGGCTTCCTCCGGAGTCGTCCTCGCCGAGCCCGCTGTACGCACTGATATCCACCAGATCTCCCTCCGAGTAATCCTCCCTCCTGGACCCATCCTCGTCGTTCTCCTCCTCTTCCTCCTTGCCCCTCCACTCTTCCTCGGCTGCTTTCTCGTCGGAGGACGGGGAGGACGATGAAGGCTCTTCGTCTCCGTTCTCCAGCGAGGCGTGGACGTCGGCCTGCACCAGCCTGCCTTCGGTGTCGGACGCCCCGGCCGAGCCGTCCTGCTCGCCGGCCCGGGGCTCCGGCTCGGGGACGCCCGAACTCCTCGCTTCCGGTTCTAGTTTCACCTCAGATGAGGAAGATGAGGGGACGGCCGCTGCAGGTGAGGAAGAGGAGCTGGACAGATGCTCTCCTGCGTGTCCAAACCCGTCTTTCTCTTCAGCTTTGCTCATCTGCAGCAGCTCTGCGTCTCCTGCTGCCGCCTCCTCGTTCACCTCCTTCGTCTGAAAGAAGCACGGATCATCGGGGGCGTAAATCACCGGTTTGATCACAATATGATGTATCGATACAGTGGAGAGGCGATTCGATGTCTGCCGATATCTGATATTCAGTCACGATACGATTTTGATTTGATTAAAGGAGTCATCACCCGGAAATGCCACTTTTTCACGTTACAACATGTGTACTGGAACAGGACCTCGGTTAGAACGTGCCAGAAACTCCGGAGAGTGAAAGTAACTTCGTCTTTAAGTGCGGCGCTCTCTCTTCTCACCAGAACCGGCCACAAGCACGCGCTCTCCACAGTACGCCGTTTGGATTTATTTCTCCCAATGACGTGAACGAGAGAGGCTGCTAGCTGCTAAGCTAGCGTCTTTAGCGCCACCTAAAAGCAGCTGATTACCTGCCGTGGAGTCGTTATGATCAGCTGTTACGACGTGAAAGAGAGAGGCTGCTAGCTGCTAAGCTAGCGTCTTTAGCGCCACCTGAAGGCAGCTGATTACCTACCACGGAGTAGACCAGCTTTGTCAGAAAGGACGCCGGCGACAAGGAGGAGGAGGAGGAGGAGGAGGAGGAGTTAGATTGCCAAGCTGAGTTGCCTCGGCAGAAATTCATCAGTTTTCAGTGTAACAGGAGGGACAGCTTTAGCAGGGAGCAGTGGATTATATTTCTCAGTGAGGATGTGCAGTCGGTAAGTGTTGCTGCTGTGTAACTTATTATCTTTTGTGTCAGAGACCAGTAAACGGTGGTAGACGAGCGGACAAGCTGCTAATGTAGCTACAGAAGCTAACACTGTTTGGTTAACTTCACGTCAGACGTCCGCTCCTTATATCCATCAGAGTCCAGCCCTTTTACTCCGGATCCTCTCCATCAGCCGCACCGTTACGTTTTTATCACGTTTTTCTCTGCTGTGACATCATTTCCTTCACCTGCTCTGTCCTGATAAAACTTTGTTTGGCTTTGACGTTTGCCTCGTGAACGCGCTTACAGACAGCTCTGATTCTCGTACGTATTCTCGCAACAAACAAAAGTTGGAGGTAAAAAAGAGGTTAAAATGAGCTCATTAAATTTTCCTCCCACCCAACTAGAATTAAAAATTAATTTGAAGATAATTTAAGAAGGATTGTGGATGTAAAACAGCAGCTTATGACACCTTTACGGATCCACCGATCGATATGAGACGATATAAAACAGTTATTGCAGTCATAAAGGAGGTTATTGTTTCTTAATAACTGTAATCTTTGCAGTAAAACCTCTGTCACATCTATCCACTGCACAACTATAAACGTGCATTTATTGTGAAAACGTGTCAGAGGACCTTCAAAATAAAGCCATTTTCATGATGACAGTGGGTTTGACATGGATTTTTGGTCGATATTGGGTTTGGGATGGATTTACGATCGATACGTGCGTCTATATCGCTGCAGTTACACCCAACTGATCACGGCACTGAACTTCTGGTTTAACTCCGGCCAGCAGCTCTTCCTCTCACCTTCCTCTCAGCCACGCCCGCTCTCGCCGGGGGTTTGGGTTTGGGCGCCAGAGCGGGGGCCGAGCGCCGCTGGGGGAGGTAGAGGTTGTTTTTCAGCTCGCCCTTCTCGAAGGCGGCGCTGAGCTGGCTCACAGTGGGGCTGACGGCCTCGCCGGGGCCCCCGGAGCCCGCGGCCGGAGCGGGGGGGTCGTCGAGTCGGTCCAGAGCTTCGGTGGAGCCGTTGAAGCGGGCCACGACATCTAGACGGCCGTCCTGGAAGCCCGACGCGCGCTCCTTCTTCAGCAGGATGCGGTTGGTGGCGGCTTGCTTCTCCTGGTCACAGATAAACGAAAACTAGTCCGAAATGGCAGAACATCGGCACTCTGACACACAAACCTACCGACAGACGTTTGAGAGCGAGCGTACACAAAAGCACAGCGCTGTGACCATCAGCGGATTTACCAAAACGAGAAAGTTCATTTCAGTTCATTCAGATGTTTTTACTTAAGTTAAATCAGGAAAAAGTCAACACAAGAATCATTTCTAATGTTTTTTTAAATCATGTTTGTTTTTTTTCTTAAAAACTGCACAGACCATGTTTGGTAGGGATCGACCGATACAGCCAATACCAATATTTTCTCATCAGCCTCAGCTGTGGGCTGATATTTGGGGCCGATACTGTATTTGACTCCCAAATTAATATACTCCAGGATATGAATAAAAAAGTAATTTTACAACTCTTTTAATATAAAAAAGAACAAACACTAAAATAAATATATAAAAAAACAGTGAACTTGTAAACAAATATCAAATAGATACATTAAACTTGCAGTGAATATATATATATAATCAGTCTGTAAACTATGCCGAGTGGGGGCATCGGCCAACACACCTGGCATATCAGCTGATGCCGATACCAGCATGAAACGCAAATATCGGCCTGAAATATCAGCTGACCGATGTATCGGTCTATCCTTACTTCACAACTACACTGCAAAAACTCAGATCTTAACAAGGATATTTTTCTAATTTCTAGTCAAAATATCTCATCACACTCAAAATAAGATGAAATGACCGAAAGAGAAACATTTCAGGGAGATACAGGAACTTGTTTTAAGCAAACGCATCTTATTTCAATAAATCTTATCAAGACAATCTCACTTGTTCCATCGGCAGAATTTTCTTTGCTTATAACAAAAGAAATCTTGGCCAAAAGTTTTGTTTTTTTTTTTGCTTGAGATGTTCTGACTAGAAATGAGAAAAATATACTTGGTAATATTTGAGTTTTTGCAGTGTAGCTGTGTCGTAAGGACAGACCGATAAATATAGACGATATGGTAAATGGACTGTACTTATATAGCACAAATGCTTTACACTACATGTCACATTCACCAGGGACACATTCAGACCCGGATGGGCACATGGGGGGGGGGGCAACGTGGGCGTCGGTAACTTCGTAAGAGTGACCGAACGTACCTGAAGAGTACGCTGCTCAAAGATCCTCCGGGTCTCCTGAAGCTTGGTGAGACCCATAGATGAGCCCCCGCCGTCCCCACCCGTCTTCGAGTCAAAGCGGTTGACCCTCTCCGAGACGGTGCCCCCCAGTTTCAGCAGGGCGCTGTGGTCCACGTGCTCGTTGAGGCTTGAAGCTCTGGGAATAGAGAGTTTCATCGCCTCCTCCTTCCCTACAAACGGAAAAAAGCCAGTGTCATAACTTGGGATGTTCGATATTGGCTTTTTTTTTTACCGATATCCGATATTGTCCAACTCTTAATTTCCGATACAGACCAACACCAAAGTATGCAGACTGTGGGATTGTATCTGTCATACGGTCATCCTCTAAATGATTCATCCCCTCCCGTTAAAGACGGGAAAATATCAGCTGTCAGTGAAATAAGTTAAAATTGACAAAAGTAATAATAAATAAAAAAATTCTATGAAAATCATGACATTGATTCTGAATTGTGGTTCAACAGAAATATCAAAAACAGACAAACAAAAGTAAATAAGCATGACCGGGCTCCAACGTTAAAATCACTGCAATCATGTGTTTCTGTAACGTTCAACAGGATTTCAGCACCTTCTGTCAGGTATGTCTGTCCATGATGAGGGTGCTCCATCTGGTGAGGGACAGTTTCGTTTTTGTCCCACACCAAATTAATTTTAATTACTTTTTTCAACTCCAATTCAAAGGCAATATTTAAATTCACCAGATTATATTTTATTTAATAATCAGTTCCTTTAGTTTCTTTTTGTATGAATGATTATTGTGAATTTAGCTTTTTCTTAAATGGAAGAATTATTGATTTTGAGGACAACTGTTTTATGAGAGATTCAACTTTATTCTGCTCTGAGAGCAAAGATCCCAAAATCTCCTGAACTCAGCCAGAGGACTTCATCTGACTGCCAGATATCAGATACTAGCAGGTATCAGATACTACCATATATCAGATACTAGCAGGTATCAGATACTAGCAGGTATCAGATACTAGCAGGTATCAGATACTACCATATATCAGATACTAGCAGGTATCAGATACTACCATATATCAGATACTAGCAGGTATCAGATACTACCATATATCAGATACTAGCAGGTATTAGATACTACCATATATCAGATACTAGCAGGTATCAGATACTAGCAGGTATCAGATACTACCATATATCAGATACTAGCAGGTATCAGATACTAGCAGGTATCAGATACTAGCAGGTATCAGATACTACCATATATCAGATACTAGCAGGTATCAGATACTACCATATATCAGATACTAGCAGGTATCAGATACTAGCAGGTATCAGATACTAGCAGGTATTAGATACTACCATATATCAGATACTAGCAGGTATCAGATACTAGCAGGTATTAGATACTACCATATATCAGATACTAGCAGGTATCAGATACTAGCAGGTATCAGATACTAGCAGGTATCAGATACTACCATATATCAGATACTAGCAGGTATCAGATACTAGCAGGTATTAGATACTACCATATATCAGATACTAGCAGGTATCAGATACTAGCAGGTATTAGATACTAGCAGGTATCAGATACTACCATATATCAGATACTAGCAGGTATCAGATACTAGCAGGTATCAGATACTACCATATATCAGATACTAGCAGGTATCAGATACTAGCAGGTATTAGATACTACCATATATCAGATACTAGCAGGTATCAGATACTAGCAGGTATTAGATACTACCATATATCAGATACTAGCAGGTATCAGATACTAGCAGGTATCAGATACTACCATATATCAGATACTAGCAGGTATCAGATACTAGCAGGTATCAGATACTAGCAGGTATTAGATACTACCATATATCAGATACTAGCAGGTATTAGATACTACCGTATATCAGATACTAGCAGGTATTAGATACTACCAGATATCAGATACTAGCAGGTATCAGATACTACCATATATCAGATACTAGCAGGTATTAGATACTAGCATATATCAGATACTAGCAGGTATTAGATACTAGCATATATCAGATACTAGCAGGTATCAGATACTACCATATATCAGATACTAGCAGGTATCAGATACTAGCAGGTATCAGATACTAGCAGGTATCAGATACTACCATATATCAGATACTAGCAGGTATCAGATACTACCATATATCAGATACTAGCAGGTATCAGATACTAGCAGGTATCAGATACTAGCAGGTATCAGATACTAGCAGGTATCAGATACTAGCAGGTATTAGATACTACCATATATCAGATACTAGCAGGTATCAGATACTAGCAGGTATCAGATACTAGCAGGTATCAGATACTACCATATATCAGATACTAGCAGGTATCAGATACTAGCAGGTATCAGATACTAGCAGGTATCAGATACTACCATATATCAGATACTAGCAGGTATCAGATACTACCATATATCAGATACTAGCAGGTATCAGATACTAGCAGGTATCAGATACTAGCAGGTATCAGATACTAGCAGGTATTAGATACTACCATATATCAGATACTAGCAGGTATCAGATACTAGCAGGTATTAGATACTACCATATATCAGATACTAGCAGGTATCAGATACTAGCAGGTATCAGATACTACCATATATCAGATACTAGCAGGTATCAGATACTAGCAGGTATCAGATACTACCATATATCAGATACTAGCAGGTATCAGATACTAGCAGGTATTAGATACTAGCAGGTATTAGATACTAGCAGGTATCAGATACTACCATATATCAGATACTAGCAGGTATCAGATACTAGCAGGTATCAGATACTACCATATATCAGATACTAGCAGGTATCAGATACTAGCAGGTATTAGATACTACCATATATCAGATACTAGCAGGTATCAGATACTAGCAGGTATTAGATACTACCATATATCAGATACTAGCAGGTATCAGATACTAGCAGGTATCAGATACTACCATATATCAGATACTAGCAGGTATCAGATACTACCAGGTATCAGATACTAGCAGGTATTAGATACTACCATATATCAGATACTAGCAGGTATTAGATACTACCGTATATCAGATACTAGCAGGTATTAGATACTACCAGATATCAGATACTAGCAGGTATCAGATACTACCATATATCAGATACTAGCAGGTATTAGATACTAGCATATATCAGATACTAGCAGGTATTAGATACTACCATATATCAGATACTAGCAGGTATCAGATACTACCATATATCAGATACTAGCATATATCAGATACTAGCAGGTATTAGATACTACCATATATCAGATACTAGCAGGTATTAGATACTACCGGATATCAGATACTAGCAGGTATCAGATACTAGCATATATCAGATACTAGCAGGTATTAGATACTACCATATATCAGATACTAGCAGGTATCAGATACTACCAGATATCAGATACTAGCAGGTATTAGATACTACCATATATCAGATACTAGCAGGTAGTAGATACTACCATTTATCAGATACTAGCAGGTATTAGATACTAGCATATATTAGATACTACCATATATCAGATACTAGCAGGTATTAGATACTACCATATATCAGATACTAGCAGGTATCAGATACTACCATATATCAGATACTAGCAGGTATTAGATACTACCATATATCAGATACTAGCAGGTATTAGATACTACCATATATCAGATACTACCATATATCACATACTAGCAGGTATTAGATACTACCATATATCAGATACTACCATATATCAGATACTAGCAGGTATCAGATACTACCATATATCAGATACTAGCAGGTAGTAGATACTACCATATATCAGATACTAGCAGGTATTAGATACTACCATATATCAGATACTAGCAGGTATTAGATACTACCATATATCAGATACAGCAGGACAGATACTACCATATATCACATACTAGCAGGTATTAGATACTACCATATATCAGATACTACCATATATCAGATACTAGCAGGTATTAGATACTACCATATATCAGATACTAGCAGGTATTAGATACTACCATATATCAGATACTAGCAGGTATTAGATACTACCATATATGAGATACTACCATATATCACATACTAGCAGGTATTAGATACTACCATATATCAGATACTACCATATATCAGATACTAGCAGGTATTAGATACTACCATATATCAGATACTAGCAGGTATCAGATACTACCGTATATCAGATACTAGCAGGTATCAGATACTACCATATATCAGATACTAGCAGGTATTAGATACTAGCATATATCAGATACTAGCAGGTACTAGATACTACCATATATCAGATACTAGCAGGTATTAGATACTACCATATATCAGATACTAGCAGGTATTAGATACTAGCATATATCAGATACTAGCAGGTACTAGATACTACCATATATCAGATACTAGCAGGTATTAGATACTACCATATATCAGATACTAGCAGGTAATAGATACTACCATATATCAGATACTAGCAGGTACTAGATACTACCATATATCAGATACTAGCAGGTACTAGATACTACCATATATCAGATACTAGCAGGTATTAGATACTACCATATATCAGATACTAGCAGGTACTAGATACTACCATATATCAGATACTAGCAGGTATTAGATACTACCATATATCAGATACTAGCAGGTATTAGATACTACCATATATCAGATACTAGCAGGTAGTAATAAGTCAGTCTGTAGCAGCAGCAGCTGCACCGTAGTCACATGATTCTGAAAGGAATGCTGGGAAATGAAGTTCTTCCACAATAACAGAGACTTTTAGACATGATGGACCGTTGGTAGAAATATCAGTCCGCAAAAGATGACATATTTTCCGATACCACATTTTAATGCCGATGACATCAGACATACCTAGTTACAACCCTCCGTAAAAAGGTCAGAGTGGGGACATTCAGGATGCTCGGTTTTCCCAGTCTGACATCAGTACCAGCCCATACTGACCTTCAATCACCATCTACAGCAGCATCCACTGGTGGCACTGGTCCATATTTTCCTCATGTTTCTGCTCGTTTTGCATCATGTAAAACTTAAAAATTGCAGTACTCTGAAATACTTCTTGAAATAATGCATATTTTAATAACTGCATGGCATTCATGGGTCACGTTAGCATTACTGCATACTAGGGCTGGGCAAAAATATTGATACACAGAAATATCACAATATTTTTATATGCAGATGTCAAACTGATATTTAAAAATGTGATATTGATCTATTTTGCCAATGAAATCTCGCGAGATTTCACGAAAACCCACAAGATTTCGTAACAGGACGACAAAATATCGCAAGGTTTCGTTAATAAATTAGATCGATACAGCGTTTTTAAATACCGATATAATATCAGCATTTGAAAATATCACGATATTTAGTTGTATCAACATTTTTTTCCCAGCTCTATCGTATATGTCCTCGAAATCATTCATACCCTAAAATGAAAGAAAAGACTAAATTCACAATAGTTACTCAAAAAACAAAAAGACAAAATAAAGTAATAATAAATAAAATTTACAAAATTATAATATAGTGAAATTAAATATTGCTTTTGAATTGTGGTTGGAGATAATAGTGATAAAAACAATTAAAACTGTCGCAGACACATTCGAACACCTTTCCCATGAACAGTGGACCAACATGTCAGCAGGTGCAGTCGTCTGATTGGACGTTACAGAAAACACCTGATTGCAGTGATTGGCTCAAAGTGTTGTTTTTTTTTTTTTTTTTTTTTTAATGCCATGATTTTCTTTAAAAATTGGTTTTATTACTTTTTTCAATTTCAACTTATTTAACTATCAGCTGACTCTTTTCAGAATCAGCTGCATATCCTCTTCATACCCTCTTAATTGGAGGGTATGAATAATTCTGAGAACTGTATATTTTTTTAAATACTTTAAACTGTTTAAAATGTCTAAACTTGTCCACAAAGTGGTAAGAAAAGGTTCAGCAGGGACGTAGCAGGCAGCGGATTGACAGCCTTTTCTTTGTGGCTGCTGTGGTTTTGGAGCTGCTACACTCGGAAGCTGTGGAGAGTTTGGTGCAATTTGAACTTCAGCCACTAGGGGTCACTATATCTGACACAGAAGGCCTTTAAAGCAGCATTACAAAACTGCCTTTGATGGCACCATGACATCCATTTTGCACATTCCTGGAGCCATTGTTGTTCTCAGCGTCCCGAGGCTGAGAAATCACACTTTCCTTTTATTTCCAGCCCGGAGCATCATGTGAAAGCTGAACTTTGTTTTACAGCACTGTCACATGCCCATAACTGGAAATCAGCACAGTGGCTGTGAAGGTACACACCATGCCTGATTCATCAAAACAACCAAGAGGACATTATCAGAGGAAGAACACGCACACTCATGCGTGTACGCACACACAGACACGCACACATGCAAATAAATCACACTCCAGCTGAAACAGCTCCATAACTTCAAAAATACCGGTGTTTTCTGCATCTGCCTACAAAGGTAAAACAGTTGAATCTGAAGGAATCCTGTAAAGATGTCACATATTACTAATTTTCTTTCAAATGAAATGCTGCTATCAAAGAACAAATAGTTTAAAACTATTATAACTGTTAATCAAAACTGTCGTTTTCAATGGAAGCCAATGGGACACTTTTGGCCTCAAAGATCACCAGTGTTTGTGTCTGATGCTACTTAAAAAATACAAAAAGAATCAAATTTAAAAAATAAAAAAAAATCTTTGGCATATCTAAGGCTTGATCCACCACCAACGCTCCATCCTACTACTATTTCTATATGAAAAACAATTAAGATTTTGTGTGGTTTTTTGGGGTTTTTTTTAATGAATGATGCAGTCATTCAAATATTCAAACCAGCATTTAAAGAGTTAAAATTCTATTTTATAAACACACACACACACACACATCTATATACATATCCGTATATATATATATATATATATATATATATATATATATATATATATATACACACACACATGTTTGGTAGTTTTAAGCTGGACTTAAGTTGTTTATATGATTTATGAAGAAAGTAGAAAAGAAAACTTATGTGTGAGAATTTTATGACACTTTTGTCCTGAGCAAGTCCGAAATGCAAAATTCTCCTACGGAGAATAAAAGACGTGTGAGGGGAAATGACACTGGATTTCACAAATTTGTCTAAAAAGAAGAGTTCAAAAACTTCCCTAATGAGACAGAAGCTGGAAGCTGTAACTCCTGTGGCCCGGTCGCTCCCTCCCTAAGATGTCCGCTAGCCTCAGACAGCCATCTGGGAAATCTTCTAAAAGAACATTTGGGGGGGAAATGTACACTAAAAAATGGCGTCAGTGACTGGATTATTGATTTTTAACGTTTATGTTTTGGCAAGAAATGGACAGCTTAAGGGGCCTGGCAGGATGGATGGCAGCAGCTCTGCCAGTTGGATCCTTTAACCACAATGCAAAGTGTTCTTGGGCAAGAAAATAAACCTCAGATTGCTCCCAGTGGGTTCATTACAGGGAGTGTTAGTGTACACAGCCTCCAAGACTGGCCACACCAAGACGTGCTGGGATCACTCTGAGAGGGATCACTCTGAGAGGGATCACTGAGTGGGATCACTGAGTGGTCCGCACGACCACAAAAGACCTGCTCACACCTGTCTGCTTCCTCACACAAATATCCAGTCAGCCAATCACACGGCAGCATCGAGTCATGTAGACGTGGTGAGGACGAATGAGCATTAGGGTGAGGAAGAGAGGGGATTCAATGGTTGTTGGTCCGAGGATTTAGGATTCTCACACACAACCATCCATAGGGTCTCCAGAGAATGGACTGGAAACCAGTCAGCCAGACCATTCTGGCTAACGGGAGATTCTCATCACGCTGAGGTGGAACGAGAGATTCTCATCACGCTGAGGTGGAACGAGAGATTCTCATCACCATGAGGTGGAACGGGAGATTCTCATCACGCTGAGGTGGAACGAGAGATTCTCATCACCATGAGGTGGAACGGGAGATTCTCATCACCATGAGGTTAAACGGGAGATTCTCATCACCATGAGGTGGAACGGGAGATTCTCATCACCATGAGGTGGAACGGGAGATTCTCATCACCATGAGGTGGAACGGGAGATTCTCATTACCATGAGGTGGAACGGGAGATTCTCATCACCATGAGGTGGAACGGGAGATTCTCATCACCATGAGGTTAAACGGGAGATTCTCATCACCATGAGGTGGAACGGGAGATTCTCATCACCATGAGGTGGAACGGGAGATTCTCATAACCATGAGGTGGAACGGGAGATTCTCATCACCATGAGGTGGAACGGGAGACTCTCATCACCATGAGGTGGAACCAGAGATTCTCATCACCATGAGGTGGAACGGGAGATTCTCATCACCATGAGGTGGAACGGGAGATTCTCATCACGATGACGTCGAACGGGACATTCTCATCACAATGAGGTGGAACGGGAGATTCTCATCACCATGAGCTCGAACGGGACATTTTCATCACCATGAGGTGGAACGGCAGATTCTCATCACCATGAGGTGGAACGGGAGATTCTCATCACGATGACGTCGAACGGGACATTCTCATCACCATGAGGTGGAACGGGACATTCTCATCACCATGAGGTGGAACGGGAGATTCTCATCAAGATGAGGTGGAACGGGAGATTCTCATCAAGATGAGGTGGAACGGGAGATTCTCATCAAGGTGAGGTGGAACGGGAGATTCTCATCACCATGAGGTCGAACG
Source organism: Atherinomorus stipes (assembly GCA_023101725.1). Taxonomy (NCBI): domain Eukaryota; kingdom Metazoa; phylum Chordata; class Actinopteri; order Atheriniformes; family Atherinidae; genus Atherinomorus; species Atherinomorus stipes. The sequence goes on along the minus strand of JALJCO010002327.1, from coordinate 76,320 downwards.
GGACATTCTCATCACAATGAGGTGGAACGGGAGATTCTCATCACGCTGAGGTAGAACAGGAGATTCTCATCACCATGAGGTGGAACGGGAGATTCTCATCATGATGAGGTGGAACGGGAGATTCTCATCACCATGAGGTGGAACGGGAGATTCTCATCACCATGAGGTGGAACGGGAGATTCTCATCACGATGAGGTGGAACGGGAGATTCTCATCACCAAGAGGTGGAACGGGAGATTCTCATCACCATGAGGTGGAACGGGAGATTCTCATCACCATGAGCTGGAACGGGGAGATTCTCATCACCGATGAGGTGGAACGGGAGATTCTCATCACCATGAGGTGGAACGGGAGATTCTCATCACCATGAGCTGGAACGGGAGATTCTCATCACCATGAGGTGGAACGGGAGATTCTCATCACCATGAGCTGGACGGGAGATTCTCATCACGCTGAGCTGGACGGAGATTCTCAACACCATGAGGGGAACGGGAGATTCTCATCACCATGAGGTGGAACAGGAGATTCTCATCACCATGAGCTGAACAGGAGATTCTCATCACCATGAGGTGGAACGGGAGATTCTCATCACCATGAGGTGGAACGGGAGATTCTCATCACCATGAGGTGGAACGGGAGATTCTCATCACGCTGAGCTGGAACGGGAGATTCTCAACACCATGAGGTGGAACGGGAGATTCTCATCACCATGAGGTGGAACAGGAGATTCTCATCACCATGACTGGAACGGGAGATTCTCATCACCATGAGGTGGAACGGAGATTCTCATCACCATGAGGTGGAACGGGAGATTCTCATCATGCTGAGCTGGAACGGAGATTCTCATCACCATGAGGTGGAACGGGAGATTCTCATCACCATGAGGTGGAACGGGAGATTCTCATCACCATGAGGTGGAACGGGAGATTCTCATCACCAGAGGTGGAACGGGAGATTCTCATCACCATGAGCTGGACGGGAGATTCTCATCACCATGAGCTGGAACGGGAGATTCTTATCACCATGAGGTGGAACGGGAGATTCTCATCACCATGAGGTGGAACGGGAGATTCTCATCACTATGAGGTGGAACGGGAGATTCTCATCACCATGAGGTGAAACGGAGATTCTCATCACCATGAGGGGAACGGGAGATTCTCATCACCATGAGGTGGAACGGGAGATTCTCATCACCATGAGGGGAACGGAGATTCTCATCACTATGAGGTGGAACGGGAGATTCTCATCACCATGAGGTGGAACGGGAGATTCTCATCACGCATGAGGTGGAACGGGAGATTCTCATCACCATGAGGTGGAACGGGAGATTCTCATCAAGGTGAGGTGGAACAGGAGATTCTCATCACCATGAGGTGGAACGGGAGATTCTCATCACAATGAGGTGAAACAGGGACATTCTCATCACCATGAGGTGGAACAGGAGATTCTCATCACCATGAGGTGGAACGGGAGATTCTCATCACCATGTGGTGGAACGGGAGATTCTCATCACGGATGAGGTGGAACAGGAGATTCTCATCACCATGAGGTGGAACGGGAGATTCTCATCACGATGAGGCGGAACGGGAGATTCTCATCACGATGAGGTTAAACGGGAGATTCTCATCAGGGATCTGCAGCATCTGTGTGATGCTGCCATGTCGATGTGGAGGAAACTCTCTGAGGAATGTTCTAACACCTGGTTGGATCGATGACACCAGGACTTAAAGCGGTTCGGAAGGAAAATTGATCCAACCTGGTACTTGGAAGGAGAAGCGGATAAAGTGGATGATGTGTATATGAATGCTTCCATTTCTCCTAAGATCAGAGCCTTGCTGATCTCACATGAATCCAGCAGATTCACAGGTCACATTTTCTAGTGCAGATCAAATCATCTTCCAGGGATCCAAACATGAGAAACCGAATCTTTTTTCTTCAGATTTTTCCTCAAAATACCAAGAAATTGAGGACACACAGTATGATATAATCAGATAAAAAGTCAAACAAATTTAATTTAATGAAACCTTCCAGTCCTGTGTCACACCCCAATGATCAATGGAAACGTGCTTTTTATTTTACTAACAGCATTTCATGACCAACAGCAGTGCCACATGGTTACTTTTGAATACCACGGGAAACTGACCCACTGTCGGCACTCAGTCAGCTTATTTGCCAATCATACCACAAACAGAATAGTCATATTTCAGCATCTGCTACTCTGTCAGTACTTTTGGATTTTCATGGGGAAAACTTTAGACTCAGGCTGATATTTAATGAACCAGACCGTGTATACGATGAGGTCAAAAATATTATCATAAATATCCAAACTAATGTTTAACTCGTACTTAAAGAGAAAAACGACTTTTCAGGATGAGCAGCATATTTAGGTGCTTATTTCATGACTGGACCAGTAAGTGAGCAGGTTAAATGGTCACCACAGGAAAGGCTCTGAGTACGTGGCCTACAAATGTTTGGCAAACTCAGGTAATATCTCAGGAAATTACTTTTGGCTGGAGTTGCTGGGGAGTAAACGCCCAGAACTGCTATAAAAACCAGAGCAGAGGCACAGACATGCAGCTCGGACAGGGACAGAGGTTTGACCACGTCTGTCTCCATGTTTGAGAGTGTAACAGCAGACAATACAACACTGAAAATACTGGTAACTTTTACATGTCAGAAAATACAAGTACATTTTACAAGTATAGACGGTTTCAAAGTTTACAAACACAGTGATGTTTTGGTGGGCGGGGCTTAGCCTGGAGGTAAAAGCGTGGGAACATGTCCAGACTCTCGCTGTAGGGTCCGTGACAGTAAATCAACGCCAGCAGATGAAGCAACTGGCGGATCCAGACGTCCAGCAAAGAGAAACTCGGAGCTGGATACTTAAAGCCATGTCGGAAATGGTCACGTTCTCATTATAAACATACAAATCTACATTCGGATCTTTGTGTGCTGCAGTCTGAAGTTTTGCCGAGCCAAGTCAAAGCAAGACGAATGACATGTAGGACCAGGGATCATCGTAAACCTGGACAGCAACCTGCACCTGCATGCTGGCTGAGTCTAAGCTAACGGAAATACTTCTGTTACGTGTTGATATGATGAATCATTGTTCTGCTTTTAGGGAAGGCAGAAATATTTGACGTTTTCAGGCTGATATTGCAGACTAGTCTTGCTGCAGTCGTGCAGCAGCAGCACTATTTAAACTGCCAACAGAGCAGATCATCGTCTCTGTTCAGTCTTTTCATTTGCATTTAACCATAATTCTCTTAGTTTCTTCTGAGCACTAGTGTCTGCTGGCATCCTAAAAATCTTTAAGATTTACTGCCACAAACATTCACTGCATCTACATGCAGCCACCAACTCATTCATAACCAGAATATTAGCAATAACCCGGTTGTGCACGGCCATGTAAACACGGGCAAAAACCCGAATATGCTCATATTTGTTTTTTTAAAAACCCAAATATTACCCCGGGTTACTCCTTTTCTAACCCGAATATTTGGTCATGTAAACGCGTATCTGAATATCTCCATTGAAGAAAAACTGTGTCTGATGTTCTACAGGGAGTATTTTGTACCAGCGATTAGGCCTGGACAATTAATACAATCTTAATTGTGATTTAAATTTCGCCTTTTCACGATCATAAAAACACTGTAACCGAAGAAAAACGATTAATCCTGAAGTGAACAGACTGGTGGAGTTACAGGAAGCAAACTGCAGGGAGGATAGAACAGGAGACTGAATATTCACTTTTATTGCTATTATTATCTAAAATAATATTCTTATTTTACTCGTTTCTAATTTATTTCCGTTTTTTTTTTTTAAAGTTATGTTTGAAGTTGAGTTTTGGTTGTTCAATAAACACTTTTTATAAAATCAATAAATAATCGTGAATATTAATCGTGATTTCAAAATCAGTCAAAATAATCGTGATTGTAATTTTTTCCATAATCGTCCAGCTCTACCAGCGATCAGACGATACGCTGCACCGCTTGCTAAATAACATATCACCATGGCAACACGCTAACAGTAACTTCATGAGGCTCCATCACCCATCTGGAAAGTTTGATAAAATTTTAAAAGATTTTATAACATTAAGGGGTCGACCCGACTGGGTTTGGTACCGATCACGGGGCGACCGGGTCCGTGTGAACGCCACTCGCGCTCATAGTCGACCTGACTGGGTTTGGTACCGATCACGGGGCGACCGGGTCCGTGTGAACGCCACTCGCGCTCATAGTCGACCTGACTGGGTTTGGTACCGATCACGGGGCGACCGGGTCCGTGTGAACGCCACTCGCGCTCATAGTCGACCTGACTGGGTTTGGTACCGATCACGGGGCGACCGGGTCCGTGTGAACGCCACTCGCGCTCATAGTCGACCTGACTGGGTTTGGTACCGATCACGGGGCGACCGGGTCCGTGTGAACGCCACTCGCGCTCATAGTCGACCTGACTGGGTTTGGTACCGATCACGGGGCGACCGGGTCCGTGTGAACGCCACTCGCGCTCATAGTCGACCTGACTGGGTTTGGTACCGATCACGGGGCGACCGGGTCCGTGTGAACGCCACTCGCGCTCATAGTCGACCTGACTGGGTTTGGTACCGATCACGGGGCGACCGGGTCCGTGTGAACGCCACTCGCGCTCATAGTCGACCTGACTGGGTTTGGTACCGATCACGGGGCGACCGGGTCCGTGTGAACGCCACTCGCGCTCATAGTCGACCTGACTGGGTTTGGTACCGATCACGGGGCGACCGGGTCCGTGTGAACGCCACTCGCGCTCATAGTCGACCTGACTGGGTTTGGTACCGATCACGGGGCGACCGGGTCCGTGTGAACGCCACTCGCGCTCATAGTCGACCTGACTGGGTTTGGTACCGATCACGGGGCGACCGGGTCCGTGTGAACGCCACTCGCGCTCATAGTCGACCTGACTGGGTTTGGTACCGATCACGGGGCGACCGGGTCCGTGTGAACGCCACTCGCGCTCATAGTCGACCTGACTGGGTTTGGTACCGATCACGGGGCGACCGGGTCCGTGTGAACGCCACTCGCGCTCATAGTCGACCTGACTGGGTTTGGTACCGATCACGGGGCGACCGGGTCCGTGTGAACGCCACTCGCGCTCATAGTCGACCTGACTGGGTTTGGTACCGATCACGGGGCGACCGGGTCCGTGTGAACGCCACTCGCGCTCATAGTCGACCTGACTGGGTTTGGTACCGATCACGGGGCGACCGGGTCCGTGTGAACGCCACTCGCGCTCATAGTCGACCTGACTGGGTTTGGTACCGATCACGGGGCGACCGGGTCCGTGTGAACGCCACTCGCGCTCATAGTCGACCTGACTGGGTTTGGTACCGATCACGGGGCGACCGGGTCCGTGTGAACGCCACTCGCGCTCATAGTCGACCTGACTGGGTTTGGTACCGATCACGGGGCGACCGGGTCCGTGTGAACGCCACTCGCGCTCATAGTCGACCTGACTGGGTTTGGTACCGATCACGGGGCGACCGGGTCCGTGTGAACGCCACTCGCGCTCATAGTCGACCTGACTGGGTTTGGTACCGATCACGGGGCGACCGGGTCCGTGTGAACGCCACTCGCGCTCATAGTCGACCTGACTGGGTTTGGTACCGATCACGGGGCGACCGGGTCCGTGTGAACGCCACTCGCGCTCATAGTCGACCTGACTGGGTTTGGTACCGATCACGGGGCGACCGGGTCCGTGTGAACGCCACTCGCGCTCATAGTCGACCTGACTGGGTTTGGTACCGATCACGGGGCGACCGGGTCCGTGTGAACGCCACTCGCGCTCATAGTCGACCTGACTGGGTTTGGTACCGATCACGGGGCGACCGGGTCCGTGTGAACGCCACTCGCGCTCATAGTCGACCTGACTGGGTTTGGTACCGATCACGGGGCGACCGGGTCCGTGTGAACGCCACTCGCGCTCATAGTCGACCTGACTGGGTTTGGTACCGATCACGGGGCGACCGGGTCCGTGTGAACGCCACTCGCGCTCATAGTCGACCTGACTGGGTTTGGTACCGATCACGGGGCGACCGGGTCCGTGTGAACGCCACTCGCGCTCATAGTCGACCTGACTGGGTTTGGTACCGATCACGGGGCGACCGGGTCCGTGTGAACGCCACTCGCGCTCATAGTCGACCTGACTGGGTTTGGTACCGATCACGGGGCGACCGGGTCCGTGTGAACGCCACTCGCGCTCATAGTCGACCTGACTGGGTTTGGTACCGATCACGGGGCGACCGGGTCCGTGTGAACGCCACTCGCGCTCATAGTCGACCTGACTGGGTTTGGTACCGATCACGGGGCGACCGGGTCCGTGTGAACGCCACTCGCGCTCATAGTCGACCTGACTGGGTTTGGTACCGATCACGGGGCGACCGGGTCCGTGTGAACGCCACTCGCGCTCATAGTCGACCTGACTGGGTTTGGTACCGATCACGGGGCGACCGGGTCCGTGTGAACGCCACTCGCGCTCATAGTCGACCTGACTGGGTTTGGTACCGATCACGGGGCGACCGGGTCCGTGTGAACGCCACTCGCGCTCATAGTCGACCTGACTGGGTTTGGTACCGATCACGGGGCGACCGGGTCCGTGTGAACGCCACTCGCGCTCATAGTCGACCTGACTGGGTTTGGTACCGATCACGGGGCGACCGGGTCCGTGTGAACGCCACTCGCGCTCATAGTCGACCTGACTGGGTTTGGTACCGATCACGGGGCGACCGGGTCCGTGTGAACGCCACTCGCGCTCATAGTCGACCTGACTGGGTTTGGTACCGATCACGGGGCGACCGGGTCCGTGTGAACGCCACTCGCGCTCATAGTCGACCTGACTGGGTTTGGTACCGATCACGGGGCGACCGGGTCCGTGTGAACGCCACTCGCGCTCATAGTCGACCTGACTGGGTTTGGTACCGATCACGGGGCGACCGGGTCCGTGTGAACGCCACTCGCGCTCATAGTCGACCTGACTGGGTTTGGTACCGATCACGGGGCGACCGGGTCCGTGTGAACGCCACTCGCGCTCATAGTCGACCTGACTGGGTTTGGTACCGATCAGCGGGGCGACCTCGGGGCGGCTCCGTGGTGGAACGCCACTCGCGGCTCATGCAGTGCGACCTGACTGGGCTTGGCTACTGATCACGGGGACCGGCGGGTCCGTGCAGGGCCACTCGCGCTCTGTCGACCTGCGGCGGCTCTGTGATCACGGGGCGGCTCTGCGTCCGGGCGAACGCCACTCGCGGTCATAGGCGGCCTGACGGGTTGGGACCGATCTGCGGGGCGACCGGGTCCGTCTGACGGCACTCGCGCTCATAGTCGACCTGACTGCGGGGCGGCCCGCTTCGGGGATGGCTCTGCGGGGCGGCTCTGCGGGGCGGCTCTGCGGGGCGGCTCTGCGGGGCGGCTCTGCGGGGCGGCTCTGCGGGGCGGCTCTGCGGGGCGGCTCTGCGGGGCGGCTCTGCGGGACGGGGCTCTGCGGGGCGGGGCTCTGCGGGGCGGGGCTCTGCGGGGCGGGGCTCTGCGGGGCGGCTCTGCGGGGCGGCTCTGCAGGGCGGCTCTGCGGGGCGGCTCTGCGGGGCGGCTCTGCGGGGCGGCTCTGCGGGGCGGCTCTGCGGGGCGGCTCTGCAGGGCGGCTCTGCAGGGCGGCTCTGCGGGGCGGCTCTGCGGGGCGGCTCTGCAGGGCGGCTCTGCAGGGCGGCTCTGCGGGGCGGCTCTGCAGGGCGGTCTCAGAGCGGCTTGTGTTGACCTGAAATGCGGCGCGAGTGACGCGTGAATGTGCACCAACTTTAGCTGGACATAATACCCAGATACTCCGTCTCTGAAATAAACAGGTATCCGAGGCACGATGCTCGTTCATGCGAGTTCACGACACGACAGAAGCCGCGGCGTTCAGAGCCTACTCTGCCGATAATACAAGCGTAGAAGAAGAAATTAGCTGTTTTCACTGAGCTAAGAGCGAACGAGCTGCAGACAAACACAAGAGGGGATGATGTTGATAAGGAAGAAAGAAAATAATAAAAACATACTAAATGATGTCGTTTCCAGTAAATTCTGGACGCTACCCACTCAGGACACTTGGATTACATTGGACGAGCAGTTTGGAGGAATATTGACACGTTTTTGGGACTTTTATGGACCTTTTTGTGTTGAGGACCCGTGAACCCCATTCTATGCCAGATGGCAGATCAGATATGACAAAGTGCTCCAGAGTCCTGCTCAGCATGAGGATGAGGAGAAGATGAAGGACATTCTGTGGGTGTACTGTTCCTTTAAAGAGCAGATGGACGTTACTGCTCATGTTCCGCAATGAAAGTCTGAAATCAGCTTTACAAATCTTGTGTTTTCTGACTTGTTTCAGACTTTTCGTAGTTTTAATTTGCACCTGACTTTCTTTTTTTTTTTTCCAACTTCAAACATGGAGATGCGAATGACGAAACTTCTCCTCCTGTCCGAGCTCCACGCACATGCGACCAGGATGCTCGGTGATATACTGTGTTTACATTGCTGTTGGTTGGTGGCTGACGCTGACGTCAGCGTCAGCACCACTCTGCTCATCTTCCACCAGCATCACACGGCAAAATCTCAAATCTTAACAAGGATATTTTTCAATTTTCTAGTCAAAATATCTCATCACACTCAAAATAAGACAAAATTACTGAAAGAGAAACATTTCAGTGAGATATAAGATCTTGTTTTAAGACCATGCATCTTATTTCAAGAAATCTTATCAAGAAAATTTTCTTGTTCTATTGGCAATTTTTTTCTTTTTTTTTTTCTTTTTTGCTTATTACAAGCAAAAACATCTTTTTCTACTTATTTTAAGAGTGGCCAAGAGTTTTTTACTTGTAATAAATCTGCCAATGGAGCAAGTAAAAAGATGCATTGTCTGAAAACAAGTTCCTACATCTCACTGACATGTTTGTCTGTAGGTGCTTTTGTCTTATTTAGCGTGTGATGAGATATTTGGACAGAAATAGAGAAATAAACTTGGTTAGATGAGTTTCTCCTTCACGTTACGACCAACAGCAGCATGAAACCGCGTCGTTTCCGTACCTATCATCTTGGCTCCGTCCTCCTCGTCTCCAGGCGACTGCATCTGCATGAACATGTTCTTGATGCGGTGAACGTTTGATCCATACCTCCGGCCCCTCCCGGTGGGGCGGGGCAGGAGGGGGGGTTTCCCAGAGGGGTCGGAGCCTCCGTTGGGAGCGTTGTTGAGGTGGTCGGTGGCCTTCTTCAGCGCCGCCAGCCCCGCCTCGTAAGCGTTGCGGTGGGGGGACGGGCTCCGTAGACTGGAGCTCCCGTTGCTCCCGCCGGAAGCCCCGTTGCCCCCCGTGGCGGATGGGGGCTCAGTCTTCATCATGTTTGGAAAGTCAAATGCCCCCGGGTGAAGAGCAGGCGAGCGGGGACAGAGGCAGCTGCATCCTGGAGCCGTTGGACGTCCTCCTGCATCAGACACAGATCAGGTGTGAACAGAAGTCCTGGTTTCTGCAGAAACAGCGTAGTTATGGTCAGCTCATAAAATCCACGTATGAGGAGCAAAGTTCTGCTGGCGGCCGCAGAAACAGCTGACGATGCACACGGTCAACGGGACATTTGTACAACTGCTGGGCTGTATTTCACAGCACCCACATGAGCCGTCAGAAAACACAATGGAAATGATGACACGCGGAAACATCACTGCTCTGAATACAACACTGCCTGGACTCCGGTGGTCCCCTGGCATCCAAGTCTTTTCTTAAGATGGAAATCCCTTTACTGGCCGACTGTTTGGGGTTTGTGCGGTAAAATGACCTCCATCAGGGCTGAAACGGTTTCAAGATTAACCCTCAATCACACCTGAACACATTTATGTGTTTTGGGACTTTACTTTCTTTTAAATTAACCTGTTTTTTCCAGTCCCCTTAAAGGGGGAGGTTCCAAAAAAATGTTGGGGTTTTTTTGTTTAAAAGTTTTTTGAGTGTATTTTTAGACTTTGTAAACAACGTGATCTGATCTCAGTTACTCTCCATTTGCTCCCAACACACAAAAACATGCACATTAAAATCCATTCAAATTGCTATTTTGGATCCAACTAAGGGCTAAAAATGTTTTTAAAAAATTATTGTTTTCTGAAATACAAGGTTAGGACTGATGGAGCGGTGAGGAATAAAGAAATGGGGGAAAAAAGATCATTTTTCTCATGGCACGATTTTTATTCACACATTTATGTGTATTAGGGTGAAAAACTGGACTTTCTGACACTGAGAAAAATATAAAATTGCATATAAATGAATGCATCTGCTAACTTAACATAGGCCAGGCTGCAATATTCAAACCATAAATGATCAAGTTTGTGCATACTTAACTGGAAACTGCTTAATTTCTTTGCTTTTAGTATCACAAAATGGAGTTGCACCATGACCTAAACTTGACCATTTAAGGGTTAAAAAGGATAAAAATCAGTATTTTCTGAAATACATGGTTAGGACTGATGGAGGGGTGAGGAATAAAAAAGAAATGGAAAAAAAAAGAATCACTGTTTTCTTATGGCATGATTTTTACACAAACATTTGTGTGCATTAGGGTGCAAAACTACTATTTAAAGACTTTTTGATGCTGAGCAAAATATAAAATTATGTAAAAATGAATGTTGCTGCTGATTTTTGACATACGCCAGGCTGCAATATTTAAACTATATATAATCTAGTTTGCACTAAGTACACTGGAAATTGCTTCATTTTTGTGTTTTTAGTATCATAAAACAGAGTTGCACCATGACCTAAACTTGGCAATTTAAAGGTTAAAAATGTTACAAATTCATTCATTTTTTCTATCTGCGGTTAGGACTGATGCTGCTTTGAAGATTAAAAAAACGAAATGGGGAAAAAAGACAAAGGAATCATAATTTTCTTATGGTGTGATTTTTATATACATATTTTTGTGCTTAGAGGGGCGCATGAGGGTTAAATAAAACCACGATCAACATCAAAGTAATGCAGATTTCACTGCGACTAGGTAGAGGAAACGCGCCCTCGTCAGATAATCATGTTTTATTTCATTCTTTTGTCCCTTTTCTTTCTGTTTTTTTTAAAATATATTGTTCTGTGCGTTAGGTCACTAGTTCGAGCCCCGGCTGGGGAGGTTCACCTTCTCCCCCATGTATGCGTGGGTTCTCTCCGGTAGGGCGACATGGCAAAAAAAAATTATCATGATATATTTGTTCACATTGTCCGATCTAAATTTTTTTTAGCTATTTTTTGTAATACGATAGTTTTAAAGCATCTCACTGCAAAAACTCAGATCTTACCAAGTATGTTTTTCTCATTTCTACTAAAAAAGTCTCATCACACTCAATACAAGACAAAATTACCTGCAGAGAAACATTTCAGTGAGATAAAGGAACTTGTTTTAAGGCATTGCATCTTATTTCAAGAGATCTTATCAAGAAAATATTGCTTGTTCCACTGGCAATATTTTTTTGCTTAATACAAGCAAATAAATAAATAAAATAACTTTTTTTTATTTTTTTTACTTATTTTAAGAGTGACGATTGTTTTGGGTTTTTTTGTAATAAGCAAAAAAATTCTGCCAATGCAACAAGCAAAAATTTCTTGATAAGATCTTTTGCCTTAAAACAAGTTCCTATTTGTTCTTACTGAAACGTAATTTTGTCTCATTTTGAGTGTGATGAGATATTTTGAGTGGAAATATACTAGAAAATCATAGTTGGTAAGATTTGACTTTTTCAGTGTTGTACTGAAAACTGTAAAGGAACTATAGAGATTACTCAGAGAAGGGCGATATCTCCGAAAAATATCATGATATATGAAAAAAAGCTGGTACCTGCTGATCTGCCATGTTTCAGTGGAGCTCCACTGCACGGGTCACATGATGTCACCACATTTACATGCAGCCTCTGCGTGGACTACAGCGCTCATCGCGAGCAACATGCGTCACCAGCTGCACGAGTACGCTACCGCTGTGATTTTACTCCGGCACATCATCGCTTTATATTTCCATTTTTTCAAGGGAAAAAAAACATGGACAGAGGTGAAAACCATCATAGGTCAGGAAATGTTGAGTCTTTCCATCATCCGATGGAACGATGGCCGGTCTCGTTCACGCCCGTCGCAGGGAGCGACGTCATGTCTCGCGGTGAGAGCTGTATCCACAAAGTCGTGTCAAGTAAACCCTGAAATAATTTAAAATCTTATCTTAATTTTTCTTTGCACAAAAATTTTTTGTTTAAATCCATAACCAACATATCTGGAATCCAGAACAGAGAACTAGAACCAGAAGAAAATTACTCCATAGTGTAATAACACATGTGTGTGTGTGTGTGTACAGTATATATACACACTATAAAATACTGTAAAAGCAGTAGAATTTCTAAAAAAAAACGTGATGTAGGGCTGCACGATTCTGGTAAAAATGTGAATCGTGATTTTTTTGCTTAAAATTAAGATCACGATTCTCTGAAACGATTTTTTTTCCCCAAAAGTATTTATTGCACAAATAAACTTTAACAAAACAAACAAAACAACCTATTCAAAAGTTAATTCAAAATAAAGCATGTGTTTGCACAAGAGCTTTGTTGGAGCATTTCTTTGGCAGATGCATAGTTGTAATTCTTTAACATTGGTTAGGGGGTGGGGAGGCAACGGCAGTGTTGCATTTGAGGGCGCTTGAAAAAATCTGGGAAAAATGGAAACTTATTTGTGATAAGCTCATGATTAAAAATGTTTCAGAATTGTTGTGGGTAGAATTGAGATTGCATGTATGTGTGAATTAAGACCCCGATCTTTTAACGATTAATTGTGCAGCCCTAATGTGATGTGAAAAACGACCCCATCCGAACCGGAGAGGTTTGTGCGTCCGAGCTGAGACGGAGGTTCCCGGCCCGGACGTAGATGCTGAAGAATGTCATGATGCAGCCGTTCACCACTTAAAAATGAAATGAAAATGAGATGGTTTCCAGCTCAGATGACCGCTTCCAGAGCCAAGGACAAATGTAATTTCTGCAGGAGTGTGTGTGAACGCTCACAGCTGAAGTGTGAAGATTGAAGCTGCGCTGACAGAACTGGCTCTTCCTCTGAAACCAGAGCCGCAGAACACTGACGCTGAAACTGCCGTTCAGGTCAGGACCAGATGAGGAGGCGATATTAACTGGAGGTGTTGTAGCTTCATCCAGATTCCTGGAAATATCCCCGATTCCTCCACATCTCTGGATGTAAGCCGATTACACCTAAAACGATCTAATCCAACGATGAAGAGCAGATTAATAGTAATGCCGATGACAGGGAGCTGCTGAAAGCAGCGTGGGTAGATGGGGAGGTTGTTTGCGGTCCTGTCTGGCCCCACAGCAGATCCAGACGGCACCGACAACAGTCTTGTGACGTTTCCGACCAAATATTAGATTCTCACATACTGATCATGTGACGTCCAGCGAGCGCGTCTAACGGAAAGCAGATAACTTTTATAGATACGCCGACACGCCGAGCTGTTACACAGCGTCAGGGCTGGAAGATACGGACCAAATATCAGAGCACAATATCTTTGTTTTTAGATGGATATACGACATATTTACCGGTATTTTTACCCGTATTTGTCTGAAAGTTTCATTTCATATCAAACAGCTGTTTTTAGTACTGAAACATGTTTATCATAAAGGTATCGCTGCACTGCAGCGATGGAACTGACAAACACTGGTTACAGATGTTAGTTAGATCAAAATAATTAAACATAGTTGCTGGCTTTTATGATTTCTTCGTAAAAGTCTTGGGGAGGATCGTCTTCCAGAAAAATATCAATACTTTGAAATATTGTGATGTTTTCATATGCCGACACAATATCTATATTTAAAACGAGGCATCGATCTATTTTACAAATGAAATCTCGCGAGATGTCATCGTTTTGTTACGAAATGTCATGAGATTTCACGAAATACCGCGAGATTTCACGAAATACCGCGAGATTTCATTGTTCTGTTGGACAGTTTTGCGGTATTTTGTGAAATCTCATGAGATTTTGTAACAAAACGGAGATATCTTGCGAGATTTCATTAGTGAAATAGATCAATATTGGCATATGAAAATATCACGATATTTCAGTGTATCAATATTTTTTCCCACCTTTATTAAATAACCAGATGACTCCTTCGTAGTCAGTCGAGGTGCAGCCGGGTCATTACGAAAGAATAAAGCAAAAAAAATTGCACAACTAATACAGCGATATAACGATATGTGTAAATATCGTATCTCTCTCGTGTAAATATTGTATCGCGATATCATATCAGTATATCGCACAGCCCTACACAGCGTTATGGAGCTGAGGGGGGAGGGGAGGGTTCCTAACCGCCATGTCCAGGTCACTAACTCGTAGAAACAAGTGCAGGTACAAATCAGATCCACAAATACGGATTATTTCTGCAAGTCAGGACTGATGTTTTTACTGGTCTCATAAGCACGATAACCTTTTTACAAACAGATACACTCATATTCAAGAAAATCAGTTTTCAATCAAATAGGTTGAAATTGTCAAAAGTAATGATAAATAACAATTCTATGAAAATCATGACACTGATTTTGTTTTTTTTTGTTATACTTGTATGATCCCTGAGGGCTCTGCATGTCACCATCTCTGTACTGTGAGTATCAGAGAGCAGGGGGCTGCTACTTAAAGCGCCCGGGGAGCAGTTGGGGGTTTGAATTGTGGTTCGAGAGATATGTTAAAGGAGTGATGACATAGCAGTTAAAAACTAGTTTATGTTGTTGGCATTACTGTATATGTAAATACTCCAAAGAAAAGAACGGCATTTTTTACAGCGGAGTATTGTTTTGAAACGCCAGACCTCACTTCCTCAGTAACACAGTTGGGTCCGGTGATGATATGGAGCTTTACCCGGAGACCACGTTGACTTCATTTTGATTGGCTACACCTTATTTCGCTATGACCTTATTTGGAGAATCTAGGTCAAGCTGCGGTCGGAGTTTGCTAAAGGCTAACTGCTAGCAACAATCCAGACAGTGAGCTACGTTTATCAGACAAGACAGCATTTAGAAAATAAATAAACTTACAGGTAATGACAAGGTTGTGGCCCCCTCCCTCAGTGTTGCTGCAGAAGTTTTCTTTTAAATCCATTTGTTTGAAAATCCAGACCTGACTGCAGAGAAGTTACTACTAGCTCCTTACACGAAGCTGAATCAAACAGGGAGGGGAGGGGGGAGCGGACGGTGCATAAACTGTTAGGAGAGAGAGAGAGGGGGGGGGGCGCTGCTTACTTGATAGTGTGCTCTTATTGGAGCAATTAAATTACGTAGAATGATAGAACTACGTAGAATGATAGAACTACGTAGAATGATGGAACTACGTAGAATGATAGCCTGCTGTCTGATTCAACTGTTTCTGAGCAGAGAGACAAAGCTGACAGACCATAAACAGGAACTTTGATTCTCACTCTGGACATTCACATGGCCTCATCAGTGCACAACAGATCATATTATACACCCAAAACCCCAGAAAAGTGAAATTTGATGTCATGGCACCTTTAAAAACAAACACACAAAAAAATTTTTAAAAAAAGAAAACAAGCACGATGGGGCTCCGAAGCTAAATTTTGTTGAGCAACACTGAGACAATCAGGTGTTTCTGTAACGTCCAATCAGACGTCTGCATTCGCTGGCAGGTATGTTGGTCCATGTTCATGGGAAAGATGCTCTGATGTGTCTGAGACAGTCTTGTTTGTTTGTTTTTTAATTATTTTCAACCACTATTCAGAAGCAATATTATCTTATTTCACTAAATTGTAATTTTGTGAATTTTTTTTATTAGTTTCTTGTTATTTGAATTACTGTTGTAAATTGATTGGCGGTGATTAGCTCGGTTGGTTTAGCAGCCGCCCCATGAACAGAGGCTACAGCTCCTCAGTCGGCCCCGGTTCGATTCCCGGTCCAGGGCTCTTTGCTGCATGTCACCCCCCCACTCTCTCTGCCCCTTTCCTGTCGCTATACGCTGTCGTATAAAGGCCACTAGTGCCCAAAAATCCTTTAAAAAAAATAGTGAAAGTAAGAGCATTTCCACATGAACAATGTCGTGTAGCCTTAAGAAAACCACTAACCAGTGACGGGAAAAAGGCTTCACTCTGCCAGGGAGCATAAAGATTGGACTCTGGAGCAACGGAAGAAGGTCACGATGAGTCCAGATTTACGCTGTTCCAGAGTGATGGAGCATCAGGGTAAAAACAGGGTTCTTGCACCATTTTAAAAGTAAAATTTAATCATTTTTAAGACCTCCCCAAAGACCCCAAAATTAGGGGTGTAACGATTCGATTCATATCACGATTCATGGTTTCTGATTTGATTCCTGAATGATATTAGTTCATTTAGAACGATACGATTCAATTCAGTGACTTGAAATCCAATCAGAAACCAAATTGTTGTTTAACCAAATCGTTACACCCCTACCCAAAATGTTATAACCATCTCTTTTGAATACTTAAGTTTTTGCTTCCTACAATGGAAATCAAGACTTTACATTTTCCACTGGTCATCAATTAGGTGGAAAATTTAAACTATTTAAACTAATATTTAAATATTTAAACTATTAAGAAAAGACTTTTTAGGAGAGGCCGGAAACCAGTCTGCAAGTAGACCTGAAAACAGGTCAGGGGTGAAAAAGGTGAGGATACAGCCCATCTAGGAGGGTCCGGGGGCATGCTCCCCCATGAGAAAATCCTGAACATTTCATTGAGTTCCCACCACGTGCACGACGTTCGACAAATCACGCTGCTGGAAAGCAGCGCGAGTGTCTCCATCTCCACCGTCTCAGCAGAGCTTTAACCCTCTGACAGTGTTTTTCAGGTGGTCGACGTGTTGTCTGAGCGCACGCTGGCAGACGTGCGCTCACCTGAGGACGTGCACGTGTCGTTGTGCGAACAGAGAGCAGCAGCAACATGTAGTCATGGAAACCACATAAATAACATCAGACGGTTTAGTTCATTATTAAAGAACTGAATCAGCAGCGAGCGTGAACAGAGATGCTGCAGAAACACGTGAAGGAGGAAGGAGTCTGCGCATGCACCCGCCGTACTTTCACGTCGGTCTCAACGTCTCAACACCACCAGAAAAGCCGCTAGATTTGTAACAGTCGCCTTTTTGAGGGGGAAAAAATCATTAAAGGGGTCTGAGAACTGGCTAAATAGCCACAACGTCGCTAACCTGGCAACACCGCAGACACTCTGGGTCTGTCTCAAACCGCGCACTTGAGCACTTCAAACACTGTTTTTGAGTGTGTAGTGCACACATGGTGTCATTTAAGCGACAATTTCAGTGCACTGAAAGTACCAGGATGTTCCCTAATCACACCCAAAAATGCAGTGCAGAATGAAGCACACTACTCGCACTAAACGGACGCCATCTTGTTGACGTGGAGGAAGAGGCGGGACTTTCAAACTGCTTTCAGAGCTGAATAATGGCGATGAACGAAGCGGTGGCGACCCCTGCTGCATCAGAGGCAGTATTGTACTTGATTTAAGTAACGTTTATGAAATGATTTAGACGTAATCACTAACGTATATGTAGCTACCACGCTGTTCACTCCCTGATGACAGTTATGATCTGGTCGTGTGTTTGAGGCTGCGGTTATACCAGCTCAGTAGAGTTAGCTCAGGTTAGCGGGTAATGCTAGTCCGTCACTTCCTGTAAGTGCAGTGCTCTGTTTGGGTCAGCATTTAGCAACAATAGTGTGAACTACGCACTGAATTCCAGTGCACTCGGGAAAGTGTGTGGATTGAGACACGGCCACTGTCAGCGCCTGCAGCCGACGTACCGTAAAACAGCTGATAACCACGCAAACTCTCATTGACACGATACCAATTTAATCAAACACATAATATTAGATGCTTTATGGTGGGACGCTCTGCTTTCCCATCAGCATTAAACACATCGGCTGAAAATTTAACACCTACAGCTACATTTATGGTCAATTTAAGACATTTCAAGACCTTAATTTCCAGGATTTACATTTAAGACTTGTTAAGGTCCCGCGGGAACCCTGAAGAAGAGAGGCAGATGAGGTGATGCAGCAGCGGTCAGACTCTACCGTCATCAATGCAACATCCTGGAGAAAAATTAATGCAACACTGGATGGAAATAACCTGCTGACATTGCAGAAGCTTCTGGAAACGACGTCACAGCGAACGCTGCCGTAATCCAAGATAAAGGCTTTAACCAGATATCAGCGCGGAGGACCCTTTTCTTATTGGTGGCGACTTTTTGGGGGGGCGAGGCAGTGTATTAAGCTGCAGACAGAATTACTGATAAGTAAACGTAAACACTGAGCAGCGCCTGAAACGTAGGATGATGGGGGACGGTACCGCCCTTCTCGCCTCTGATTGGCTGGAAGGTCTCTCTTTGCCTCGACTCTACTTTTCTCCTCCAGCCTAAACACTTTTCCCTAAACCTAAGCCTCGAATCTAGCCAATCAGAGGTGAGAAAGGTGCTACCTTCCCTACTATCCTACGTTTGGCAAAGAAGCGTGCGGCGCCGCCTCGGAGCGAAACACGGCCGTTTCAGTCACTTTATTTCACTCCAGGCTGCCAGAAGTCAGAAGCGTCTCCGCTTTCATGAACGCTTCCAGAAAGCAACAAGCTCTCAGCAAAAATATGGAAAATCAGACATGGAAGCAGGTGAATTTCAAAATAAAAGCCTCCTGCAGATCTGCGGTCCTGAACTACGGTATGGAAACATCACATCACTGCCAGTGACACCAGGTTAGCAGGCGGTCATTCGGGGTAGCGTCCATAATTTACTCCAAACGACATCATTTAGTATATTTTTATAGCCTAAACAGTAGAACATCGTAATTCCTGGATGCGCGTCCATGTGAATTTCCGACATTACGGTCACGCGTTCTCTTTTTCTTTCTTTATTTGTTTTAAATCAACATCAACCCCTCTTGTGTTTGTCTGCAGCTCTGTCGCTCTCAGCACAATGTAAACAGCGAATTTCTTCTTCTACGCTTGCATTATCGGCAGAGTACGCGCTGAACATGCACTCTCATCTAGTCTGGTCTGCCATGGCTTCTATAGTGTCGTGAACTTACGGATTCTTCTGCCGTCAGCAAACCATCCAGATCAACTGAAAGACGCTAAAAAGTGGAACTACAAAGAAACAAACTTTATAAGCGTACGAAACGATGTTACAGCCTCAGTTTGTGCTCCCGTGACGGTTTGGTTCGTGGCTGCAGTTACCTGCAGCACCAGTCGCGAGTCTCATTCGTTAATCCCGCCTCAAGTCCCTTTAAACGCTGCAGGCTTTCGTCTGAGGATCTCTAGCTACCAGACTCCAGGTCTTCTGAGCATTTTCCTCATTTTCTCTGGAAAATTCTCACTTCATGATCTGAGTCAGGGAGGTTCCAGCAGCAGCAGGACCGCTTTCTGGTTCACATGGAGCTTGTGAACTGTTCTGTCTTCAGCTTAAACTTTTGGAAAACTTGCTTTTAGACCAGGAGGATACAGCAGTGGTCCCCTTTCGTCTTTTCTTCTCCACGCTTCTGTTTTTCCCGTTTGGTATATAATCATTGATCAGGACTCAGTCTGGTAAATAAAGTTAGGTTGGTCGACCGTTTCATTTCCACTTTAACACAGTAAAGCCACGTCTGTCCTGCTCCACGCTCCTGCCCTCTTTCCTGTCATTGTTAGGATGAAGCCGGTGGCTCCAGCTCTCCCTGATAAACACAACCCGACATGCACCACACATGAACACCATCTGAATCCAGTCTCCGTAACTCTAACTCGTCATATTTGCGATTCTTCAGCTGCAGCCGCCCAGAGAAACAACATGCAGCTCAGCAGCAGAAGCAGCCAGCTCTCCTTTTCAAGAACAGAGCCTTAATCCCCCACCGTTTGGTTTGCTTCCTGCCATTCAGGCTGGATTCTCCCTCCTAACTCACCCTGGCTTTCCTGCAGGGAGGGGACACATTTCCATGCTTCTTATTCAGGCTGTTTGCTGCTGTCTGGTGATGGACAGAATACGAGCTGCCAGGATAAGCAGTGTAGCGTTTCATGGTGATGCCAGAGAGCATCTCTGCCACCGTTTCCTTCAGCTTCTGTCACCACACTCAGCATTTTCACACAGGGAAGAGGTCCCTCCTTCCTATAGGACTGCAGGAACCTTCTGCAGTTCCTAGAACCTTTTCAGGAACCAGGCCGTACACACAGGAACTACACTGCAAAACTTAGTGGTCTTAAAACAAGTTAAAAAACGCCGAAATGAAAAAGAATCGGACTATAATCAGGTGAAATTATCCGTCCATGCAGAAAGATAATTACACTTGCTAAGATTTCTTGAAATAAGAAAAAATATCGAGACTCTAGACAGATGCAAGTCTCTAGACTTTCTCATTTAAAAGTAAAATAATCTTAAAACGATCTTTTTTTTCCAAATTTGCTAAAAAGCCTTTCTTGTAAGGCAACATTTGGTGAAGGCTTCTTCTACCAAGGGTCAAATTGGTTTGGACGACATGGGATTTGAACACATGATCTTCTGAGTATGAGACAACCTGCTCCACCACCCAGCCGCTGTTTCAGACTGTTAATGTTCAGCTCTGACATCAGTTAATGAAATACTGGTGAGTTATTCTTGTTAAGATCTTTTCTCTTAAAATGAGAAGGCAACAACACTAAAAATCAGCATTACTAGTTTTAAGTGTTTATCACTTAATAAGAAACTTGAAACGAGTTTTTCACAGCTTGTTTTAAGCAAGTTTCCACTTGTAGAACATCTAAGTGTCTTTGTGAGATAATTTACCTCAATATGCCAATAAAATATCCAATTTGGAGATTCGCTTACTGAGGAAAAAATAAAAGACATTTTCTCACAAAACTAGATTGATAATCTGACACATCAAAGTCTTGTCAAGTATATTATTCTCAAATTGAGATAGTTCAGATAGTTTTTGCTGAATACAAGAATCTAAGACTTGGTTAGATAGACTGTTTTTGCAGTGTAGGAACCTCGGACCACAGCCTAGAACCTTTTTAGCTCCTAATCCGGGGCAGGGTCTTTTCAGGGTTCCATAGGAACTGAAATACGTAGGTGTCTGGTGATTGGTAGAACTGATAAGCCCCGCCCCTTGCATGAGCTCCGCTTCTTCCAGCCGCCATATTTAAAAAGTCTCACAGCTGTTTAACTGTTTACTGACATCATAATAACAACAACATCTATTCCAACAGGAGTGTTCCAGTTCATGATTAAATCCATCACAATGGAACACGTCCCCGATCCAGAACTGTTCTGAAATGTCCAAAAGTGATTATTTTTACTAATTTAATGACCAGATACAGCTGCAGAGTGTGGCAGCAGAACCTGCGGCTGCCGCCCGGACACTTTAGTGCAGGGATCCCCAATCCTGGTCCCCAAGGACCGGTGTCCTGCAGGTATTCCATGTCTCACTGCTGCAACACACCTGATTGAAATCATTGACTAATTAGCAGAGTTGTCCAGAGCTTGTCTGAGTCTGACTCTGGTGTGCTGCAGCAGGGAGACCTGGAAAACCAGCAGGATACCGGTCTTTGAGGACCGGGATTGGTGATCACTGCTTTAGTGGACGGGCGTACTTCAACAAAAGGTAAACAAGGGAAAGCTGGTAAGCTAGCTTTTATAACAGCTTTGAATAAAAGAGATGAGAAACCTGTTTTGTGTCAGATGATCTGGGGCATAAATTTGTCTGTCCCAACCACACATGGTCCCTAACGACGTCCTCCCTCATGTGCAAACGCACACTGAAGGTGAAGGGTAGTTCTGGTAACTAAACTCCAGACGGTAGTTACAGGATCCCTTGTCCCAATGCACCTAAGAATGTGCAAAAAACCGGCCTGGTTCCCGAAAAGGTTCTGGGAACCTCATACAGTCCCAAAGCACCTAAAGACTGCCGAGGCCGTGACAAGACCAAGACCGCAAAAAAGTGGTCTCAGGACCGGTCTGGAGAACCACCAGCGTGGTTCCTGGGCTGAGGGATTATCTAATCTCAGCCTGGATTCCAGTGAGTTGTATTTACCTTCCAGCCTCCCACGGTGCGCACGCTCATGCTGGATTACAACAATGCAGCCTTCTCTGCTTGAACCAGTCATGACATATGACAGCTAATCCATCTATGGGAGGTCCCTGAACGCCTCCTTCCATCTTCTCATACAGGCAGCAGTCACATCTGTACGCGTGTTGTCAACAACAGCAGACACTGCAGTCAGTGGAGACGTTCCCCTCAACCCTCCATGCCCGCACAGCATCTCTGCGTCACGCACAGTCCTCAACAGAAGGCACATTATGGCAACACAATGAGCCCATCTATGCACATCACAATCCCTGCATCTGTGGAGGACGCTGCCAGGCCTGGCCTCGTGCGAGGGTTCAATCTGGTAGACACACTGCGTGCTCCTGCTGCTATTGGCTAGCAGCGGAAAGGCTTTGTTGGCATACGCCACATATGCCGCACGCTCCGACTCCTATTACAAAACTCTGTTTTTAAGGAGCTACTCTTTAAACGGGCGTGCTTTCTTTGTTGATTAAAATTTAAATGTGAATGTAGCTATTACATTACACTAATTAATTCGGCGCAAATGCAAACTGCGGTGGAGCATTTATTAAAGTGGAAAACTACACTGAAGTGGTAGGCGACGTCCACTGTAATTAGACTTTAAAGTTTAATTTATATTAAAACGAAACGAGGTTTCGTTAATAAAATTACGCCGAATTAGAGACGAGATGTTGGGGGATCCGTGTAAATCCCAGCTGAAGCCCAGAGAGGTAATTATACCCTCCAGAACGAGGGGGGGTGTGAAATAGCAGGTTTTGGTAGTGAAGTTTGGCGTGAGGCGCTGTGAGGGGGAAAGTGGACGGTTATCGGGCGTTCCGGTTTTGTGTTCCTGTTGAGGTTCACCGCGTCCTTCAGGTCCAGCGTGCTCCGGTGTTAACAGCGGGCGACCAGGCGGAGCTGGTGCTGAATAAAGCGGTGTGACCGGCCGGTTTGGGGGCAGAAGGCAGACGGTTTTCAGGGCCCAGCTGGGAGTCCGCCGCGCCGCGCCGCTCCGCTCCGCCGCGTCGCTTCCTTCCCGCGCTCTCCGCCTCCCACAAACAGCAGACCTGAACACCGGGACCGTCCACACTCGCCTTCCTCACCTTAAATTCCAGTTTGTTGACGGTGTCCGTTATGATCCGCGGTGGGAACAAGCCATTGTCCTGCTGCTGAGTCCTCCTGCGAGTGCCTGCCTCCTCTCTGCTCCTCCTCCTCCTCCTCCTTTCTCTCATCATCTGTTTTCCTCCATCCCTCTCTCTCCTCCTCCTCCTCCTCGCCCTTCCCCTCACCCTGATCTCTATTCCCCTTCCCAATCTGCTCCTTTATTCCATGTTTATCCTTCACTTTTAATCTATCCTCTCCCCCTTTAACTGCTGTCCAGCCCTCTCTCCATAAAGTGGATTATAATCTGCTCCCCCTGGTGATTAAATCCACTTCATTTCTAAATGTTTAATCACCAACACTCACTAATTAGTCCACTGACAGACTTTATGAAAAATAACCACAGGTAACAATCCTATTATGACTTTAAAACGCTGTGTGGGAGGAAATGACAGCTCAGAGCAAACAAGGACGTTTACGTTACAGTGGAGCGAAAGCGACGCCTGCTGGTCACAAGCCGCTACTGCACCAAAGGTATAAAAGTTATTAATGCAACGCTAATTTAAAGTTTAAAATGGTTTATTTCTATATGAAATAGAAAGTCTTTTGTGGGTTAAAGGCTGAATGTTAAAAATGTGTAATTGTATTAACATTGTATTGGTGAGAGTTTGATCATTAAATGTTTAATCAAGTCTTTCAATGCGCCTAGCTTGTACTAGCTTTAAAGTAGCCCTATGTAACTTTCTGACCTTAAAAGAAATATGTTTCTGGCTTGTTTTGATGGTGCACTCATATTGATTATGTACATTCCTGAACTCATTGTTGCCCCGCAGCATCCTTAGACTGAAAAACCACACTTGTGTTATATTTTACTTTAGTCACATGCTAGCAACTGGATATCAACACAGTGGCCATTTTGAATATTCATCATGGCTGATTCATCAAAGAACGTAAAGAGGACATTACTGGGGGAAGTAGGGAAAAGAACAAGAGAATAAAAGAGCAACGGCCAAAATAAGAGTCAACACTGGACTGACTTTTACTGGCGAGAAGAGACAGGATGCAAAATGGATGTTAAAAAAATCTGCGAAATTTTAAGTGGCTCGTGTGTTGGGAAGTGAAACATTCATTGATTTATCTATCTATCTATCTATCTATCTATCTATCTATCTATCTATCTATCTATCTATCTATCTATCTATCTATCTATCTATCATCTTTCATACTTTTTGATCTGCATCCAACTGTTTCTGTCATTGCAGATGGAAACATGTTTGTGTCTAGATAAAATTTGGCCACTGTCCATTCACAACTGTGCTTGGTGTTTGAAGTCATTTCTATGCTCATCTTCACTACTATAATGTCAGTAAATCTTACACACTGCCCTTCTAAGTGTCTTTATAACTTCCACTGTACAATTTCTTTAAAAGAAAATGTGGTAGAGAATTGATTGTTTGTGAATGTTCTGGTTCAGGCCCTCTGAATGGGGGCCTGTCCGGGATGCACCCTGCCTCTGGCCTGGTAGTGACTTGGATAGCTCCTGATTAATGAAAGAGCACACTTTTGAGGACCCTGATGTAAAAATGTTAGAAGCGAGGAGCTAATGATGCCATCTATATCCAAGTAGAAAAAGCTTCACGTGGACGTGTCCTTACAGTAAGTAAATAGTACCGGAGTCGTTATCGTACCATAAGGGCACGGTCTCATGGGTTTTCTCAAACGAACTACACGTGAAAGGTCTGGATTCTCGCTGCAGGGGTCCCACAACTCTGCACAATCTCATGGTTGTTTTCTGAAACGTTTTGAGCATGAAACCCTCCCCAAGCAGGCGGAAGCAAGCAGAACGGGACTGTGGAGGATGCAACGTTTCCGTCAGAAACTGGAAGCATTAAGGATTATTGAGCATTCTGACGCTTGAAAGATTATAAATTTGAAAGAAAACCCTTCTTTTCTGAACTAAGAGGCAATGCACATCAGAAGCTTTATGAACATAAATCTGTCCATCATGTAAATAAAACCAATCGGATCACTTTTTCTGCGTGAACACATCAGCTGGATTCGATGGAAGGATTTCATCAATCATTTGTCCGTGTAAACGTAGCTGATTGCAGGTTGGTTCATTCATGGTGATTCCTTCATCTCAGGCAGATTATTCAAACCACCGTTTCTCAAACGGCCGTACGTGTACCCCTGCGGGTACTTTCAGGCGTTGCAGGGGGCACGTAAAATATTTTGAGATCCACATAAGTCGATGTCATAAACTGAATTTAAACTTACTTTTATACTATTTTATCTCCTACACTGTTTGACCCAGTTTTCTACGAGCTAAATGACATCACCCGACATTCAAAGTCATCTTACAACACCATCAATGCAGTCATGGTTGAAGGTCGTAGAAATCCTACTGAAAAGATTCAATTCATGTCCTTGCTTATCTTTGTCTTCTGTCTGTATTAAAAAGAGAGCAATAAAAGCTACTATAGTTTTGCACAGTTCCAGTTTAATATACCTGACACAAATGACAAAATGCTGTATTTTTTCTATATTTTTATTTACTTTTCTTTGCGGTACATGGGGGGTACTTCATTGAAAAAAGGTCGAGAACCACTGATTTAAACCTTTGGTCTAACCCAGACACCGTAAAAAAAGGGACCGAACCTTCGGCTCACGTGACCCGTTGGTTTCTGAAGAGCTAAAAATGAAGCCAGGTGGGCGTGTCCCACCGTCGCCATCTTGCCGCATCGCGTGTGTCATCATTCTCGGAAAATACTAAAATGAACAAAGCGGGGCAAATGATTGACAGCCAACTTACTCCGGGCTGTAAACGTGTTTGTTTCTGCTGTAAACATGTTTATTTTAGCTGTAAACATGTTTATTTTAGCTGTAAACGTGTTTGTTTTTGCTGTAAACATGTTTATTTTAGCTGTAAACATGTTTATTTTAGCTGTAAACGTGTTTGTTTCTGCAGTAAACATGTTTATTTTAGCTGTAAACGTGTTTGTTTCTGCTGTAAACATGTTTATTTTAGCTGTAAACATGTTTATTTTAGCTGTAAACGTGTTTGCTTCTGCTGTAAACATATTTATTTTAGCTGTAAACATGTTTGTTTTAGCTGTAAACATGTTTGTTTTAGCTGTAAACATGTTTATTTTAGCTGTAAACATGTTTGTTTTAGCTATAAACATGTTTGTTTCTGCTGTAAACATGTTTATTCTAGCTGTAAACATGTTTGTTTCTGCTGTAAAGATGTTTATTTTAGCTGTAAACGTGTTTGTTTCTGCTGTAAACATGTTTATTTTAGCTGTAAACATGTTTGTTTCTGCTGTTAACATGATTATTTTAGCTGTAAACATGTTTATTTAAGCTGTAAACGTGTTTGTTTCTGCTGTAAACATGTTTATTTTAGCTGTAAACGTGTTTGTTTCTGCTGTAAACATGTTTATTTTAGCTGTAAACATGTTTGTTTCTGCTGTTAACATGTTTATTTTAGCTGTAAACATGTTTATTTAAGCTGTAAACGTGTTTGTTTCTGCTGTAAACATGTTTATTTTAGCTGTAAACGTGTTTGTTTCTGCTGTAAACATGTTTATTTTAGCTGTAAACATATTTATTTTAGCTGTGGTGGATACGTACTGATGCTGGCACGGGTGGACGCCCGTACCAGGCAGGTAGACCTGGTACTGCTTCTCTTTAAAGAGCAGGTCCGTTAGGCCACTCGGGCCCCCAGGTAACAGGAATGACCCCGCTCCTTTGGGCCTGTCTGGTTGCCATGCAACTGCAACATCCACAGCTGGATAACTGTCTGATGTCTGACTGCGCCTCGCTTCCTCTGTAGATCCCTGCTGCAACGATAAGTAAAAACAGAAGAGTGACAGAAAACAGAACTGCAGAAAGTTTAAGTGTAAAGATGCATTTTTATATCCACTTCATTCCTGAGCAACACGTGTAGAAACTACGATGCAATCAACTTCCTGTGAGATACCGCAGGGGCACAATTTAAAATTAAAAACAAGGCAGAGAGTGTTAGGTCGTAAAACAGACTTTGCAGATTTGAAATTTTGAATAAAACTTTATTTAAATGCAGCTGAGAACAGGTGGGTCTTCAACCTGGATGTAAATCAACCGTTTCAGCTGATCTGAGACTTTCTGGGAGTTTGTTCCAGACATGTGGAGCATAAAAGCTGAACGCAGCTTCTCCAGGTCTGGTTCTGACTCTGGAACTGATAAAAGATCGGATCCAGATGACCTGGGGTCTAGTAGGTTCATAGTGGGTCGGGAGGTCCTGAACCATTCAGAGCTTTACAGAGCAGAAACAGACTTTAACGTCTGTCCTCTGACAGGCAGCTGGTGTAAAGACCTCAGAACTGGATATGCATATAATATTTTTTTCATATCATTCCACTAAAAAAAAAGGCAGAACTGTGTTTCAACGTCATTTTTACAAGGAGTTTACTGTTAGTAGTAAACAACAAACAGAGCTAAAGCTAGTTTAAAGTCATGCTCATGGGGAAAACGCCGCTATCTTTATCACAATAGCACACTAAACCCAGTCACAGGACTCAGTCATTCATAAAGCTGTGGCATATGACCATCTAATTTTCATTAGATTTATCTCATTAGCTTAATTTCATTTGTTAATATACACACCATCTTACAGACATTGAAAAAAGCTCACACATGGTCACTTCATAAATACTAATAAGGCTTAAAGGGGATAAATACTGCAGGAGCAAAAAGTATCAGCATTTTTTTCAGAAAATATATTTATAGTAGAGCTATTGACATGAAATTTTCACCAGATGTGGGCAACAACCCAACTAATGCACACATACAAAGAAATGCTGAAATTTCTGTACATAAATGAAGTTATGTGTAATATAATGATACAGGGAATAAGTACTGAACACATGAAGAAATGGAGACAAAAAGATCTGAAATCCAAGAAAGCAGCTGGAGTCTGTCAGTATTTAGAAAGTAATCCTGTCCCCTATCAGAGCAAAGTAATATCAGCTGCTTTAGTCCTGATTGATGCCTTTAAAAAGGTTTCTCATCACCAAGGTGTCAGACAAGAAGAAGGTGCTCCTCACAATATTTCAGACAGAGGAGTCAGAACAATCATCAGAAAGGTTCTCCAACAGCCCAGGACCACTCGTGGAGAGCTTCAGAAAGACCTGGAACCAGCAGCTACAGTTGTTTCAGAGAAAACAAGAAGGAATGCACTCAACCGCCATGGCCTTCATGCACGCACACCACGCAAGACTCCATTTCTGAAGAAGAAGCAGGTTGATGCTGGTTTGAAGTTTGCAACACAACATCTGGACAAACCCATGACATTCTGGAAAACATAGTCTGGTCAGATGAGACCAGAACTGAACTCTGCACATGTCATAAGACACAACATGTTTGGAGGAGAAACGGCACCAAAAACACCATAGCAACAGTGAAGTTTGGAGGTGTGAGCATTATGGTGGGGGCTGTTTTTCAGCATGTGGTACTGGCGGACTTCATATCACTGAAGGAAGAATGAATGGAGAAAAGTAGAGACATTCTGGACCAGAATCTGCTGAAGATGAAAAGAGGTTGGATCTTTCAGCAAGACGACCATCCCACCACACAGCCAAGAAACAAATACTTTTTTATTGTAGTTGGGTGGGAGGAAAATTTAATGAGCTCATTTTAACCTCTTTTTATCCCCAACTATTGTTTGTCGGGAGAATACGTACGAGAGTTAGACCTGTCTGTAAGCGCGTTCATGAGGCAAACGAAGTTTTATCAGGACAAACCAAGTGAAGGAAATGATGTCCCAACAGAGAAAAACGTGATAAAAACGTAAAGGTGTGGTTGATGTAGAGGATCCGGAGTAAAAGGGCTGGACTATACTGTAAGGAGCCGTGCATTAACCATGCACGCTTCCGTAGTACTCAGCTGTACTTGGGTTGTTGTCAACATCTGGTGAAAATTTCATGTCAATAGCTCTACCAGAATATATTTTCTGAGAAAGATGTTGACGTGTTCAATACTCCCCCCTCGCGACGAAACAGAGACAAAGTAGAGACGAAACAGAGACGAAGTAGAGACAAATGGGCCTTTTCCACCAGCACAGGTCAGCTCAATAAAACTCAACTCAGTTCAACTTGGCTTGGTAGCTTTGCAATTACAATCCATTTGGGTAATGGACAAGAAGGGGAAAGACAAGAAGTATGAGGAGAAAGTAACATGGGAGGGAATGAATGACATCATCAGTGACACCAGTTGTAGTTGAATTCATGTGGTGTAGGTGGTAGCAATCTTACCTTATAACCTGGAGATCCCTGGTTCAACTCCCTTTTCAGCCAAATGATTTTTTTTTTCTCTACAATCTTGTTGCAAATCTGAAATCACTCCCTCACGAGCCCATATCTGTCTGTCTGTCTGTCTGTGTCTGTCTGTCTGTCTGTCTGTGTCTGTCTGTCTGTCTGTCTCTGTCTGTCTGTCTATCTGTGTCTGTCTGTCTGTCTATCTGTGTCTGTCTGTGTCTGTCTGTCTGTCTCTGTCTGTCTGTCTGTCTATCTATCTATCTGTCTGTCTCTCTCTCTCTCTCTCTCTCTCTCTCTCTCTCTGTCTGTCTCTCTCTCTCTGTCTCTCTCTCTATCTCTCTCTCTATCTATCTCTCTCTCTCTCTCTCTCTCTCTCTCTCTCTCTCTGTCTGTCTGTCTGTCTATCTATCTATCTATCTATCTATCTATCTATTTCAACAAGATCGTGGAGAAAAAAAAATTGTTCGGCAGAAAAGTGAAATGAACCCGCAACCTTTGCGGTGTAAGGCAAACTGCTGTTTTGTTGTTTTTACCGGCAGCTAACTAACAATTCATGAGTTGCATTACCACCATCTACTGGTAGGGAGTGTGAACTGTCGCTCATTTAATGATGTCACTCTCTGACCCCGACATCTGATTGGGTCACCCCTTGGCCAATAGGTGGCATGCAGTGAGATGACGTCAGACATAGCTCGCTTCAGCACGCTCAGAACTTCGCCAGAGCAGGTACAGAAACTGTATCACCTCAGCTCGGAAAACCCCCCAGTGGAAAAGCCCAATAACCGAGGAGAGGAGAGGTGAGCAGAAAAGGGATGGTGGAAATGGGGCAAAACAGGAACTCGAGACAAAGCAGAGATGAAACAGTGACGAAGTAGAAAAGAAACAGAGACTAAGTAGCCACAAAGCAGAGACAAAACAGATACAAAATAGAGACAAAACGGACAAGAAGTAGAGACAAAACAGAGAAGAAGTAGAGACAAAACACAGAAGAAGTAGAGAAGAAGAGACAAAGTGGAGATGAAACAGAGACAAAGTACACACTCAGAATCAGAGGTACGAGACAGGATCATTTCTGTACCTGTAGGTACATTTATTACAAATGTTCTCTCAAAAGTACAATATTGGTCTTTATGAGGCCAGAAGTACCTATGTACTATGAAAAAGGGTCCAAAGTAATAGAAAGTACACATTTGTACCATTCCAACCCTAAGGGTACCTGCAGCATTGAAAAATGTGTGTAGCTTGTACAATAACTATAAATAGCAGTACTTCTAAACAGTAGTATAATTATAGTTATTATATTATGATTTTCATAATAATCATAGTAATAATTATATGTATTGTGATGGCCCATGGATGGTCCACCATGTTTTTTCTTGCTTTGATCTGATTGACTGATTAGTGGTGAATGGCTGCACCTGTAAGGGGAGTGGCCAAACTTATAAAAACCTGCTCAGGCAGATCTGTGGGTGACTCTCCCTGCCTCTGCTTGGTAAGCCATTCAGCACCACACAGTTATGGTCTCTTTTTAGGTTGTTTTTGCATCTTAATTCAACATTGCACACACATTTACCATACACCCATTCACAGCACTTCACTACAGATGTACAAGTCCATACCCCATTTTAGTTTATTTTGTTATGTTTTGATTATATTTTGGAATAAACATTAATTGGGAAACTTAAGTGCATGGTGTGGACTCCTCTCTTTGTTACCGCTTTGAGCCAGGTTGGTAACAGTATAATTATATGTGTTTGGCCTAATATTTCTATAATAATTATTCATTTATTATTAGCATCTTTGATTGTTGTCATAATCTCTATTTTATTGACTTTTATTCATCATTTTTAATTGGTTTAATTGTACTTTATTAACTCATACAGCTTGATAAGGTACAAAAATGGACCATGAAGGTACAGAAATGTCTTTCAGAAAGGAACCCCCCCAGCAACAAGCTTTGGACCCTTTTAGGTACAAACTGGTACCTCTGTTTCTGAGTGTGTAGAGACAAAACAGAGATGCTCCTGGGCCCGGCGCGGTCCCTGACCCGGGGGGCGCCCGGTGGGGTCGGTAGCTGCTGGTCTTGGTCCACTGGGGCCTGGACCCCGAGACCGTGGGGGTTCCGGCTGGGGCCGCCTTTTGCCGCCCTCTGTGGGATGCATGTCCGTTCTTTGGGGGGGTGGCTTGGATCTGGGCCTCTGGGTGGCTGCTGGGGGCCCGGGTCTCGGGCTGTGCAGGCTTCCTCCTCCTTGCAGAGACGAGGCTGCATCTGCATGACTGTATCACCACGGAGACCCTTTATTATGCATGTTGACACTGTGACACTGCTTCCCATTGCGATGACTAGGTTGTACCTCTTCTCTACTTCCCATTGCGATGACTAGGTTGTACCTCTTCTCTACTTCCCATTGCGATGACTAGGTTGTACCTCTTCTCTGCGTAGTTCTGCGTGTGTTTGTATGATCTGAGGATATTTAAGCCACCTGCAGGTCCTCCTGTAGGGGATTGCTTGTTTTGTTTTCCAACAGAGACCTTGGTTGTTTAGGGATCGCTGTACAGATGTACCAGTGAACTGTGTAAGTGGATTCATGTTTTCTCTCTCTCTCTCTTCCTCTTCCTTACTCCTTTCTCTCTGTTCCACTTTCTATCATTACCTCTGTTAACTTTCATTTCTCCCTTGTCAGGCCCAGCAGTATGAAATGGAATGGTGTAATAGACAAATGTTTAAATAAAGAAATAAAATGAATAAACAGGATATCAAGTGGAGCCTTATGTTCATAAAGCTCCGCTTGGTAAAGCAAAACTGTTCAACAAAATAAAGCAATCATATTTCCATTCTGCTGCTATGATGCTGGACAGGACAAGTAAAAAAAGAGAAGAGAAAAAGAGGGAAAAAAAGAAATAATTGTTAAAGGGACTTGAGGCAGGAATTTGAAAAAACCCAAACATAAATGTCCCTTTTTTTCATACTAATGGGTGATGAAGCGCTAAATACCAAAAATAACGTTTCCACCACGTTTCTCTCCGTTGCCTCGAACAGGCTGTGTGCTGCATAAAGCTGCAATTCGGTGTCTGAATTTCCCGCGCTGCCCTGCAGACGTGACGTCAAATGACCTACATCTGCAGTTTTGATGCAGGAAGAAGACGGTCGCGTTAAAAAATAACACTGTAAGCGATAGTTATGGATTCTTCTGCCGTCAGAATACGATCCAGATCAACTGAAAGACACTAAAAAGTGGAACTACGGAGAAAAAGCTGAGTAAACAACATTATAGCTTCAGTTTGTGCTCCGTGACGGCTTGGCTCGTGGCTGCAGTTACCTGAAGCGCCAGTCGCGGCAGTCGCGAGTTTCGTTTCTTAATCTTGCCTCAAGTCCCTTTAAATGCTCAGATGAAAATTTATGAATAATGTTTGGTAGTTATTTGGAAGATAGACTATAATGGTACCATCACACCTGCAAAGCAATGCAACCCTGCAGGGAACATAATTCCAAAAAGGCTTTGTTTTTGTGTTTATTCTAAATTTGGTTAAAGTAAATAGATGTTGCAGTGAAAAAAGGCACGTTTTATTCACCGAAAACAAACTTCCAATTAAAATTTTAGTATTGGTCTGATGTTAAAATTTCACTAGTAAATTGAGGACCTGAATTATTATGAATATACAGTATATTTATCTATATTTCCTGTTAGTGGTTCTCTGAGCTGTATTTTGAGTTAACAGTCTAAGGACTGCTAACTTGCTAGCTCGCTTGTGATAGCTGGCTGGCTCTGGCCATCTTTTAGAAAGCTAAAAGTTATAACTTTGGCTGTGAAAAGGACATGGAAAAAAAGATAAAGATAAAAAAACAACTGTTAAGTTTTCTGACTAAGTTTTTGAAAAGGAGGCTCAATTTCATGTTGGAATTGTGTGTGAATACACATTCACATGCTAGCGGGCAGCTACCCCCATTTAGCTAACTGGGTGCAAATATCAAAAGGTTGAGTGGTCTGTTTGGATTATGTCAGAGGTGACAACCCCCAGCTAGAGCTGCAGTTGATGCTTTTATTTCTATTCTTAGCATCATTAGATTTGTCATGTTTTTGCCATGAAATTAGAAAAGTGTAAATGGTTGTTTGGCTGCCAATAAATTGACTGTTTAAAAAATAAATAAATAAATAACTGATTTTTTAGGTAGACCAGTAAAGACGCTGTTACAGTAGTCAAGCCAGCTGAAGATGATGATGGACTAGTTTTTCCAGATTTTCCTGAGACATCAGATCTTTGATCCTTGAGATGTTCTTCAGGTGATAGTCGGCTGATTTAGTGATCGCTTTGATGTGTTTTTCAAAGTTTAGGTCTGAGTCCATCACTACCCCCAGATTTCTGGTCTGGTTGGTGGTTTTTAGGTCTGAGTCCATCACTACACCCAGATTTCTGGTCTGGTTGGTGGTTTTTAGGTCTGAGTCCATCACTACAGCCAGATTTCTGGCCTGGTTGGTGGTTTTTAGGTCTGAGTCCATCACTACACCCAGATTTCTGGTCTGGTTGGTGGTTTTTAGGTCTGAGTCCATCACTACAGCCAGATTTCTGGCCTGGTTGGTTGTTTTTAGGTCTGAGTCCATCACTACACCAGATTTCTGGTCTGGTTGGTGGTTTTTAGGTCTGAGTCCATCACTACAGCCAGATTTCTGGCCTGATTGGTGGTTTTTAGGTCTGAGTCCATCACTACACCCAGATTTCTGGCCTGGTTGGTGGTTTTTAGGTCTGAATCCATCACTACACCCAGATTTCTGGCCTGGTTGGTGGTTTTTAGGTCTGAATCCATCACTACACCCAGATTTCTGGTCTGGTTGGTGGTTTTTAGGTCTGAGTCCATCACTACACCCAGATTTCTGGTCTGATTGGTGGTTTTTAGGTCTGAGTCCATCACTACACCCAGATTTCTGGCATGGTTGGTGGTTTTTAGGTCTGAGTCCATCACTACACCCAGATTTCTGGTCTGATTGGTAGTTTTTAGGTCTGAGTCCATCACTACACCAGATTTCTGGTCTGATTGGTAGTTTTTAGGTCTGAGTCCATCACTACACCAGATTTCTGGTCTGGTTGGTGGTTTTTAGGTCTGAGTCCATCACTACACCCAGATTTCTGGTCTGATTGGTGGTTTTTAGGTCTGAGTCCATCACTACACCAGATTTCTGGTCTGGTTGGTGGTTTTTAGGTCTGAGTCCATCACTACAGCCAGATTTCTGCCCTGATTGGTGGTTTTTAGGTCTGAGTCCATCACTACACCCAGATTTCCGGCCTGATTGGTGGTTTTTAGGTGTATGGACTGAAGTTCTGTGACGACCTGATGCATTTCTCTTTGGCTCCAAAAACAATCCCCACAGTTTTGTTTTTGTTCAGATGAAGAAAGTTGAGGCACATCCAGTTGTTTATCTCCCGCTGGCCCCGATGGAAGGGCCGGGCTTCGGGCCAGTGACCATATCATTACCTCCGGCCCTCCTTTTTTTAAAACCCGCTAATTAGAGAGATGTGTGCGGTGTTTGTGTTTAACCAATTTAAATGGCAACACTTGAACGCATTAAATAAAATAAAGCAGTCATTATTTAAATCAATTCATTAAATTTTTTTTTTTTTTTTTATATGTATAATGAAAATGGTGCAATATCACGCCAAGATCCCCAACAAACATGTTTTAATGACAGCCTGGTTTAAGGAGAAAAAAAAAAGTTGGGCTTTATTCGAGTTCGGACCTGAGAACTTTGAAAATCTGTCGGGCCGGGCCGGACTGGGGCTCCCCCCCTCCGGGCCAGGGCCGGACTCGGGCTCAGATATTAGGCCCGTGCAGGGCACTACAGAAGAGGCCCCAGGATAGAGCCCTGGGGAACTCCACAGGTCATTTTTGTCCGCTCAGATGTAAAATTACCTACTGACACAAAGTACTTCCTGTTCTCCAAGTATGTTTTGAACCAGTTTAGTACAGAACTAGAGAGACCCACCCACTTCTCCAGTCGTTGGAGTAATATGATGTGGTCAACCGTATCAAATGCAGCACTGAGATCCAGTAAAACCAACACTGACATTTTTCCAGCGTCAGTATTCAGACATATGTCATTCATGACTTTGGTCAGAGCAGTCTCGGTGCTGTGGTGCTGTCTAAAACCTGACTGGAAGACATCAGAACGGTGGTTTTCTCTTAAAAAGTCATTTTGCTGATGAAAAACTGCTTTTTCGATGATTTTACTTATAAATGGAAGATTCCAGGTTTTCCAGGACACGTGGGAACCCTGATTATTTGACCTCTTCAAGGCAAATACATAAATCATTTCCAACTCAGCTCGTTTGAACAATTCATGTGAACAACTTTATTTGTTCACTTCATAGTATTAGTAGTACTAAACTACTTTTTATTTCATCACATTCATCATCCAATCAGAGCTGAAAACACTCTGACCCCGACACTTCTGAGCTAAACCTCCTCATAATAGCAGCAAGATGACTTCAAAAATGACTTCATGGCCAGCTTTTTACCCTCACTGCAGGAGGCTTTTCTCTGTAATTTTACTGCCCAGAACAATTATCCTCTGAAGAAATAATGATGTAATACAGATATATGGCCACAGGGGGGCAGCACATTCATGTAATACTGCCATGGTTGTAAATGTTTGGACAGTAAAACCTCTATAATCACGCTTGGTTTTTGTGTTTTATCTTATGAAACAAAGAAGATGATGAAGCAAGTTCATCAGAGGTTAAACAGGAGTGGCAGATGGTTACATGAAGGGTTTATCTGAGAAAAGAGGGAGGATTTAATCACCTAATAAGCTGAATATAAAGACTAAAGAAGCTTCTTATAGCAGCCTGATGTTGCTGCTATTATCAGGAGGGTTCGGATCTGAGGGACTCTGGCCAATGTCCTTCCCCAGATCCAAAGAGGAAAACCAAACCCAGATGGTCAAAACTGTGGGAGGACAGAAGACTTTACAACACCTTCACACTGATCTACAAGATCCACCTCCTACTGTTTGTGGCTGCATCATAGTTAAAAGGGAGCTGAAAAGAAATCCTACAAAGATATTCTGACCAGGCTTTTTGTCTTCTGCACAGATCAAACTAAATTTGCCTGCCTCGCTGCATCTGCGTGTGCTTTGACTCTGTGCAGAACACAGCAGCATCACATTAGGAAGGTGTCCTGGAGCAAAACAGACCGGCCAACGCGTCTGCACAAGATAATGATCCAAAACATGAGGCCAGAGGAAGAGGAGCGACGATCCTGCTGCAGAACAGGAGGAAGCAAACGGAGGGGACGTCCGTTAGGGATGGACATCACTGCTTTGATCACAATACCATATATCGATATAGTGGATAGCAATTCAATGTTTGCCGATATCTCAAATTCAGTCACGATACAATTTCGATTCTATTTGATTTAGGATCCACTAATTGATTTAAAATGATATAAAACAATATTACAAGTAATAAACAAGGTTATTGTTTTTTACATACCTGTAGCTCCTACTTACTAGGAAGTACATACAGTATGTAGTACAATCTCCCTGAGTCATGTCTCTCCACAGCACAACTATAAACATGTATTTAGCCATTTTCATAATCAAAGTGGGTTTGATAGAGGTTTTTGTGCATTTAGATTGATTTACAATCGATACGTCTATCTATATCGATACATCAGTCGATGTATTGTTACACCCCTAACGTCCATCACTAAAGGTGGGCTGGTCACACGAGACTGGGTCAGGCTATCAGCTCAGAGGTTTAAGGTCCCTTTAAAGGAATAGTACACCCACAGAATGATGGTCCTTCATCTTCTCCTCATCCTCATGCTGAGCAAGACTCTGGAGCACTTTTTAAAATCTCAAATGCAGCCGAAGATCCGGAGAGATTTTCGTTATCCGCCGACTTCAGCGGCGACTGAACCAAAAAGGTCCATAAAAGTCCACAAAAACTTGTCAATATTCCTCCGTACTGCTCGTCCAATGTAATCCAAGTGTCCTGAGTGGGTTTATAAACGTCTTCATGGTCCTGCTTATTCATCTGAGTTGCTTTTACACTATAAGCACTGGCAGACCCTGAGGTCCTCTGGTACCGGCCTTTTAGTTGTTCCTGAAGTGGCAGGGTCCACAACGAGGGTCTGGGAAGTGTTGTAGTCAAGACCACACCACTAAGACATAACAGAGACCAGGGACCAAAGCTCTGTTTCCACCAGCGGATCTGGGTCGAGTCGGTCCACGTTTTGTTGCGTCTCCACAGATAAAGACTGGGACGGGTAGCCTTATACCCTATGTACCACTCCTACTTTTTTGGTACCCTTCAGTAGGGGTACTCATCTAACCAGTCTGGACCAAAGAGGTGGAGCTAACACATTGCAATCAGTTGACTGGTTGAAAAAAACAGATCAGTTCATCACTTCCCACGTGACCCGGCATAAAAACAAAGCAGGGGTGACCCCTTTGTTTCTGTGGTGCTTTGTGTAGCAGGACAAATGAGGGCCCGGACGGGACTTGATCCCCAGACTCTCAAGTGAGAGTCATGCATGCTGAACATTCAGCCAAAGGGAGATTCCCTTGGCCAAGTAGCCAGGGCGTATGATCACCTGGAGGACCGTCAACTGCCACATCTGGTTAAAAGCCGTTGCACTGCGATGATGTCACGCCATCATGTAGCAGCGCTATCTGGTTAATTCTCCTCCTCCAGGGTAAGGGGACAGTTGCTGTGGGATGCAACGTGAAATCATCACATCCGTACCAAAACACACCCGACCCGACCCGCGGGTGGAAACGGGGCTCAAGACATTTCCCAGTCTTGTACAATGTCTTGGTCTTAGAACCATCTTGGTCTTGTCTCGGTTTCTGGTCTCGGTAATATCTTGGTGCTAGGTGGTGTGGTCTTGACTACAACACTAGGCCCAGGTAGGATTCAATCCTCAGACTCCCAAGTGAGAGTCATGTGTGCCAGCCAGTGAGCTAAAGGGACATGCTTGTGTCCAAGTAGCCAGGGCGTATGATCAATGGGAGGCATAGTGACAGGACCCCACACTGTCACATCTCTCCCCCTCCTTCCACAAGCACGTCCTCATGCTCCGTACAGGCTGCCACCAATTTCGAATCCATGGATTGTTTACCAGCATCACGTGGATTCTGCCGACAACGCCAGAATGTGGCAAGGTACACACGGAGGGCCCGGGAGGGATTTAATCCCACATTCCCAGTTGAGTGTCGTGTGCTTAACCAGTCAGCCAAAGGGATACCTCCGTGACCAAGTAGCGTGGGTGTGTGATCAATGGGAGGCATAGTGTCAGGACTGTCCACTAAGGTTCGTACCAAAACCCACAGTGAGGCCCCGTTTTGGCATTATGGGCCTCACCTGTGGACCAGTCTGCAGACCATTGATGTTTTTACAAAGAGGCTCAAGACCTCTTAGCCTAGCTTTTAGCTCGGATTTATTCATTTTGATTAGTTAATATTTATTACAATACATTTTGTTTTATTTTTTCCCAAGTATGAACATGTCTGTATAAATTTTAAACATGTTGGTTTTATTGTTTTTGGATAAATTTGCTCTTTGTTTAGTTTTTTGTTTCCCTCCGGTGTTGTCCTCATTGGGGTCCCCTCCATTGGTGCTACCTCATCTCTGATTGCCTGGTTGTTGCCATGGTGACTGTCCTGGTTTGGCTGGTCGGTGTCCAGTGTGCAGCCTTACAGTTGGGGGGTGGGCCCTGTCTGCCTGGACCTGGATGGCTCCCATGGTGGTGGCCAGGGTAGGGGGGTTCTTGAGGTGGACAGACCCCCTAGGACAGGGGTCGGCAACCCAAAATGTTCAAAGAGCCATATTGGACCAAAAAAAAAAACGAAAAACAAATCTGTCTGGAGCCGCAAAAATGTAAAAGTCTTAAATAAGCCGGTCGGCAACCTGTTTCAGCCAAACAGCCTTTTAGACCCGTTTCCTACAATAAAGAAAACACTGGAGCATCAACTGACTTTTAACATTGATAATTAAATAAAACTTTAACGTTAAATGTGTTGCATTTAACATAAAAACGAGAAAACGAAATTACATTTCTGCATCCAGCAAAAAAACATTTTAAACTAAAAAAAAGAAAAGACGTCGGGTTGAAGGTCACTTTTTTTTTTTTTTAAATCTATTTTAGTTGTATTTATGTAGGATGGAAAAAGACGCAGCTTTGATAATCTACCAGCAGCAAACCAAACACGCTGTCCTGTCTGTGCCGTCATCCTTTTACTGGCGCGTGCAGTAAGCTACCCGAAAAAGGAAATTACTGTTTCACAAAATATGAACATAGCTACGCAAAAATAATCTGGTCAGCAGTGAAAACAAATGAACCTGCCCACGCAGCGCTGAACATGCTCAGTGCATCAGACACTTTTCTTCTCTATCGTCGGCCTGCCTGCTGGAGAAGTGATCAAAGCGCAGCATGACAGGGTCGGAGTGGACAAATAAGCTTTTGCTCGTTTATTATTCACTTTAAATGCCAGAACTGCAGCAACAGCACAACAGAGACGCTCCGCTGTGAGGCGTTCGTGGGACAGTGCGCCAGGAGGAAAGTTCAGCGCTCCGCGGCACGTCCACACTCAGTGATATTCTTTGTTTGTAATTAATTCCGTTTTTAATGTTTAATTCCGTGATTGCTGATTCAATAGGGCTGTATCATGCTATGCTGCACAATAGCGGCACGTGAGCATGAAGTGCAGTTATTAACACTGATTGGCTGCGTAAAGGTTTGTGAGACGCATCATAGCATGCTGGACAGTTACTCGCCGTTTCACTGCAGTTACCTGCTTGTTGCACCTGACACTCAATGGGCTGCTTTGCAAAATGGTAAAATATAAATTATGTCTTTATTTTAATAGTTGAGTTGGATTTTATTTCACGTGCTGCATTTGCAGTGCTCGGAGAACTCGGGAAAAGTGCGCAACTGTACATGAATCTCTCAGAGGGATCATCATAATCCTCAAATTTAGAATAAGATAAGAAACTTTATCGTCTCTCAAGGGGACATTTGTCTTGGTCTTTTAGAATCACATTATTAAAGTGAACCAACCAAAATACAATACACTTTAGTAGAATAGACATTAATTCATTTTCCAATGCCAGGGAGCCGCAACAGAGGGACTAAAGAGCCGCATGCGGCTCCGGAGCCGCGGGTTGCCGACCCCTGGTTTAGGACATTGTTTCTTCCCCATATTCCTTCAGACTGTTATTCTTTAGAGATAGTGTGCTTTTAAAAGAGCTAGTGGGGCATGGGTGAGGGTGGTTGGGGGGGGGGGGGGGTTATGGGTGGGGGTGAGAGGAAGATGGATGTGTGTAGAAGTGCTTTTAAAAAAAATCTATTTAATAGTTTTATTATGTGAAGTAGGGCTGTGCAATTAAACTGATTGTGATCTGACTGTGGTTGGGCTGCATGGTGGTGTGGTGGTTAGCACCACAGCCTCACAGTAAGAGAGGTCATAAGTTCAATTCCTGGCTGGGGAGGGGTTCGAACAATTCCAACACTGGCCTTCCTGTGTGGAGTTTGCATGTTCTCCCGTGTATGCGTGGATTCTCTCTGGTAGGGATGGCCAAATGAGGCTTTCCAGCCAATTGGTTTGGGAAAAGGTTCAGTACTCGGGGTTTCATTCATACTCCTCTTTAGTGTCATCTAGTGTTAAAATGGGTCCACATCAGCCCAAACAAAAATGCACTCAAACCATCTCAGTAGTGCCCATGACCAGAAAATAAAGGATTTGTCAAATAAATTAGCAGCATCCAACAAATACAATGTGGATTATCCGTGCCTTTAAGTATTTGACTCATAGTTTGACAATAAAATGTTGCAAAATAAATAAGAAAGCGCGCGCGGGATTCGAACCACAGCCTCCCGAGTAAAAGGCAAACTTGCTAACTGCTGTACCATGACGACACAGCAAATACACGGCGCATGATCTATATGACAGAAAATGGCGGCGTTTTGTCATATCATTTCATGTTATATTTGGCATAGATTAACTGTTGTAATAGTGACTATGTATGTGTGCAGTGCTTATGGAACTCCACGTATGAGGTGACATGGGGCTGAAATCTGTTCATTGAGGAAAAGGAGCGTCTTCAGTGTTCGATTTGGCGACTTCATAATCTTCAAATAATGTGCAGCTGCAGAGGAACATAAATCGGTAGGAAAATTGATAATACTGTGGATTTCTGTGGCTGTATGTCAGGATCTTTCTGTCTTTGTATTTTGAGCTCGGATAAATTATCTGTCAACTTCAATCTAACGACTTCCGAATGTTTCTTGTGCAGATGTGAAACACAGACCGACACGTTACGTCATCTTCACAAACCGAGGCCTCGTTTCGCGTTGGTCACGTGACTCCTATGCTGACAACACGAGCTCCGAAACTAAGCTTCGTTAGGAACGCCCCCTTTTTCTCGACACGCGCTTCGGAGTCTCAGTTCATCGGGCACATCACTACTCTCCGGGTTCTTCCCACCATCCAAAGACATGATGTTAGGTTAATGATCACTCTAAATTGCCTCTATGAATGAATGTGAGCGTGAATGGTTGTCCGTCTCTCTGTGTTGGTCCTGTGACAGACTGGCGACCTGTCCAGGTGTTCCTGCCTCTCACCTGATAATAGCTGGGATAGGCTCCAGCAACCCCCGCGACCCTGAACTGGATAAGCGGTACAGAAAATGATGGCTGTGATTTCAATTTTTGTGTCAACCTGCGCACTCGTATAATTGAGCGGAAACAATTGTATTTTTTTGCATTTTTCTTGGCACAATTTCTAGAAGTTATTCAGAGGTTATCCCAGGCGATTTGTTGGGTGTCATTTACAAAATGTTAGATTTGGAATGTTCTGGCATTGCACTAAAGCTCACCAAAGATTATTTTAGGATATGTTTATATAAATAAGTATATTTATTTTATTTTTCAAAGATATAGAAATTGCAGAACAACTAGATGCATTTTGGATACGTTTATGTTTTACGCAATAATTTAACAATATTAAATGAATAAAATATACTTTAAATGTTTTATACATTGCAAAACTGCTGCAAGGTACATTTTTGTTGCCTATATTTATTTTTAATGCTAGAAACCTTACAAAGAATTGCTAAATTCATTTATTGTGTAACTGGAAAATAATCATTTGACAAATCGTGATTTCAATATTGGCCAAAATAATCATGATTTTTTCTATAATCGAGCAGCCCTAATGTGAAGCACATTGTATTGTTTTATGCATGAAAAGTGCTGTATAAATAAAGTTTGATTTGATAAAAAGAAAAATGACAGCACAGAAGATGAACCAGCTGAAAACACTTTATTTCACTTTTGTAGCCACAGATTACAGACAGATATGCACGACCAGAAGCCGTGGTTCCCCCCCGTCCTCTCTGAGCTGGTCCGGACGAAGCTCATTGGTGGTTTCCAGGATCAACTGTAGCTGCAGTCCGGCTTTCCTACGCTCGGCTCAGAGCTCTGCAGTCATGATGAACATCTCTGGAACCTGATACCTAATCTTCCTGATCTGTGTTAACGGCTGCTCACGTTTCAGCAGCAGCCAGTAACCACATGGTTTCCATTTCCATCTTCCTCAGCGGGATATTCCTGAAGTTCTGGAGTGAAATAACGTTTCCTGCTTTCCCTCCACCTTGTCACCATCCTTTCCCTCCCTCCCAGCCTCTTTAACCCCCCACCCCCCACCCCAGCAGTGCTCCGGCTTAGTCATGAACGATGTTTCCCGCCCAGGTCTCGTGTTTGGTCCCTGGCTTGAGATGGGTGATGGTCACCTCCACCGCTTGGACCTTCTCATGTTTGGGTGGGATGGCGCAGACCTTGTAGCTCACCTCATCACCTTCCACCGGGACGTACTCTCCCTCGATGCTGGAGGAAGACGAAGACGAGGACAGGTTATTAAACAGAAGAGCCAGGCCTCCCCCCGGCCCTGAAGTGAAGAGCCAGTGACCGAACCTTTTTCATCTGCATACCATGTCTCCATTCTGGCTTTCAGGCATTGAAACAAACACTCATCAGAAACTACAGTATTTCAGTTAGAGGTGCAACAGTTTGGTTGAATGATTCGATTCATATCACGATTCATGGTTTCTGATTCAATTTATGGATATCGGTTCATTTATAACGATTCGATACAATTCAGTGACTTGAAATCAAGTTAGAAACCATGAATGGTGATATGAATCAAATCATTACTCCCCTAACTTCCATATTTACATTTTTCCTCATTTCCAGTTATTTCTGCTACTATTTACTTTCTATCCTCACAAAACCAACTCAGCTGCATCAGAAATAGACCTGCACAAAAAACCTGATTGCAATTTTTCTGACAAATATTGTGATTCAATTTGCGATTTTTACATTTATACTTTTAAATGCATAAAACTAAAATTATCAATGAAAGAAGTTGTTTCTTTTACAACAATAATCGACTTTAAAAACTATTTATGTGTCCAGCATCCTATCCTGATGTTGAACCTGAGAAATCTCTGATAAAAACTACAGTGATGGAGGTTGTTCAGTGTTTTGTGATTACTACCAAAATGAATAATTATAGTTACTTTTTGGAGAAGGAATTAGTAAAAGTGTTTAAAATGGAGGTTCAGCTTTGTAAAAATAATCACTTGGAAAAGTAATTATTCCGTTACTTTTTAATATTCCCACTGGCTTAACTTTAATCTGTGTTGAATTATTCCTGATAAAAGTGAAAATCAGATCTCACTGATGAATGAAACGGAAACTTAACAGAATAAATAAACAGAATGTCGGACAGTCGGACTGACGGACGTCTGAGGAGCTTCATCTCTATCGGCTTCCAGCCGACACGAAGAAACACGTAGTTTTAATGAACATTTCACGTTGTTCGTGTCTTTTATCTCTGAGAGAAACTCACGTTTGTGATTCCAGATTATAATTCTTCCCGTTTTCTCTGGATTCACCGTTGCTGCGTCTCTAGTGTGTGTGTGTGTGTGTGTGTGCGCGCACGCAGCTGTGCGCACGTTGAGTCGTGCTTGCTGACAGTTCATCTTCATCAGCCATCGTCATCACTTGTTTGTGGCTGTTTTATAAACTGGATTCATACTCGTGCGCGTCTGTCAGGTTGGTGACGCTGCTGTCCTGCAGGTCTGCAGAGGCTCCGCATGAACATCTTCCTGCA
Organism: Atherinomorus stipes; assembly: GCA_023101725.1. NCBI lineage: Eukaryota > Metazoa > Chordata > Actinopteri > Atheriniformes > Atherinidae > Atherinomorus > Atherinomorus stipes. Next base: position 31,662 of record JALJCO010002327.1, on the reverse strand, counting down.
GTGCAGCTGGTCTGAACAGTTATCATGAGGACGCAACTCTGGAGCTCATGACGAGTGACCAGGTGTAACCGGATCACTCCGCCTCCTCTCGTGTCGTTTCTGTTAACGCCATTATTCCATCACTGTTACCAACAGCTCCTCTCCCGTTAACGAAGCTCCTTCAGCCGTTTTTATGTAGATAATCAGTCACCATGAAAACATTTCGCTCACAGTGCAACGTGAGGTACACGTGCACTGTTTGTTGTTAATGCTGCTGACTGCAGCCGGTGCACATACAAGCTCGTTTTACATCAACATTACTGATTGGCCGGCAAGCCAGGAACGCGGGGCTCGTCCATTTTGATTGGCGAATAGGTTTGTCACTCAAATATTAAAGAAAAAACCAAACAAACCTCAGGCTCATGAGGTTATCGCAGTAGTTTAAACCTCAATATCGATGCGGTTAAGGTTAATCGTGCAGCCCTCATCAGAAAGCTCTTCTTTCTTTCTTTATTCAGTTTTCACAATGTCAGTGTTGGTTTTACTGGATCTCAGTGCTGCATTTGATACAGTTGACCGCATTATATCACTCCAACCACTGGAGAACTGGGTGGTCTCTCTTGAACCAGTTTAGCACAGAACCAAACGTACTTGGAGAACAGGAAGTACTTTGTGTCAGTAGGTAATTTTACATCTGAGCAGACAAAAATGACCTGTGGAGTTCCTCAGGGCTCTATCCTTGGGCCTCTTCTGTTTAACATCTACATGCTCCCACTGGCTCAGGTTATAAAGAACAACAATATTAGTTACCATAGATACGCAGATGACACACAGCTATATATTACAGTGTCACCAGGAGACCGGGGCCCTGTACAGGCTCTTGGTAAATGTATTGAGTAGATTAATGACTGGATGTGCCTCAACTTTCTTCAGCTGAACAAAAACGAAACTGAGGTGAATGTTTTTGGAGCCAAAGAGAAACGACAGCAGGTTGTCACAGAACTTCAGTCCATCCACATAAAAACCACCAATCAGGCCAGAAATCTGGATGTAGTGATGGACTCAGACCTAAAAACCACCAACCAGACCAGAAATCTGGATGTAGTGATGGACTCAGACCTAAAAACCACCAACCAGACCAGAAATCTGGGTGTAGTGATGAACTCAGACCGAAAAACCACCAACCAGACCAGAAATCTGGCTGTAGTGATGGACTCAGACCTAAAAACCACCAACCAGACCAGAAATCTGGGTGTAGTGATGGACTCAGACCTAAAAACCACCAACCAGACCAGAAATCTGGGTGTAGTGATGGACTCAGACCTAAACTTTGAAAAACACATCAAAGCGATCACTAAATCAGCCGACTATCACCTGAAGAACATCTCAAGGATAAAAGATCTGATGTCTCAGGAAAATCTGGAAAAACTAGTCCATCATCATCTTCAGTCGGCTTGACTACTGTAACAGCGTCTTTACTGGTCTACCTAAAAAAACAGTTAAACAGCTGCAGCTCATTCAGAACTCTGCTGCCCGAGTTCTCACAAAGACCAGAAAAGTGGACCACATCAGTCCAGTTCTCAGGTCTTTACACTGGCTGCCGGTCCGTCAGAGAATAGACTTTAAAGTTCTGCTGCTGGTCTATAAAGCTCGGAATGGTTTAGGCCCAAAATACATCAGTGACCTCTGACCCAGTATGAACCTACGAGACCCCAGGTCATCTGGATCCGGTCTTTTATCAGTTCCAGAGTCAGAACCAGACCTGGATCCGGTCTTTTATCAGTTCCAGAACCAGAACCAGACCTGAATCCGGTCTTTTATCAGTTCCAGAACCAGAACCAGACCTGAATCCGGTCTTTTATCAGTTCCAAGTCACCACCTAACCGCTTTACGTCCCCCCCGCTACACCACCAAACCAACATGGAGAAGCTGCGTTCAGCTTCTGTGCTCCACATGTCTGGAACAAACTCCCAGAAAGTCTCAGATCAGCTGAAACAGTTTATTTAAATCCAGGTTGAAGACCCACCTGTTCTCAGCTGCATTTACGTAGATTTTATTAAAAAGTTAAAATCTGCACGTCTCTGTATTGTCTTTTTTTTATCCTAAATGCTTTTAATTTTAAATCAGTCTCCTAATTTTTTGCTCTTATTAATTTTCTTCCCTTCTGCACCCGCTGTAATGCTTATAATGTTTAATGTAAAGCACTTTGAATTGTCCTGTACATGAAATGTGTTATACAGATAAACTGGCCTTGGCTTTATTCCAGCCACATAGGACCATTATTTTTCTTCTTTTCAGACACACAGAACTTTCTGCTCACTTGTTGATCTTTGGCTGCTCCTGATTGGACATTACCGTCACTTTAAGCTCTCCGATTGGTGGAAAGATGGGCAGGAAGCGTCTTCATCGTCACTTTAGTGTCGTCACAGTTGCTAGGCAACAAGAGGTATACTGAGGAGGCAAGACTGTCCGAATTTTACAGCCTGTCACTTCCGCCTTATGCGGTCTGAGGAGGACCCGGACTACGTAGACCGGGTAGGATGCGTCCTTCAAAAGGTCCTAGCCCCTGAATTTGGACACAGCGAGTCTCTGAATAAACAGCATTTAGTGGCTGGATTTTAAACCTCCTGGACGGGATAGAAATGCTGGAAAGCCTGCGTAGATCACCTGAAGGACGAAATGTCATCACAGAGTTACGCACGACCGTTCCTGAGGAACTGGTGAGGATATAAGTGATGGTCTTCTGGGATGCCATAGTTTTATGGAGTTTTAGGGTCTAAATAAACTGATTAAATCCATCCATCACCCAGCATTCCTCCATTACTTTACTTTAGTCAAAGACTGAATCTGATGGTACGGTCAACTGCACAGCAGCTTTCCAACGTTCCACACCTGCTTTCAGTCTGTGGTCCCGTCTGATGACATCACGTCTACACGTTCTGTTAAATGTGTCGTTTAACAACCATCCTGTCTCTGAGAGCTGAACACGCTCAGGTTTGTGTTCGTGCGCGACGTCGTTCCATTTCAAAGCCGTGCGTGAAGACAAAGGCAGCGTGGTGAAGGTCAGCGGATAATCTGCCGTCCTCCCACTCGCACCCCTGATGTGGGCGATGAAGACCACGGCAGCCCTCACACTCATCATCACACACACACACTTACTCCGAGATATGGACGAAGATGTCGTTGCCTCCGTCTGACGGGATGATGAAGCCGTGGCCTTTGGAGCGGGAGAAGCACTTACACGTGCCCGTAAACACCGGCCCCTCGGCTGCACGGGCCGTCCTGTAGTTACAGACAGATGGGGGGGGTCGTTTTAGCTCACAGCATCAGACTCTGCTGTAATCTTTTATAGTGATGCAGTTTAATGTTTAAAGAAGCTCCTAACTCGACCAGTTAACACATGTAACAGAAAACTGGCTCATTTTTAAAGGATTTTAGGCCGTTTGTTTTTGGCAGTTGTCACAAAAACTTCATGAGTGGAAAATGTCAACGATGAAACACTTTGACAGACATAAAATAATATTGTACCACCAACAAAGTTATTCCCAGACTTATTGGCTGGACAGTGTTCATGTCCCAGCATGGTGTGAAGCGTCCTTAAACACGTGTGAAACTGGACATACAGTCGTCCTCAAACTATTCGTCCCCTCCCATTACATAAGGAGAAAAATCAGTGAAAAAAGTTCAAATTGACAAATGTAATAAATAAAAAAGTTTTACAAAATCATGATTCTGAATTATGGTTCAACAGAAATATTAAAAACAAACAAAAAATAAAACAAGTAAACAAGCATGATGGTGCTCAGAAGCTAAAATGTTGCTGAGCAACACTTTGAGACAATCACTGCAATCAGGTGTTTCTGTAACGTCCAATCAGACGTCTGCACCTGCTGACAGGTATGCTGGTCCATGTTCTTGAGCAAAGTGCTCTAATACATCTGGGGAAGTTTTGTTTGTTTGTCTTTTAATGTTTTTTTTTTTTTTTTTTTTTTTACAAAAATTCAAAGTCAATAGTGCATTTTGCTAAATTATAATTTCATAAATTTTTATTTATTATTACTTTTGAGTTATTTGACTTACTATTGTCAGTTTAGCCTTATATATACACATATATATGTATATATATATATATATATATATATATACATATATATATATATATATATAAATATAATAAATAAAAATATATATATATATATATATATATATATATATATATATATATATATATATATATATATATATATTATATATACGGTCGTCCTCAAAATGATTCATACCCTCCAATTAAAGAAAAGGCTGAATTGACAATAGTTATTCAAATAACAAGAAAGTACATAAATTAATAAATAAAATTTTACAAAATTATAATTTAGTGAAATAAATTGTTGCTTTTAAATTGGGGTTGAAAAGAAAAACTGTCCCAGACACATTAGAGCACCTTGACATCCAACATACCTGTCATCAGGTGCAGACGTCTGATTCGGAAGACTGTATGCATGCATATATATATATATATATATATATATATATATATATATATATTAAGTATGATGAACTGAAAAATTACAAAAGGAAAAACTGGAATGAAATGGAATAAAATTAATGTTCAAGAAAATAAAGAATATAGACAAATACTTAAGTCTGAATAAAAGTAAATGCATAAATAAAATAAGTTACAAACATTAAAAGGACATCAGTGCAAGTTAAGGGTTTAATGGGACAGTGTATCCTCATTTCTGAATAATAATTAAATAATTAAATAACTAATGGGAAAGAAAGTAAATAATTTGATTAAATCAATTTTAAAAAACAATATTGATTTGATTCCATTTTCCAAAGCTGCTCTATGAAAGCTGAACCTGGGCAGTTGGTAAATGAATAACTCTGCCATGTCTGGGATTATTTCATCACATTATTTTCATTAAATCATTTTCTGTCATAATCCTTTTTGACCATTTTCCTTGTTGATTGTATTTAACTCAATGAAAAAACTGGGTGAACATCCTCCAGCTAAGTTTGTTTTTGGTATTTTGGTGGCGGTTGTCAGTCACCAGTCAGGAGAAACTGGCTCCAGCATTCCATTCAAATGAACAAACAACTATCTCGTGTGCATTTACGCTCTAAAATCTTTTAAACGAGCAGACACGAGTCTTCTCCTGTAAAACTCTGGTTCTTTGAAGCAACCTGCAGCTTTAATGAACCCTCAGACTTCAGGTGCTGCAGCTGGACCGCCGTTTCCCCGTGTCTGTGCAGGTGTGTTCGTGTCCTCACGCTGAGTAGGTCCTGTTCCTGCGCGTGGGCAGCGGGCTGGGGATGAGGTATCCTCTCATGGGGGAGGGGGAGCGCTCCCGGAGCTTACTGGCTGGAGGCAGCAGGGACTCTGAAGGAAAACAGAGTTTCATTAGGACGGCTGAGTCACAGCAGCGCGGCACGAGGCTGGTCCGGTCCGTCTACATGCCACAGAGCAGCGACACGCCGCACAGATCCATCACTCCCTCTGAGGCTGCTCGTTTTACTGCTGTTACTCTGGTAAAAAAAACTCCAAGAGCATTCATGTTTTCACTTCACTCCAGAGTATGACTGTGTGCCTTCATCCATCTCCGGTCAGAAACCAAACCGGACAAAGACGATGTGGAGCAGAAAATCCTGATCCATGGCTCCTCAGTGGGCTGGAAGGACTGACTGCATGGCTGCATGTGCAGCTGAACCCAGCTCTGCAGCTGCAGCAGCTTTCTGCAGCTGCAGCAGCTTTCTGCAGCAGCTTTCTGCAGCTGCTCTGTGGAGCGGCCTCTGAATGCAGCATGCATGCAAACGCCGTTCACTTTGTTTAAAACTCAAACATCCTCCTGTCCTCACACTCACAAAGCTCCTGCATGCATGCAAATACGCTGGACTTTCGCTCAAAACTCCTCTCGCATTTAGACGGGGTGCGCTTGTTCTAATGCAGATTTGTAAATTTTATGACTTTTTAACTCATTGACTGCCAGACCTTTTCTGAGCAGAGCTCCATATTAGCAGGATTTTTAAGCATTTTCACAGATTTTGGGAGATCCACAGAATATTGTGTACTATGCCAATACAAACACTGAATGTACCAAAGGAAAGCTTAGACTCTCTTCTTTTATCAGAGAAAAACCATTTGTTTCTAGCTTTTTCCATTCTTTAGTAATCTGCAGTAGAACATGGATGTGTTGCAGCAAAAATGCTTCTTTTGACCAAAAATCTGAGAAAACGAGCTTTAAATGCTGCAATGCTTCAAGTGGAAAAGTGTCTTTGATGCCAATATTTTATTACTTTAGTAACACCTTCATCATCTGATCAGCTGTTTACTTCTATGAAACAACAAATACAACACTGAGAAAAGAGTTTTGGAGGCAAAATAATTATTTACTAGCTGAATAAGCCACAAGTTTGTTTCACAGCATAACATTTAGCAGAAACGTCTCTTTCTGTCCGTTACTCCCTCCTTCTTTCCATTCAGCCAGTTCTGCTTCAGTGACCTGCTTTTACATTCAGCTGGCGCACTTCGCCGCTATTTCAATCTATGGATCGTGTCTTTGATCAATCGTGTTACTGTCTGTCACTATCACTTTTTCTACAAACTTTCCTCTCATGTCCCCCCCACCTAGACTGCATTGATTACGAGCAGTCGCCATGTGTGCAGTTGTGGTACAAAAGGTGACCCAGCAGCTCTGAGGCGTTTTCAGAGGGTCTTCTTTGCCAGCACACCTAGCTGGGGCCGCTCACCATTAAACCACTCAAAATCACCGAAAATCAAGAGGAAACCAGTCAGCGCTGAAAACGTGTTTGTCTGCAGCTTTCGGTCGTTTCTGGGTGGTGGTTTTTTGTGGAAATATTCCAGTAGGTCGCAGATAACGGTCTGTGAAAAACACCGGTTTAATGTGGCTCCTTTCCCCCCACATCCGGAACAGATGTGATGTTTTTTGGGGGGCGTATCCAATTTTGTGGTGTGTATCTATAGCAGCACAACATCACTTCCTGGTAGGTTTTATAAGTTTGTCTGACACCGCCATCTGCTGGATGGGGTGAAAACTACAGAAATAAAGACGATCAACACTTGGTTCTCTCTGACAGAGATTAAAACAGCTCCGCCGATTAAAACCCGCAATTAACGTGTAAACGCGTTATTGGTAGTTAACGCTCGGATTTGAATTAATGTGTTTACAGGTGAATGGCAGCCAGTGAGTGAAGACCCCGCGGGAACCCCGTTATTGACGGTGTTACTAGAAATGACAACTGTCGGGAAATGAAAGAACTTCTATCTGTGGTCTGATAATCTCCCAACAATATTGTTATTATTTTGCATTTATTTAACTGCACTGACTGAACCAGGACGTTTTTTTTATATTTTTACACATGTGAGCAAGCTTGTGAAGCTGCTTTAAGATTGTTAAAGTTTATTTATAGTTGTACTTCCATGGTCATTTCATTAATATTTCTGTGTTCTCCATTATTATTGAATGCATTCTGCATCGTTTCTGTTTAAAAAAACCTTCTGGTATCTTTGTATCCAGCTGTATTTGTATACTAGAAGAGAGGCTTGTGGTCCAACGGCAGCTTTTCCGGGTCCTTCTCATGAACTTCCGTCTGATTGGCTGCCTCCCATCAGTGTATGAAGGAAGCTCCGCCCTCCGCTCTTATTTCGTTACAGACAGGAAATAGAGCCGACAAACAAGTTTGTTCCATCATGCTAACAAACAGTTAGCTAATTAGCTTCTCAACTCCGAAGCTACAGTCGTGCCGTCTTTACTTCTAGTGTGTAGTGGAGGGTTACCTGCCTTCCAATGGACAGATAGAAACCCCACGTGGGATACGCTATTTGCAATGTTACGTAGAAGTGCGAGGCTGTTCCCGATTCGCTCTTTTCTTCGTATTGTTTCTCTGATGAGAAAGCACAGCCGACTGGGGGGAACGCAACGCTAGCAAGTCAGCATGTGTAAGTAAACAAGGGGAAACCCTCCGTATTTCAGAAGGAGCAAGTTAAACCGGTTTTCAGTGGAAGGAGGCCTTTAAGAGTTCTGTGTGTGAGCAGTTGTTAAATAAGTAATTCAGTACATTTATCTCCTTTTTAAAAAAAAAACTGGTAAAAATATTTTTAAGCCAAGTCTGATGTTGCCTTGCACAAAAGAAAGATCCCAGTCTGTTTTCACACAACGAGGTGTGCCGTCAAACAGTACCATGCTGTTTTTTTCCCCTCCTTTTTTCTGTATCGGTATTGGATCGGTATCAGATACCGAAACATCAAATATTGGATCGGAGCCCAAAAAAGGCGGATTGGTGCATCCCTAGTTTTCATTAAACCTGCTTTGTGAAACAGACCCCAGATGATGGACGGTTAACGAGGCTCAGCAGACCAGAATAAACCAGCACAGATGAACCAAACCTGCCATCTTCACTCACAGTCAGGTTTTATGATGCTTCTCTTCATAAATGTGTGTTTGAGACGGAGAAACTGCTGACAGAGGGATGATTCTGGCCACCAGTGACGATTTAACCCTTTAATGTCACGTGGATCTTATCTGGTACAGCTTCTGACACCTTTTGCAAACTTTATGGTAAAAACTGTTGTACACAGCTCTGCGTCAGAGTTGTCACTTTCTCCGTCTTAAATAAGGGTGGTGCTGTGTTGTTACTAGAGATGCACCGATCCGATACCTGGATCGGATGAATGTGGTCGATCCAGCATCCCGATCCAGTCATTTCTGGGCTTTGTTTGTCTTCTGTTTTCATTCATTCATAATAAATGTACACTTTATTTGTTAATAAAAAATATTAAGTACGTTTATATCTGTGTTAATTTATTACCTTTTTTTAACAAGGCTAAATTGTTGGGTGCATTTGTTATCATTATTAGTAGTAGTACTAGTACTAGTATGGTTTTGAATATTGTTGAATACTGTTATTTGTAATATTCTGTTTTGTCTGCTTATTTTCATTTATTTTTCTGTTAACTCTCAAGATTAGATTAGATTAACTTTATAGTCTCTCTGTATTGGGTCATTCTCCCATGCTGCAGTCACAATGCACATATGCTCAGTACACAAACAATAAAAACATAAACACATACAAAAACCGTGCCAGAAAGGGCAAATGTGGTAGTTCCTACATGTCCTGTCTAAACCATCAACACAAAACCCATAAAAGTAGGAACAGAATTTAACATGAGGGCGCTGACAACTATGTTCTAGTCTGAGAATGAAGATCCAAATATGGCCAGAGGAGTTCTGGCTCCAGCGGGAGCAAACATGTGGAAACTGTCTCCAGTGATGAGTAATATCCGGCTAACTGGAACATGAGGCCCTGTGTCAAAAAGCACAAACTCCCCCTTTAAGCTGAAAGAGTCACAAAACCATCCCCGTTAAACCCCAGGTCCACTTATAACAAAGTTCCTCACGTGTTGCCGGGCAGATTAAAGTAAAAACACCATCTGTACCTGGAGAACTGGGGGACTTGGCTGGGGGCAGCGGGGGGGTCATAGGTCGGGACTCCTGGATGGCAGCCTCGGAGGACATGTCAGCAGCGTGACGGATGCAGAGGGTGGGGAGGCAGGACTGGGGAAGGGGGGTCACTCTAGAGTTAGCACGATGGAGCTTCTGAGACCTGAAGAGGACAGAAGAAGAGCTTTAACACCGCTGGACACACACACACACACACACACATGCACACACATGCACACACACACACACACACACACACACACACACACACACACACACACACACACACACACACACACACACACATAAACACGCACATACACACACGCACACACACACACACACGCATGCACACACACGCACACACACACACACACACACACACGCGTGTGTGTCTCACCTACTCATCCTTCAAAAGAAACCTGAGACACTGAAGGAGGTGATTCACCTCATTACCATGGCAACGATAATTTCAGAATGGTCTGATCATCCGTGACGAGATCAGACCCCTTGTTCAGACTGTGGGGGACTGAGGACCCCCCAGCCCCCTCCACCAGGAAATAATGGTGGCTTAAAGTCGTTTTATCAGAGCAAACAGGTGCAGAGACACTAGCAGAGGTTTAGTGATCTCGTTTAACTCTGTAGTGTAAAAGCAGCCGGTGAAACAGACGAGGAAGAAGCTCTGCTCATCCTCTGTGATGGTAAAATACTCATTAATATAACTGATTTAAAGTTTAGAACATGAGTGTTCACTCTACAATGCACACTCGCGTAGTACTCCCATGTACTCAGAGTACCACAAATCTATGCAGCACATAAAATAAAATCTAACCTGAACCTGTTTTAAAGGTGACAGCCGCAACTTTTTACCAAAAATGAATAAAAAAATAAAACATGCACAGAATGTCTACAGGTATGCTGAGTCATAGGATTCATTTTATACATTTTTTATAGCATATATTTGTTTTAAAATTTTGGGCATGTCCAAAAACAAAGTTTTACATCTGATTGATTACCATGCCGACGTTGGGATTCCTCGCCGTTAGCATTACCGCGGGATTTGCTAGCTCAGTTGCTGTGAATATGAACCCAGCTTCATGCTGGCGTGTCGTCGGCGTAACCACCATCAGTCTGCAGAGGCCTGGTGTTCATCCCAGCTACGCCGCAGAGGCACGCAAGGACTCGCTCGTGATTGGTCAGTGTCATTACGCGTCTCTGGATGTTTGGGTTTTGTAGCTGAATGAATGAATGAATGGATGAATGAATGAATGAATGTATGGATGAATGAATGAATGAATGAATGAATGCATGAATGAATGAATGAATGAATGTATGGATGAATGAATGCATGAATGAATGAATGCATGAATGAATGCATGAATGAATGAATGAATGCATGCATGAATGAATGCATGAATGAATGAATGAATGTATGGATGAATGAATGCATGAATGAATGAATGCATGAATGAATGAATGAATGAATGTATGGATGAATGAATGTATGGATGAATGAATGAATGAATGAATGCATGAATGAATGAATGAATGTATGGATGAATGAATGCATGAATGTATGGATGGATAAATAAATGAATGAATGAATGAATGAATGAATATATGGATGAATGAATGCATGAATGAATGAATGAATGCATGCATGAATGACTGAACAAACGAAAGAATGAATGAACGAACGGATGAACGAAAGAATGAATGAATGACTGAAAGAATGAATGAACGAAAGAATGAATGACTGAACGAATGAATGAACGAAAGAATGAATGAACGAACGGATGAACGAAAGAATGAATGAACGAAAGGATGAATGAACGAAAGGATGAATGAACGAAAGGATGAATGAACGAACGGATGAACAAAAGAATGAATGAACGAAAGGATGAACAAACGAAAGAATGAATGAACGAACGGATGAATGAATGACTGAAAGAATGAATGAACGAAAGAATGAATGACTGAACGAATGAATGAACGAACGGATGAACGAAAGAATGAATGAACGAAAGAATGAATGAACGAAAGGATGAATGAACGAAAGGATGAATGAACGAAAGGATGAATGACTGAACGAATGAACGAAAGAATGAATGAACGAAAGAATGCATGAATAACTGAACAAACGAAAGAATGAATGAACGAACGGATGAATGACTGAACGAATGAATGAACGAACGGATGAACGAAAGAATGAATGAACGAAAGGATGAATGAACGAAAGGATGAATGAACGAAAGAATGCATGAATAACTGAACGAAACGAAAGGATGAATGAACGAAAGGATGAATGACTGAACGAATGAATGAACGAACGGATGAACGAAAGAATGAATGAACGAAAGGATGAATGAACGAAAGGATGAATGAACGAAAGAATGCATGAATAACTGAACAAACGAAAGAATGAATGAACGAACGGATGAATGAACGAAAGAATGAATGGATGGATGGATGAAAGAATGAATGAATGAATGAAAGGAAGGAAAGGAAAGGGAAGATGATTGCTGCTGCAGACGGCATTGCTAACTCTTCTGGAAACAGCCGTGATGTCAGTTTGCTGAACCACGGACGACTGTTGGTGATGCGTGAGGGTTTGAAGGATTTATCCCGTTTCTACGAAGAATAATCCATCTCTAGAGCCCAGGGACAGGGACAGGGACAGGGACAGGGACAGGGGACAGGGGACAGGGACAGGGATGAAAATAGGAACTGGGATTGGGCCTTAGCATTACAGACTAACATCCATTTGTTGGTCAGTGTTACTAACGGAGGCTTAGATATCTGCACTGTTGGATGGGAAATTTCTGTCACCTTACAACAGCACAGAACCAGTAACATCAAGTTTGCAGCAAACAGAGATTCTGTGATTTTTTTTTTCCAGGTTTCAGAAATAGAAAACAGCAGCAACAAGATGATTCAGTGATTAAGTCTGTACATTTTGATCTGTTTCTGTTTGTCTAATATTCATACAGTTACACTGAAGCAGAGAGTCTGATCGGTCTTAACTCGATAAACATGAAGTTAATGGAAGCGCAGCTCTCTGGACACCACGTTCCCATCATAACCATCAGCACACATCAACACATCCACAGTCCAGTCTCTGTTTACGACTGAGACCAGTCTGTCATATAAAAACCAGAAACTGCTGGAAAGCAGCAGCATGAGGGGGAGAGAGTTTCCAGAGAGCAGGGAGGGACGAAGAGACCGGAGATAATGACCAGGACAGGCGTGGAAAACATGACAAGGTGGGGACAGATTTAGCCACCGAGTCGGCCTCTTAGCTACGCGCTGCTGTAAGGAGCCGAAACCCCCGTTCACGGCCCCAGGGCCAGCTTCTTCCCGTTTGGAAAACATCTCTAAGCAGTCATTTGGAGTTTCTTACATGCGAGTTAGCTTGTGGAAAGTTACAGGTTTAGCCCACAAGTAGCCAAAAGTTACATGGTTTACCTTCAAGAAGTAATATCTAAATCTTCAAGCTCAAACTGACTCAGCAGAGGACTTTAGATCAGCATGCCGGTGTATATTTAAGACTACAGCCAAGAAAAAGCTGCAATATAATCGTGGTGTCACGATATCGCAATATTGTATCGTATCATGACCCATGCATCGCGATACGCATCGTACTGTGACGTCATTGCCAGTCCCCGCCCCTACTGAACGCTGCCCGCTTCACACACTTGTATGCTGGCTACTGAACTTTGGCTCTTTTTGCCACCGACCAAAATACTTCGTTAGTACCCGGTATCTCGTCTTTCTGTGCCAGGTTTCGGTACCTTAATAAGGGTTCAGACTCCAGATCATCCCAGCAGTGGGGCTGCACAATTAATCGTTAAAAATAATTGCGATCTCAATTCACACATACATGTGATTTCATTTCTACCAACAATTATGAAGCATTTTTAATAGGACTGGGAAAAAATATCCATATGCTGAGATATCGCGATATTTTCATATGCTGATATATTGATATTTAAACGTGTGGTATCGATCCATCTACTGATGAAATCCGCGAGATTTCATCGTTCAGTCACGAAATTTCGTAGGTTTTTCGTGAAATCTCGAGAGATTTTGTTGGTAAAATAGATCAACATTGTAATTTGAAATATCTATTAAAAAAATCTGCATATAAAAATATCACAATATTTTAGTGTATCGATATTTTTCCCAACCCTAATTTTTAATCACGAGCTGCATCACAAATAAAAGTTTCCATTCTTCACGGATTTTTTCCCAGCGCCCTCAAATGCAGCACTGCTGCTGCCTCCCCACCCCCAACCAATGAGAGCTACAACTATGCTTCTGCCAAAGAAGCGCTCCAACAAAGCTCTTGTGCAAACACATGCTTAATTTTGAACGACCTTTTGAATAGATTGTTTTGTTAAAGTTTTTGTGCAATAAAACTTTTTTGGAGAAAAAAAAAAATCATGCCAGAGAATCATGATCTCCACTTTTAGTAAAAAAGACGTCATGATTCACATTTTTCCAGAATTGTACAGCCCTACCCAGCAGTTGAAAAATTATCGTTTAGGAACCAGTATGGAAGTGAAGGCATTGGTATCAATAATGTTTTTAAAGGGACATTCTGTAGGTTCTCCTGTTATTTATTCACAAAAATTGATTATTTGGTTCAAAAGTGTTTTTCCATCAGTAATCACTCCCATCAACAAACTGAAGTGCTCCTCTAAGTTCTGAATTTGCCGTTCGTATCATTCATATCTACATGGAACAGGTCGGCTCGGTGGGGGCTGCCATGTCGTATCGCCATGTTTTTACGCTCAGTAGAAGCGTGACAGCAGGAAAACACAGAAACTCACCGGAGTTTTCAGCTCAGTTCCAGGTGATGCCTTTGAAAAGTCACCGCGGTGCAGTGAGGGGGAACCAGAGTTACACTGATGCTGCGTTCAGGTGCATCAGTGAGGAGGAACCAGAGTTACTCTGATGCTGCGTTCAGGTGCATCAGTGAGGAGGAACCAGAGTTACACTGATGCTGCGTTCAGGTGCATCAGTGAGGAGGAACCAGAGTTACACTGATGCTGCGTTCAGGTGCATCAGTGAGGAGGAACCAGCGTTACACTGATGCTGTGTTCAGGTGCATCAGTGAGGAGGAACCAGAGTTACTCTGATGCTGTGTTCAGGTGCATCAGTGAGGAGGAACCAGAGTTACACTGATGCTGCGTTCAGGTGCATCAGTGAGGAGGAACCAGAGTTACTCTGATGCTGCGTTCAGGTGCATCAGTGAGGAGGAACCAGAGTTACTCTGATGCTGCGTTCAGGTGCATCAGTGAGGAGGAACCAGATTACTCTGATGCTGCGCGTGCCAGCCGCACTATGCTGCGTTCAGTGCGTCAGTGGGAGGAACCAGGTACACTGATGCTGTGTCGGCACGGGGAGAACTACACTGTGCTCGTCAGGGCATCAGGAGGAGCCACGCCCTTCTGCGCAGGCCAGAGGCCACGCCATCGCTCATCACCAGCCGCGCCCTCTCAGCACCCCCCCCCCAAGGGACCACGTTACACTATGCTGCTTTCGGTGCATCAGTGAGGAGGAACCAGCGTTACACTGATGCTGCGTTCAGGGCATCAGTGAGGAGGAACCAGCGTTACACTGATGCTGCGTTCGGGTGCATCAGTGAGGAGGAACCAGCGTTACACTGATGCTGCGTTCAGGTACATCAGTCGGGAGGAACCAGCGTTACTCTGATGCTGCGTTCACGTGCAGTCGGACAGACGGCCGTCGGTAACAAACCAGATGTCATTTTAATCACAGAAGCTGAGAGAAAGACGGTAAAACATGGGTCAGGGAAAACAATACGACTTTGCCATGACAACGAGCAGATGTGGACTAAAGTCTCTGTGACTGACAAACCACGTCTGCATGTAGAGGCTGGTGATAACTTTACATGCAGCAGCTGTCGTCCGTCTGCCCGGTTTCACGCAAACGCACCATGAATAGTAGCGAGTTGCTGCCGTATACAATTGTTACAGAATGTCCCTTTAAGACTTCCAGCCCTACAAACTTCACAAATACTCCGATCCCGACATCACCGCTACACCGATGCCCCGAGCGTAACCAGGAGAGCTCCACACAACGCTGGCCGGTCTGTGGGGACCAACCGCCTCAGAGAGACCACCACCACCGGAAGAGGCCGGATCAGACTCGGACCCTGGAAGAGGCCGGAGCAGACTCGGACCCTGGAAGAGGCCGGAGCAGACTCGGACCCTGGAAGAGGCCGGAGCAGATTCGGATCGGAGCAGATTCGGATCCCGGAAGAGGCCGGAGCAGACTCGGATCCCGGAAGAGGCCGGAGCAGATTCGGATCCCGGAAGAGGCCGGAGCAGACTCGGATCCCGGAAGAGGCCGGAGCAGATTTGGATCCCGGAAGAGGCCGGAGCAGACTCGGATCCCGGAAGAGGCCGGAGCAGATTTGGATCCCGGAAGAGGCCGGAGCAGATTCGGACCCTGGAAGAGGCCGGAGCAGATTCGGATCCTGGAAGAGGGGCAGGTTCGGATCCTGGAAGAGGCCGGAGCAGATTTGGATCCCGGAAGAGGCCGGAGCAGATTCGGACCCTGGAAGAGGCCGGAGCAGATTCGGATCCTGGAAGAGGCCGGAGCAGATTTGGATCCCGGAAGAGGCCGGAGCAGACTCGGATCCCGGATGAGGCCGGAGCAGACTCGGATCCCGGAAGAGGCCGGAGCAGATTCGGACCCTGGAAGAGGCCGGAGCAGATTCGGATCCTGGAAGAGGCCGGAGCAGATTTGGATCCCGGAAGAGGCCGGAGCAGACTCGGATCCCGGAAGAGGCCGGAGCAGACTCGGATCCCGGAAGAGGCCGGAGCAGATTCGGATCCCGGAAGAGGCCGGAGCAGACTCGGATCCCGGAAGAGGCCGGAGCAGATTCGGACCCTGGAAGAGGCCGGAGCAGATTCGGATCCTGGAAGAGGCCGGAGCAGATTTGGATCCCGGAAGAGGCCAGAGCAGACTCGGATCCCGGAAGAGGCCGGAGCAGATTCGGACCCTGGAAGAGGCCGGAGCAGATTCGGATCCTGGAAGAGGCCGGAGCAGATTTGGACCTCGGAAGAGGCCGGAGCAGATTCGGATCCCGGCAGAGGCCGGAGCAGACTCGGATCCTGGAAGAGGCCGGAGCAGACTCGGATCCTGGAAGAGGCCGGAGCAGATTGGATCCCGGAAGAGGCCGGAGCAGACTCGGATCCCAGAAGAGGCCGGAGCAGATTCGGATCCCGGCAGAGGCCGGAGCAGACTCGGATCCCGGAAGAGGCCGGAGCAGATTCGGATCCTGGCAGAGGCCGGAGCAGACTCGGATCCCGGAAGAGGCCGGAGCAGATTCGGATCCCGGCATGCCTCCCCTTCTCCTTCAGACCGGCCTTGCCTGCCTGAGAAAGTCCCAGAGCCTGAAAACATTCCTTGTGTCGGCCATGAAAGCGACGGCCAGCTGTTTTATATCACATGGATGTTCGATGGTGAACAAAAGTCACCCTGAACATTTTCCTACCACACAGCTCTGCTGGAGAAAGTCTACACCAATGTTCCCAAAAGCGGCTGCAAAACTGGACATTCCAGGTCTCAACAATCACAGCAGGAACCTGGAGGGGCTGGAAATGCATCCTGGAGTGAATGGCCCAGCTGTCCGGGTCCTCCTGGGAGTCATCCTGACCTCTGCTCAGCATTTCCTATTTTACTTCAAGCATGAACAAACCAGTCAGATTACAAGCCAAGAGGAGGAACACCAGCTTAGGAGCTCAGACCGGGTGAACGTCGGCTTATGAGGGGCACTCGCTTTACTAAAGGTCCGTTTCACACCACAAACACCTGTGATGAACCATCAGCTTTCAAGTTTCTCATCTCTGCAACGGCTATAAAATCTGTTCATAAATAATCAGCTGAATTCAGTCGTGTAATTTCTGTTTTACTACCAGCAGAAGTGATGATCTCAGAGCATAAACGGCCTTCCAGCGTACGCTAATGGAAGCTGCATGAAATATTCATCAAGCTGCTGGTGATCTTCATGAGCTGATGCTGACGTGAGGAGGCAGAGAATAAACACAGAAGCTGGTAGAAAACAAAGTCAGAGAAAAATCCAGTCAGTTCAGGATTCAGGAAGATAACGGAGAAGCCGAAGATGAGGACGAGGAGACGTCAGGACGTCAGACGTGATGGCTTATCTGTGAATGTGAGGCGGTGACAGCCACATAAAGACAGGGATGCAGACTCCATACGTTGGCTTCTTTAGCAACTAGAGAAGATGAGTCGTGTAAAAGTGCTGGGAAACGCAGTAAAGTTAGCTTATCCCACACAACTCCCGCTCGGATAGACGGGCTTAGATGCTGAGTAGCTAAGAAAAAAACATACTAAGCAAAACCATAGGATAACAGAAATGTACTACATTCACCTGAAAAAAAAATTAACTAGATCACTTGTAACCCCCTCCCCCCCCCAAAAAGAAGATTTTTCTATGGTTCCACCTCGTTTCCAACAGCTGATCTTGTTGATCTGAACAGCTGGTCTTCACATATCTACATCATCCTCAAAATTATTCATACTAAATAAAAGTGATATGAAAATCATGACACCGAGTAACCAAGTAAAAAAAATGATGGGCTCCGAAACTAAAATTTGTGAGTCAGTCACTGCAACCAGGTGTTTTCTGTAACGTCCGACAGCGCCGGGCCCAGGGCCCAAGCACCCAGGAGCAGCCCCCCACCCCCTGACCCGGGCAGCCCAACTGAAACCCAGGAGGACCGGACCCCCCAGACGACACCCCCCAGGGCAGGCCAGCCCCCACCCCAACGTCCCTGCCCCACACACCTGACACTAGGTCGGGAGGACCGGCCAAAACCAGAGGAGGCGCGTCCTGCCGGCCCGCCCCCCCAGCGCCAAGCCGGGTCCCCCGGCCCCGGAGGCAGGGGCCACCCCCGAGCACCGGGGCCCAGGACCCCCGCCCCTCTGGCCAGACGACCCCGGCCACCCGGTGCCGGCCGACAGCAACCGGCCAGGGCCCCACCAGCGACCCGCCCACCGCCGCAGAGCAGCCCCAACCGCTGACCCCCATGCCCCCCATCGGGCTGGATACAACCCCGCCCCAGCGGCGAGGCAGCCCAGACCCCCCCAAGTCAACCGCCAGGGATCCATAGCCATCAAGCACTCGCCAGCACCCAACCCCCACATCGCCGAGGCGGCTCTCCTACACCAACGTTAAGTGATGGAGCTAATCACAGGGGACCAGAGGGAGTGGAATTCATCTAACTGGTTCTTAGAGGAGGCAGACATCGTCTCAATACTGATATGGTCTACTAAGAAATTCCTAAACTGGCTAATGCTCAGATTATTTTTGGATTTCCAGTTTACCAAGATAGTTTTCTTTGCAATACATAATACAGTAAGTATCATATGTGCATAGTTGGTTACCGTGTTGATCTCATCCAAGTCCCCCAGTAAACACAGTGTGGGGCTTGCAGGTAAATGGTAAATGGACTGTACTTATATAGCGCTTTTCCAGTCATACTAACCGCTCAAAGCGCTTTTACACTACATATCACATTCACCCAGTCACACACACATTCATACCCCGATAGGCACATCGGGAGGCAGCTTGGGGTTCAGTGTCTTGCCCAAGGACACTTCGGCATGTAGTCTGGGGAAGCCTGGAATCGATCCCACAACCCTCCGGTTGAAAGACGACTGTTCTTCCACCTGAGCTACAGCCGGGAAGTTACACCTGAGCCACGTTGACAGGTCATCACATACCTGAAGCCAAAACCTCTGGACAGGTGGACAAGACCACAAGGCGTGAAGATAATTGTCTGTTGTATTCTCATTGCAGTGCAAACAAATATTTGAAGGTGACAGACCCATCTTGAACATCCTCTGTCCTGTGTAATGTACTCTGTGTAAAACCTTGAATTGTATCAACAGCATATTTGAGTTTTTAGTCATTAGGAACGTGTTTAAACATATCTGTGTCCATGTGTTTTGGTTAAGGGTTCTGGACAAGTCAGCCTCCCACTTCGAAGTTGGAAGGGAAATTGAATCATCCAGTTTTAATAATAATCTATATATTTCGACAGTAGTTTGGGGATAGAGAGATTCAGGAATTCTGCTACCCTGACCGGAGTCTGCAGGATCAGTTGGTTAGAGGTATATTTTTGCTTAATATAGATTTAAGTTGATGGTATTCTAAGAATTTAGTACTACTGATCCCGTATTGTAAGGTGAGTGTATTAAATGACAGGAATTTTCCACTTTCAATGATATGTTGTAATTGTTTTACTCCTTTATCCTTCCAATGCACAAACTTAATCATTTTCTTGTTTTGTAGAATATCCAGGTTATTCCAGATGGGTGTGAGTTTACATGGAATAATAGAAGACTCGGTTAACTTCAGGAATTCCCACCATGCTTTCAGAGTAGAGCAGATGTTGATACTTTTAAAGCATTTATGAGATCTGACTGCTGAACTGATGAACGGCAAATCAGAGACATCCAGATCCTCACATAATGCTTGTTCTGTGTCTAGCCACGGTTCATCTAGATGGGTAGGTTTCAGCCATTTGGAAATAAATTGTAGCTTATTTGCTAGGAAATAATAATTGAAATTGGGTGAGTCTAACCCTCCCCGGTCTTTTACCTGTTGTAAGGTTTTTAAACTGATACGTGATGGCTTGTTTTTCCAAAGAAATTTGGAAATGTGAGAGTCCAGTGACTTAAACCAACTGGAGGAAGGTTTGGTGGGTATCATTGAGAACAAGTAGTTAATTTTCGGTAGAACCATCATTTTGATGGTAGCAACTCTCCCCATGAGTGATATGGGTGAGTGCTTCCATCGTGTGAGATCTTCCTCTATTGACTTTAATAGCTGGACATAATTTAACTTTATTAACTCTGAAAGTTGTGGAGAAATATTTATTCCTAAATATCTGATATTACCAGACTGTATTGTGATGTTAGGGATGTTTTGTAAAGTACAATTAACAGATAAAGCTGTAGTCTTGGTCCAGTTAATAGAGTACTCAGATATCATTGAAAATTTATTGATCAATGTGATTGTCTGGGAGAGAGATGTTGATGAGTTCTGGAGGAAAAGCAGTACGTCGTCTGCATAAAGACTTACTTTATGTTCTAGATTTTTGCCGGGGATCCCTTTAATATCTCTGTCCTGTCTATATATATATACACACACACACCCACACACACACACACAGAGTCATCCTTGAAATTATTCATACCCTCCAATTACAGAAAAGGCTAAATTCACAATATTAATTCAGCAAGAAACTAATGAAAACTAAAAATTTACAAAATTATAATTTAGTAAAATAAAACAATGCTTTTGAGTTGTAGTTTACAGCTTACAATTACTGCAGAACTCAGCAGCACGAGTTCTGACAAGGACCAGAAGGCGGGAACACATAACACCAGTTTTAAAATCGCTGCATTGGCTCTCCGTGCATTTCAGGATTGATTTTAAGGTTCTTTTAGTGGTTTATAAATGTCTTAATGGTCTTGGACCCTCTTATTTATCAGACCTGCTTTTAAACTATGAACCCTCGCGGACCCTGAGGTCGTCTGGCACCGGCCTTTTAATTGTTCCTAGAGTGAGAACTAAAACTCATGGTGAGGCCTCATTCCACCATTATGGACCTCGTCTGTGGAACAGCAGCCAGAGAACCTCAGGGCTGCAGAGACTGTTGATGTTTTTAAGAAGAGGCTCAAGACCTTTTTAACTTAGCTTTTAATTGAATTTTATCTCATTTTTATATGGTTCTTTTATTTTATTTTATTTTTATTTATCTATTTATTTATTTTTAACTTTGGTTTTACGATATTCAAATTGATTCTATTTGTATTAATTCCTTTTATGTGTATTTTATTATCTAGCTTTTATTTGATTTATTTATTTATCTACTTATTTTTGGTTTAACTCTAAAACTTTTAACTTCCCCCCGTGTTTCCTCATGGGGATCCTTCGCTCCGGGAGCTCTGCCTGCTCGGTCTGGGGGGTAACGGCTGTGGTGGATGCCCTTTTCTTGGTGTCTGGGGTCCTGCACTGCAGCCCTGCGGCTGTGGTGTGGACCCTGGCCTGTCATGATCTGGGGGTCCCTGCAGCTGGGCCTTATGTGGCTAGGGGGGGCTGGCTCCTGGTGCGAATGGATCCCCAAGATATCGTTTCCTCACAGCAGCGTCATGCCAGATGGTTTTTACAGTTGGGGCCCGATTTACGAAAGGTTTGCACTTGTTAAAACAGGCGCTATCTTCATTACGCATGCAATAATCCGCCAGAGCTGATTTACAAAGCAGGGCAAAAGGAGGTTTGCACCTGTCAAGGGGCAAAATAGCGCCGCTGTCTATTTTGCGCATCTGCTGCAGATGAATATGCAAACTGGGCGTTTCTGCCAGAAGGCGCAAAATATTGGGAGGAGACTATGCAAAACCTCAGTTTAACACGCGCAATGTGATCTATCAACTGTTCAAAGGAATGCGGGGGCAAAAGATTGCGTGTAATTTAGCACATATGAAAAGCAGGTATAACTGGCAGCTTTACGCACTGATGGCTGAAAGAATGCTGCACACAGGACTGCAGACATCGGGTCAGAACCATTTCTCATGATGTGTTCAGGCGACACGTCAAGTTTTCATTATTTAATTAAATAATAATCAACATCACTGTTAAACACGGGTTATTCTAGACATGAACCAGAACATCTGCAGCTGCAGCATCATGGTAGTTAAAGCTGATATTAATTATGTCTTTTTATTTTCTTTTACTTTTTGCCAATTTCATATTTTTAAATTAAAATCATCTCCTGCTCCTCCACACCGCAGCGACTGCTGCTGCTGTTCTGAGGTTGCTGTCCTGCGTGAAGTTGGCCCCCACCCCACAAAAAACTCAGTGAAAATAACCAGTAACGTCGCACAAACTAATGATACTATTTTTTTTACTGAGTTTTGCGTGGGGTGGGGGGCAATTACGCAGGTCCCGCGCCTGGCATTGTGCCAAAGAGCGCGCAGTCTGTGCGTAATATCAGATCATCTTCAACAGCGTGTCCTTATCCATGTCCTTAAACTGGCCTCTTCTTACGATCCACAGAGAAACCTGCTGCATTATTTTCATTTATAGTTATTATGAAGAGTTCATTTGCAAAAACAGACAAACGCCACTGTGGAAAAACGGAGTTAACTGCTTTTGTTGCTGTTGGGTACAAACCGCTTATCTCCATTTTACATCATTAAAACCCTCCACTTCATGTGAGCTTGATTTGCTGAAAATATTCAAAGAGTTTATTTGCAAAAGCAGTTAACTCCGTTTTTTTCTAAATGGCGTTTGTCTTTTTTTGCAAATGAACTCTTCATATTTATCTTATATTCTGTTTTTTATCTGCCTCATATTATATCTCTGAAACTAACATCTCTCTATCAGGATGAATTTCATTTTGCGTTTACCACATGCTCTTCTGAACTTTCCGTGGCGCAGGGAGAGCGCACGCTAAATCCTCATTTAAATCCTGCTGTTTGCGCCTGTTACAGATTGCGCGTGTAATCTTTGTAGATCACCAGCAAACGCTAAAATGACAGCGCACGCTATTTTTTTTTGCGAGGCAAAGACATTAGACTCGCAATTTGGAGTCTTTGTAAATCAGGCCCTTAGTGTTTTTATACTTGTTCACTTAAGAGACAAAAGTTGGGGGTTTGTAGTCAGGTGTTGAATCGACCTATGGCTAAACCACGCCCCCACACGCGATGAGCCAATCACAGTGCGCACAGCTATCCCATACACTTGGACATTCTCAGTTTGAATGTCCATTGAAATGCATTGAAGTTAGTCCGTTTTTGTTTGTTTTTATGTGTTCTTTTTAGTTTAAAATGGTCAAACAGTGTGCATGGGGTAGATGCAACTCTGACACTAGGGATCCTGAGAGGCTAGGCGACTGGGTGTATTTTTTGCCTTTTACCAAGTCACATCAAGCCAAAGTTATGCGGCAGACCACAACATCAACTGAACGTGGATAAAATGAACAAGGATGTCTACATCTGTTCTAAGGTAAGGGAACATCGTATTCGAGGCAACATGTTGTCACTTTGCTGGAAAGAAATATGAAGTTACCTTCCCTAACGTTAGTTTAAGTTGGCTAACGCTAGCCAAACGTGCTAGTTCTGTTACGTGGTAATGGTACATGAGACGCTGTCGTGTAGTACAACACGTCGATTACTGACTTGCAACACTCAGGCTGACCGCGAGCAGCATTGAGGCGGACACTGTTCTGCGCGAGAGTCGGTGAAAAAGCAGAGCTCATAACTTTATTTCTGAACATCCGATCGGTGAAATTTCAAGTGTAGATGGTAGCTAGTGTTAAAAATATGAAGGCCACGAGGGTTGGAAGCAGCTCTGAGCCTTCGCTGGAACGCAGCAGCGAAAATCCCCCAATCGCAATATCTCGGCGAGAAATGCTTGTACGGGCATTTTCAACACAGGGAGCCTGTTGACCATGCCTTTGTGCCTTGAATGAGGATGGATTCATGTGTGGGGCTCAGACACTATTACAGGCATCCAAAAAGCTGGGCCTCTGCTGGCTTTTGCCACAGCAGGAGACGTGGTGTGACTTGCAACACTCAGGCCGACCACGAGCTGCATCAAGGCGGACACTGTTCTGCGCGAGAGCCGGTGTAGTAATGTCGATAACGACGCGCCTCTGGCTTCCAGCTGCAGCCAGACTGCTCCGCTTCCGTGGCTGTTTGATCAGTTTTTGTCAGACGATCACTTTTTGGCACAACAACAGCAGCGGTACAGGAGTTTGTGCAAGAAACTGAGGGAGCGACACGAGTCACATTCAGAGATTCACAGGCTTAATTTCGACTCCCAGTTTAAGACGTGAACAATTTTTTTGGTTGGTTTGTTTTGTTTTTATGTTTTTTAACTTATCTCGACATGATCTCTCTGTCTGATCACGCGTCTGTTGTCCGTGTTGACAGCTGTCATCTCCCGAGATGTCACATAGCGCCTGTCACCGAATGTTGTTTGTCCGAGTGAGTGGAGGGGGCGGGGCTTAGCCATAGGTCAATTGGGAGGGGGTTGGGTGTGTGCATGTGTGTGTTTTGTGTTATATACTTGGATGTGTGAAGGCTTGTTTTTATTTGAATTCACATTTTGTTTTTACTATGTCAAGCACTTTGTGTTGCTTTTTAATGGTATGAAAAGTGCTTTATAAATAAAGCTTGATTGATTGATTGATAGTTGAAAATAATCATTAAACAAACAAACAAAATAATCCCAGACACATCAGAGCATCTTTCCCATCAACAGTGGACCAACACAGCTGTCAACAGGTGCAGACGTCTGATTGAACATTAAAGAAACACCTGATTGCAGTGATTGTCTCAAAATGTTGCTCAATAGAATTTTAGCTTTGGAGCCCATCATGCTTGTTTACTTGTTTTATTTTTGTGTTTTTATTTTTAATATTTCTGTTGAGCCATGATTGAAAATCAATCTCATGATTTTCAATGAATTTTTATTTATTATTGCTTTTGTCAATTTCATCTTATTTCACTTACAGCTGATTTTTTTTTTCTTACTTTCATTGGAGGTTATGAATAATTTTGAGGACGTGTTGTTATGTTGTCTAAATAAGACAATATTTTGGTGTTTTGGGGAATCAAAGATCACATAAAATTTAGGACCAAGTGAAAAAATACTGTCTTCCTGCTGGTGTTTTTCTCTTCAGAATGTAATAATGTAATAAACATAGAAACAGCAGACATGAAGGAAAAAAGAAGTCTGTTTATGCAGAACTGATGAGAACTTCCAGCTCCTGCTTCCCATCATGCACTGGGCTTCTCATGCTTCACCACCAAGATGAAAACAGGATTTATTTTCATTTACATTAGTGTTTCTGCATTTTCTTCTTCCCCAAACCATCAAAGCATCAGTCAGAACATGAACCTCGACTTCACCTCGTCTGACAGTGTTTTTGCTAGGGATGCACCGAAAATTCGGCCACCAAAAGTTTTCGGCCAAAAATGACCCAAAAGTGCATTTTCGGTTTTCGGCCGAAAGACATAAATCACCGAAACAACACAGCCGAAACTTGTGATGATGCAACACACAGCGCATCCAGCACGCAACTTATGAACTTTGTGTTTTTATGTGAAAATATATTTAATTTCACTGTCTTTCAGCAGCCAGTCAGTTATAAGCCTGTATATTATTATTTGTTGTAATAGTCCTACAGAAAAAAAATGTAAAAGGCATTATGTAATGTACACGAGTGGAGTCAAACTAAATATTTTATTTTGAATTTTAATCTATAGTGTACATTCTGTAATGTCAGGGGTAAATAAATATTTTGATACTTTTGTACTTGATTTTTTGCAATGATTGATTTTAGTGAAGTTAGTACACATCGTAGCTAAAAGTGCTACAGTTCTAATAATTGACATTTTTTTCGGTGTTCGGTTTTCGGCCTTGGTTTGTTCATTTTTTGTTTTCGGTTTCGGTCAAGTATTTTCATTTCGGTGCATCCCTAGTTTTTGCTAAACAGTGGAGGTGATGGAGATGTGATCTCTCCAGGAAAGTCTGAACAACTTTGCATCCTTCATGGAAAACCTTCCAATTCGAGAGTTTGGTGCAAACTCTGTATTTCGCAGTAACACAGTTTGTTCCCGTTGTCCCGTGCAGCCGCTAACAGGTGACGTGATCAGCAGGTAAACTGGCTTCTCTGCGCTGCAGCTCCTTCCCAGATGACTTTGAAAAACACGGCGCATTTTCTACCTTTCAAAGGGACGACATGTCCGGGTAAAAGAGGACGTTTTGTCACCTTATAATACGAAACCTGCATAAATATACAAATAAATATATGAGGCACGAGACAAGAGCCCCACGATACCACTGGTTTCACAGCGGATGAATGGATTGATAGTTTACTCTGCGACGGAGCAGCGGAGTTTGAAAATGAAACTAACGAGTTGGAGATGATGGGGAGTGGGTGGCCTCGTGGTAGCGTCGTGGGCTTTGGCGCGGGGGACCCGGGTTCGAGTCCCCGACACGACTCCTAGGTTAAACACTGTGGACCCCTGAGCAAGGTCCTTAACCCTCCAACTGCTCCCCGGGCGCTTTAAGTAGCAGCCCACTGCTCTCTGATACTCACAGTACAGAGATGGTGAAATGCAGAGCCCTAATTTCCCCTCGGGGATCATACAAGTATAACAAAAAAAAAAAAAAACTGGTTCTTAAGGGCTGAGGTGTGAATACACTTCAAACAGATAAATGGGGAAGAGATTCAGAGTTGATCTGTTTTGCTTTTAAGCGTGAATACGAGACAGTCAGGTGAGTAGCAGATGTCAGGGGTGAAAAGGAGTTGAAAATGGATGTTGTAGGTGCAAAATTCAGAGGATGCCAAAATTACTGCTTCCAAGGTCTGATCAATGGTAGAACAGTTTCCTGGTCGTAACGTGTTAATGCAGAGGTGGAGAAAGTCCAACGTGAGAGGAAGGTGTATCGTTGTCGGAGCTGACTCTCATTTTCGAAGTCTGTTTAAGAGCCTGGTGACATGACAATGAGTGAAAGATGGACACGAAGAGCCAAGCAAGAGCCGACAGGAGAATATACCGGAAAGGTAAGTGTGGATAGTGGAACAGAGAATTCTTTGGAAAGAGAAAATACAGGCGATGTAGCTGTAAAGTGTGGTAATGTCAAACTGAGGGAAGCTAGTTAATAGACAGAATGATACGTTTTGAAACTGTTCCAGCCGGTGAGGTAGGCTGAGAGTATGCATGGAGCGAGACTGTCAAGGATGTCTTCACTTGAGGCAACAGACAGTGAATTGTGATCTTACTGAAGATGGTTGGTGAATGGAGGGACTGGAGTCTGGTGTTGGTCTGATTCGGAGCGTATACTTGTTAAGAGGCTCGGAATGTAGGCAGCTCTGAGGAGGAACTGATGCTGTGCTGAGATCAAGACGAGTATGCGAATGGGCTGTATGATCGTAAGGGAACGGGAATGGCCTTGTAGGTGACATTGACTGCAGTGGAATCGTCAGAATGAATTAGGATTGACCTACAGGACCATTTATGACCCCAGAAAATGGCGGCTATAATGATGGGGTACTGCAGGTGAAGAGCACAAGACCGAAGCTGAATCGAGAAGTTTGAAGTCAGAGCCAATGCGCATGGCATAAGCGAGATGACCCATGAGGGCTGCCGTTGTGTGCATTCATCCACCAGCAGGTAGTTGGAGAGGAGACTCGAGATGCGCTTGACCTGTTTCAGAGGCAAGGAGGTCTGAAAGGAAAAGGAGTTGAGGGTGATCCCCAAAAAGAAAAGTAAGATGCCGGGCCACGAAGTCAGGCGACGGTCCCGGGAGCGGCATGCGAGACCCCGACAGCTGAGCAAAAGGGAAAGAAGGGTACAATAACAGCACCAAGTCAACATAGTGACCCGCCAAAACCAGGAGACAGAAGCCACCGGGATGCAGGGCAGAGACGGGCGGCTGGATGGGTGGCATGGCGGTAGCCGGCTGTGAGACCCAGGACAGCCAGAAGCCATTTGCACAAAAAAGGGGCAGAAGCAGGGAGAGGGGCAGAGAGGGAACAAGGAAGAAATAAGCCAGAACGAAAGGAGGAGAGGGCAGAAAAGACAGAAAAGACAGAAAGGGCTGGGGCCCCCGAAGAGGGCAGGAGGGGCACGGCTGTGGCCGCACCAGAACGCAAGAAGGAAAGGAAGAGGCCGTGGCGGAGCCGGCAGCCAAGAAAACATGAGGAATCAGAAGTCGAGAAGAAGCGAGAGCAGCCGTCGGCGGTGCCGGGACGGCCAGAGACGGAAGGGGGAAAGGAAGGAAGAAATGAGCAGAGAAGGCTCCGTGAAAGACTGAGCAGAGTCGGAAGCGACACGTTGGCGTGTGCCAGACGGGCCAGGCGGAGGCAAATTGTGGGAGGGTGCCCCAGGAGATGGCAGGGGAGAACGGTGGAGCCAGGAAGAAAGGCAGGGCTGATACCCGTGGCAGCCCAGTCGGGCGTGTGGCTGAGGGATGTGCAGCGGAGAGTGCGAGCGATTGCCGTGATGGGGGCGTGAATAGACCGGGGAGAGCGACCGTTGAAGCGGCTGAGAGCTGGAGAGGCTGGCTCAACAGATGCACTGTGAATCGAGGCAGTGAGATCAAGAGTCCAGGAGACCGTGGTGGGAGACCGTGCCAAGGGTCGTGCATGGCAGACCGTGAGAGACTTCAGCGTGGAGGCGTGCCCTGGTTGGAGCAAGCAAAGGCCCAATAGGCCAGCAAGAGCCACCACAGAACCGGTGGAGGGCCAGAGGAGATCAGCCGGCAGAGGCGCCGCTGAGGCGGCGAGCGTGGGCCGGGGAGAGCGATGGAGCGAGCAGCCACCAGTCCTGGACTAAAGATGGCAGAGAGATGGCATGGGACCCAGATAGAATCGGGAAGGTGGTGGTCTGAGGGCTGTGCCGGCCGTGTCCGTGGCAGAGGGCGGCATGTGGCCCAGTGCGAGAAAAAGAAGGAGCCGGCAGGTGCACCAGCAACAGGACGGTTTCCAGAAGCCACCAGTGCGGAAGGGGGGCAGAGAGGAACAGAAGAAGTGATAATCCACCAGGGACAGAAAGAAGAGGCAGAAAGGCCAGGAGGGCGTGATGCCGGCCGAGGCCCCCGAAGAGGACAGGTGAGGACCGATACGTGTGGACGAGAGGAAGAAGCCGCGGTGTAACCAGAACCAGAAGAAAGGAAACAAGGCCGAGAAGAAGCGGAAGCGGTCGGACAGCGCCGGGACGACAAGAGACGAACGGGAAGAAAAGAGGAGGAAGCGAGCCGAGAGAGCTCCAGGACGGGCGGAGCAGGTGCGGGAGAAACAACCCAGAGTGTTGCAGGCGGCAGAGGCGGGGCTGCGACGTTGCGAGAAACCGGCCAGGAGAAAGCCGATCGGAGGAGCAGGAAGTGCCGAAGACCTGGCACCGCTGGCGGGAACCGTTAGGGCGGGAGAAGAGAACCCCGGCCTGCCGCGAGTATACCGGAGACAAGCCAGATGATGGAGGGCCGGGAAGCTGGTCCGACTGCGGTGCGCCGCTCGAACGGCGTGGAGGCTGCAGGACAGCGGGTCCGAGGAGCGAGAAGAGCGGCCATGAGGCCATGAGGCCCGACCGTGCAAGGAGGAGAGACGATCCGTGATCCGAAAGGTGACGACACGAAATGCGTGGAGTACAGGCGGGGCGTCAGGCTGCGGTTGGAGCGCTGGGAAACTATCTGAGGAGAGCAGCCGCCCACAATGGATGCAACGGACGATCAGCAATGAGGGAACGAGGGCCACCGGCGGCGAGGAAGATGATGAGAAGCAGCAACGGCTGTAACGTCGGTAGGTCGTCGAGAGAACAAGAAACTGAGTTGACGAGGTGAGCGAGTATTTAAAGGTGCCATGACATCAAATTTCACTTTTCTGGGGGGTTTGGGTGTATAATATGATCTGTTGTGCACTGATGAGAGGCCATGTGAATGTCCAGACTGAGAATCAAAGTTCCTGTTTATGGTCTGTCAGCTTTCTCTCTGCTCAGAAACAGTTGAATCAGACAGCAGCCTATCATTCTACGTAGTTCTATCATTCTACAATAGAGAGTTCTATCATTCTACGTAATTCTATCATTTCTACGTAGTTCTATCATTCTACGTAGTTCCATCATTCTGCGTAGTTCTATCATTCTACGTAGTTCTATCATTCTACGTAGTTCTATCATTCTACGTAATTCTATCATTCTACGTAGTTCCATCATTCTACGTAGTTCTAGTCATTCTATGTAGGTCCATCCAGGACCTGGTTTGGAGGAGCTGGATTGGCTGTTTGTGCAACTCCTCAGGGAGAAAGTGGACGGGGGACATCAGTTTCAGTCCATTATTGAAGTGTTAGACTCATGTCAAGTGACAAAGATGTTTTTCCCAACATGGACTGTTTAATGGTATTCTGGAACACTGCCAGTTCCAAGCTGTGCTGAGCTCACAGGAGAGAAACTTGACCGGTTTAATAATAAATGATCAATCCGCTGTTTTCCCCTTAAACTGAGAGCTGTAGTGCGCACAAGTAAACAGGTGAAGAGGTTAACAGGTGGACAAGTAAACAGGTGAACAGGTAAACAGGTGAACAAGTAAACAGGTGAACAGGTAAACAGGTGAACAAGTAAACAGGCAAACAGGTGAACAAGTAAACAGGTGAACAGGTAAACAGGTGAACAAGTAAACAGGTGAACAGGTAAACAGCGATATGGTTGTGTAGTTTATTGCTCCTGAGGCGACAGCTGTGTTCAGATGGTTAAATGTCTGTTTCTCGTGCGTCATGGATCAGTTATGGCTCTACACGCATGTGTGTGGTTTATTTCACTATGTTGGTCTTATTGGGCAGCAAAGACTGATGGGGATTTTTTTAGATTGCAAAATGTGCTCTTTCTGTTTGACTGATTTACTGATTTATTTGAGATCATGTCACATGTGACCTGATGTAATACAGTTGACCTTCTGATAAATCACACATCATGTGGAGACGTTTTGTGTTAATAATGTTGTATTTGAGAGATACGTTCTCCTGAATGTTATTGGAGGTGGAACACTGTTGAAAATAAATTTGGCACACCCGGAATTTGCTGGTGTACACCTAATATCTTTGTTAATAAAACGCTAATGGTGCACAATAGTTTTCTGACCTTTGTTCCCCACAATGCATTGCCGTGTTCATCACGTGGTCTTGCGAAACTCTATTGTTAAAGAAGTGGCCCCTGCCCTGAGCAAGATCCTTAACCCCCACTAACTGCTCCATGGGCTCTGGTTCACATGGGTAAAATGCAACGACCAAATTTCCCAATAGGGGATTATCACGCTTACCGGAACTTCCCGGTATTTTGGCACTTCTTCTTCCAGGCCATTTTAACGACAGCCGTTCCTGCTCTGTTATACTGTTTAAATCGGATAAATTCCAAACATACTTAAAGCAGAACTCAGTAACTTCAGCTGTGGGCTCCCCCTAGTAGCGTCCTTTCACTGTCATAAAGTTCAACCCCCCTGCACCCCCACAGCACACAGACGGCTTCTCTACCTGTCATTCCTCTATTCTGATCCCTGGATATATTTCTGAGCGTTTACTAGCTTGTTGATGCTACGTTGCTACGTTGGTAGCAGCACCATGTCTCCCTCTACTGGCAAAGCAAAGTCCTGTAT
>JALJCO010002326.1:0-41789 GCA_023101725.1 Atherinomorus stipes | reverse complement strand
TGTACTTCGTTCAGTTACGTATTGCTAGTTTTTACTACTATATCATCATTCCTTTAAACATTAGAAGCAAAGCACAAATGAAATAGAAACGGGACAAGCTAGAATACAGAGAAAGACATCAGAATACTTTGAGTTACACAATACATTGCTAGCCATAAGCACCAGCTTGCTCATCAGAGGGACTGTTTTGGCAATGGAAAATGGCTGAGACAGCCGATGCCTGCCGATCATTCCTATAGAAGGTAAAGTTTGATTTTTTCTAGACTAACTTGGCAATGACTACAAATAAATACTGACTAAAATCTGCTTTTGGAAGGTTGAGGTAGGTAGCGGAATGATGGTTTTATCAAAATTTAATTTGATCAACACACTTAAAAAAAATACATCAGGCCAGAGATTTCAGTGCTACCGATTAGTTTTCTCTAATCGAAATTTTCTCCTCAAATTTCAGGTTTTCAAGTTTAAGTTTATTTTTAGAGCACATCCACACAACCAAACAATCCCAGAATGCTTCACAACATATATAGCCCATGAAGAAAACTCAAATATAAAAAAAGAACAACACCACAAAGGTTTAGAGCATCAATGAAAGCCAGCCAGGTTAAGCCATTTAAATTGTATATCAAAATAATTATCATCAATCAGTCATGAATATCATCATCATCATATCATCAATATTTATGAAAAAAAAAGGAAGGAGCTACAAAGAAAATAAAAAAGGGCTAAATATGAACCCCTGAAGAACTCCACAAGTGAGTGGTGATGGGACTGAGGAAAACTTCCCCAGGTAGACTGAATCTACCACAATCCCCAGGTAGACCTACCACAAAGGTCCGAGCGAAACCAATGCAGGGCAGTCCCTCAAACCCACACACCGCTCAAGACAAGAGAGGAGGGATGTGAGATCTAAAGTAGTGCTGCAGCAGCAAACAACTGATTTACAGAAGCGAAATGCATCCTATGATTTTACTGAAAATTAAATTAAAATCATGTCAGAGATGCTGATAACTCAGTTGTGTTTCAAACTGTCTTCTTTTACAGTCTAATCCAACGAGCGTTTTGTGTGTTGCGCCATCTTTCGGTGCCGCCATTGCAAGGGGAACGAGTCCCAATTACCTCCTTTCTGCCAACATGGAAAGCAGCATGAATATCTGGATTTACAACGTTGGACAGTCGTCTACGGTAATGATAACCCATAGGTATGTTATCCGGAGATCGCTTAAGTATTCTGACTTTTTTTTTTTGTGTACATCGGAGCATTCATTTAAACTATTATTCATCTCCAGAAACTGGCTTTAATGACAAGCCACTGGAATAACACGCACATCTCACAATTACTTATCAAAGTTTAAAAAACAAAACTCTTTCGAAAGGTCGTTATTTTTCTATTTTATCCCATATTTGGCTTTTGGTATTGTTGAAGACTGTACAGAAAACATAGCCTTCACATGTCCTGCAGATGAAAGTAAAGGCTGCAGGACACAGTCTTCGTGATCCGTTTGTGTTTGCGACTGAACCGTTTTTATATATTTAAAAAGTCCCACAGCTGTTAACCTGTTTACCGAGATCATAATAACAACAAGAACTATTACAATAGGAGTGTACCAATTCATTATTAAATCAATCACTATGATACGTGTACCGAATCAATAACCATTTTGAAAAGTCCAAAAGCAATTATTTTCGTACTAATTTTATGACCCAAATACAGCTGCACAATGTGGCAGTAGAATCTGCGGCTGGGCCCGGAAACTTTAGTGGGCGGACCATCCACTAAAGTTTCAACACTTCAACAAAAGGTAAACAAAGGAAAGGGAGGAAAAGCTTGTAAGTTAGCTTATATAATAGCTTTGAATAAAAGAGATTGCAACTGTATTTGGGTTTTCTAATTGTGACAGTACAATCTGCGTCACTTTAGTGGACGAACCCCAGTCCGTCCGCTTAAGTGCCTGTCTGGGCATATTTCAGCAAAAGGTAAACAAGACGCTAGTAGGGCAGCTTTCCAATGGGGGGGCTGTTTTGTTATGTGATGCAAATGACCGTGATAGTGGAAAGCTGTTAAGCTAGCTTTTATAATAGCTTTGAATAAAAGACATGAGAAACTTCAGTTTTGTATTAGATCTGCTGGATTTGCTGCAAACGATTGCATCAAACAATGGTTCCCATCAAGGTCCTCCCTCATGTGCGAATGCAAACTAATGGGAAAGAGTAGTTCTTATAACTAAACTCCAGACGGGTAGTTACAGGAACTGCGTTCCTAGATCCTCTCCATCCGAATGCACCTTATGTCACGTCCGCCTCTTGTCCAATCAGAACCCTTCCCAACCGCCAAAACTAAAGCAGAATTACATAAATGCGTTTTCCATGTAAACCTTTATTCTGAATTATTAATTCCATGTAAACACAAAAAGAATAATTTAATTCAGAATCATTAAAGGAATAGTACATTGAGGCAACTCTGTGACCGTGAGGCATATAATTTTTAAAGCGCGTGCAACCAGGGGGCAAAAAGCCTGTGTTTTGTATTGCAGTCTATGGCCAAACACACACTCATATCATTAATAAAAATGTAGAGTAACCTAACGAAACAGAGATCGTTGTATTTTAAATTATATTGAATAAATGACGAATAAAAAATACCGACGCAGCGTTGCTGTGTTATATGTCTATTACCATTGCACTAACTTGGCAAGGAAGTCATCAACCGGAAACGACATTTTTCTTGTTAAAATATGGATATTATTAGTGTTGGACCTCATTTGAAATTTGCCTGAAAAACCCGAGTTAGAAAGCGGCTTAAACTTTCGTTTAGCCTCTTATAGGCCACAGTCTGCTGTCTACAGCAGGTTCAGCTCCGGTGTCTTCACCACCTCCACACAGGAGCAACTTTCACTAGTTTGGGATTAAACCAGGCAAAAACTACATCATCACTATGTTTGGAAAGGAGGCGATTCAAACTGTTAGGGACTCACACGCATTGCTAACGGTGAGTCTCGCTGCTTGTGTAACGTTGTGCTTTATTGTGTATGAGATCCTAGTAAACAGTAGACAGACTAGCTAACTACTAACAAGCTAATGGTATAAACTCAACGCCATCTGATTTACGACCCCAGTACTTCGTATTAAATCTCCGGGATGCGTTGTTATGCCACGTGAATGTTAACGGCTCCACAATCAGTTTATTCTTCTTCTTTTTTTATTTTCCTGTCTGAGCAGAGGACGGCTGTCACACACAGCTAAAGTGTTTACAGTTTACAGCGTTGTGATGCAGCCGATCGCAGCGGTGATGCAGGTATTAGTACCAATCTCCCGACTAGAACACCAGAATATTTTTTGCCACCACCTTGGTGGTTTAATCCGACATGGTGACCATGGTGAAAGACTAAATAAATCATGTAGTCTGAACCTGAATAAGTTATCTGAGAGGGTTTTGTGAAGATCAGTCACGCCTACTGTCCTATTTTCACCATTCTCAACTGTTTACATGCATTAACGTTTTGATTTTTGCAAACGAACAAATACCAGGACATAAACATTATATTTCCCCGACACTTTCACATCATATCTTGACCTCATCTGCATTAGAGGTCGAGTCTTGTACGTAAAACACACGTCTTCTCATAGTTCAATGATGCTTTTTGTGTTTTCTTGCCCCCTGGTTGCGCGTGTATCCTATCTGTGATGTTGCTCAGAAACCCATCTATTATTTGTGAGGTTTTACTCTGACAAGCCTTTTTCTTTTTATGAGAGCCCGACCAATATATCTGGTCGAATTTGGCCTCTGGTCTATTAAATCAACATTGGCCAAAATGTGGCCGACATTTAAGAGCAACTGGCAGGTTAAGAGCATGGTTAATGGTTTGCAAGAAGCATTTTGATAGTTAATATCTATTTTGTGTTTGAAGAAGTCCATATATTAAAAAATAAAGAAATCAAAAACTGCTTAAACGCCTCTAAAAACGGAAGTGACGTCATGTATGGTGCTCCGTGATGTGCAGCCAACGGCTAACACAGCTAAACAGGATGGATGAGAGAGAGGAGGAAAAAGAAAGTTTTATTATTTTTAGATTTTAAAGGACCTGGGGTCTCATTTATAAACGTTGCGTACGCACGAAACAGGGCCTGAAACTGGCGTATGCCAGTTTTCACGCATAAGTTGTGATTTAAAAAACGCAAACTTGGCGGGAAAACGTGAGGTCTCTTCGAACATTCATTAATAATTTAACCATTAAATTTGTATTGGCATCAACTTAGTAGTACATGTTGTGGCCACCAGAGGGCAGTGTAGCTCTATCAACGTCAATGTACTACATGCACGAAAAGCTTTTCAAAGTATTTGGGTGAGTTAAAATTGTGATTAACTCATTGACTGCCAGACCTTTTCCGAGCAGAGCGCTCCATATTGCCAGGATTTTTAAGCATTTTCACTGATTTTGGGAGATCCACAGAATATTGTGTACTATGCCAATACAAACACTGAATGCACCAAAGGAAAGCTTAGACTCTCTTCTTTTATCAGAAAAAAAACATTTGTTTCTAGCCTTTTCCATTCTTTAGTAATCTGCAGTAGAACATGGCTTTGTTGCTGCGAAAATGCCCGTTTCTGACCAAAAAGCAGAGAAAAATAGCTTTGAATGCCGAGGTCCGCTTCAAGTGGAAAAGTGTCTGTGATGCCAATATTTTTTTTACTTTAGTAACACCTTCATCATCTGATCAGCTGTTTACCTCTATGAAACAACAAATACAACACTAAAAAACGAGTTTTGGAGGCAAAATAATTATTTACTAGCTAAATAAGTCACAACAAGCTTGTTTCACAACACAATATTTGACAGAAACAGAGAGCAGAAACGTCTCTCTACTCCTCCCCCATCCCTCATTCTTCTTCCACCGTTGTGTAGGTGCGCACACAGTGCACCCCCCCCTCCCCCGCGGGAAACAACCGCATGCGGTAGACTTACTTTCACTTTTAGCCTGCCGCACTTCGCTGCTGTATTTCCAAAGTGTCTTCGATCGATCGTGTCTGTCTGTCACCGACCACTTTTCCCACAAACTTTCCTCCTTCATCCACCTCCTAAACTGCTTCCATTACGACCGGTCGTCATGTTCTCTCACCCCCGCTGCAGGATCCAGCACACTTCAGCCGGTTAGCTCTAACAACCGCTAACAACACAGGAAGCATCATAGAGTTGCATCACTTCCTGGTAGGTTTTTTTTTAAGCTTGTCTGACACCGCCATCTGCTGGATTAGATGAAAACTACCGAAAAAATTAACATGAGCTCTTGATACTCTCTGACAAGCTCCGCCAGAGATTAAAGTAGCTCCGCCGATTAAAACCCGGAAACACATGATTGGCAGCCAGTGAGTGAATGAGCAAACAAGATAATTCAGTGTCATAGTGAAGATGTAATGAGCAGAATATAACAGAAGGTGCTGTTACGACACACTTAATGCCCCGTCAGTTGCGGTTCTCAACTTCACCAGATGTGAGATCCCCGACGATCACTTCCAGTTCAGAACTGTCACATTACATCTGGACAAAACAGCATTTTACATGTTTTTTTTTTAGACCTCCCACACATCATTGTGAACGATGTCCACCGGATTTATCAGAAACACACAGCGACGTCTGCCAACAAGCGGGTGAAGCGATTTAAGCTGTATAACCACTTCATTCACGGCGAGGTAAGTGGTTAGGTAACAGCGGTAGCTCGGAGGCAGCATCATCAGAAGACAGTGACACAAATAGATTGTGTTTGTTTGATTGAGACACAGTGTAGTAAGAACGAATATCAAGCTCACATTTTTAACACAGACATCTATTTGTACTGTTCTTTGAAATAAATCATCACTACTTATATTATTTTCTTAGGTTAGCACTAGCTGGATTTGCTAATAAGCCACTAGGCTACTGCTTCTCTTTCTCATTTTCCGACGACACGAGCACGAACTTCTTCTCCAGTTTCTATCTTCTCTGGTCCAGCTGTACGTTCCCAAACACAGTCTTCTCTCACCAAGAGAATAGTTGTTATAATGAAATAAAACCAGAACAGCCCCAGGTTTCAGCTCCTTCCTCCTCCACTCGGCTCTCTGACGTCCTGCACTGTAAAGTGTAAAGTGTGGAGCTCAGGCACGCTGTGACCTGATGTTCACAATCCATCTTTGTAGTTGATCATCCGAGAGAAATGCGTGAAAACTGGTTGTAGGATTATATGATTTAGCTGACGAGGTCGGCTCTCCACGCTGCTGAAACTTGTAAGATGCTTTATCTAATCATACTACTGTTATATCCACCTGCTCAATGCTGGATGCTCTTACTTTCTTAACTGGAAGTTCTCTAGAAAGCGCCGCACATTAACCCTGTTGAAAACGTTTACGTTCTAACACGTTGAAAAAAAAAAAAAAAAAAAAAAAAAGGAACACCCATAACAGGTTTGAATATAAATATTCGTTCGAACTTTGTTTATTTTTGTAATGTTCGAATTATATTCAAATAAAGTTCGGAGTCAAAGCACTACTAGGGGTGATCCTCCGTATTTCAAAAGGAGCAAGTTAAACTGGTTTTCGGTGGAAGGAGATCTTAAAGATATTGTGAGTAGCAAGAATTAAGAACTTGTGTGAAATCCTGCGACCGCTGTGAGGGCATTGAGGCAGAACTGCTGCTGCTGGCTTCAAACTCGTACTGAGCATGTGCTGCATACTTGGAGTGAAAAGCAGCACAGCACAAGTTAACTAGCCATAGATGATCTTTAAGCCAGCGGAGCAATGGATTAAATAAACCAAAGTGGTCCAAGGAAGATTGCCACATAAAGAAGGTCTCACCCACCATTCCTGGTTTTATCTGTCTTCTCTTCCTGGATCACACAGCAGCGAAGTGTCTCTCTCACTGGTAAGGCAGTGCAGCTTCACGGGTCACCCCGGTGCCAAACAGCCTCCGTAGCACACTTGTAATGCCCACATAAAATAAAATATAAAAAAAAAAAAATCCCTTCACTACCCCGTGATCCGCCCACACTTGTATAATTTACTGATTGGTGTTTGTTTTGTTTTCTTCCACAAAAAGGTTGCGCTGCAGCACAAGTGAAAGGTGGCTCTTCTAGTTCGGAGAAGTGGACACGATGTCCAAAGAGACTTGAATCTGTGCATCCTGCACAAACACACGTACTCACCATGTTGATGTAGACGGAATCTTTGATAAACCTGCCAACGTTCCTGCCATAAACTGATCTGACAGCTGTTGGCTTTCGTTTGCCTGAAATGGCGTCATGCGTCGCGTGGTTTAATAAGTCACGTTTTTTTAAGCAATACATCGCTAGCAAGCTAAATTAAGTTTTAAAATATATAAAAACACTTGCAAAACCTTTTCTTCATGTGACGACGTCTTAGACTTTGTAAAAAACAGCTTATTGTGGAAAATTCAACCTGAAAGATGCTCTTTAAAATTCTATTTTTGCTGCAAACAGATAAAAGAAACTTCTGCTGCGCGCTAATTCTGCTCCGTCCCCTCCCCCTCCCGAGTGCAGTTCTGCTGCTCCTCCCCCTCCCCTCACAGAGAGCAACGTGCTCCCTCTGCACCCCCTCCCCCTCCCCACGCAAACACACACACACACACACACACACAGCTTCAGGGGAGAAGAGAAGAGCAAAGTAGCAATGTGCAATACTACTTTGTTGCCTTCTGATCCAATACTAAGAAAAATTATAGCCAGTAGTGGAGATACCGATCCGATACTTTGGGCTTTACTGAGGGAAAAGGAATAATAAAAACAATCACGCTTCAGACCATTGCTGTTCTACATCAGTTGAAACTTCATGTCACAAACATGTTGATAGAGATATGGGATTGTGCAGGTACTTTGCTGTATGATGCCTTGAACTGATAAATGCCATTTGCTTGAATATGTAACACACACACAAAAAATACATTATATATACACTGCCTGGCCAAAAAAAAAAGTCGGCACCTGGATTTAACTAAGCAAATAGGTACGAGCCTCCTATTGGATAATTACTGCATGGGCGATTATCTTTCAGCTGGCAACAAGTTATTTAACCCCAACTGGTGCAATGACTTGCTTCTCATTTCCTAAACCACCATGTGGAAAAAAGACACATCCCGTGGTCGTGGAAAAGATGTTAGTCTGTTTGAAAAGGGTCAAGTCATTGGCATGCATCAAGCAGAGAAAACATCTAAAGAGATTGCAGAAACTACTAAAACTGGGTTCAGAACAGTCCAACGCATTATGAAAAACTGGAAGGATAGTGGGGACCCATCATCTTCAAGGAAGAAATGTGGCCGGGAAAAAATCCTGAATGATCGTGATCGGCGATCACTTAAACGTGTGGTGAGATCAAATCAAAGAAAAACAACAGTAGAACTTAGGGCTTTGTTTAATACTGAAAGTAAGAGCATTTCCACACGTACAATGCGAAGGGAACTCAAGGGATTGGGACTGAACAGCTGTGTAGCCGTAAGAAAACCACTAATCAGTGAAGCTAACCGGAAATGAAGGCTTCAATTTGCTAGGGAGCATAAAGATTGGACTGTGGAGCAATGGAAGAAGGTCATGTGGTTTGATGAGTCCAGATTTACCCTGTTCCAGAGTGATGGGTGAATCAGGTTCAGCAACAGTATGTGCTCAAAGAATGAGGTCAACTGACTACCTGAATATACTGAATGACCAGGTTATTCCATCAATGGACTTTTTCTTCCCTGATGGCACAGGCATATTCCAAGATGACAATGCCAGGATTCATCGGGCTCAAATTGTGAAAGACTGGTTCAGGGAGCATGACACATCATTTTCACACATGGATTGGCCACCACAGAGTCCAGACCTCAACCCCATTGAGAATCTTTGGGATGTGCTAGAGAGGGCTTTGCGCAGCGGTCAGACTCTACCATCATCAATGCAAGATCTTGGTGAAAAATTAATGCAACACTGGATGGAAATAAATCTTTTGACATTGCAGAAGCTTATCGAAACAATGCCACAGTGAATGCGTGCCGTAATCAAAGCTAAAGGCGGTCCAACAAAGTATTAGAGTGAATGACCTTTTTTTTTGGTGGTGACTTTTTTTTATGGCCAGGCAGTGTGTATACATACACATATATATATATATATATATATATATATATATATGTAGATAGATATACACAGTCTGGTTTTCTATCTAAAGAAACCTTCAAAAAATTCCTGGATCCAGAAGGTGGTGGTGATCCAAATTTAATGGGTTTGTCCTTGGTTTGAGGACGTGACGTCAAATGACCTACATCCGCAGTTTTGATGCAGGAAAAAGACGGTCACGTTACATAAAAACACTGTAAGCGATAGTTATGGATTATTCTGCCGTCAGAATACGATCTAGATCAACTGAAAGACACTAAAAATTGTAACTACGAAGAAAAAGCTTAGTAAACAACATTAGTTTTCCAGCTCTGCCATGCGGACGTGACGTCGCATGACGCTACATCCGCTGTTTTGATATAGGACGAAGCCGGTCGCGGTAAATTCAAACACTGCAAGCGATAGTTATGGATTATTCTGCCGTCAGCAAACGATCCAGATCAACTGAAAGACCACTAAAAAGTGTAACTATGGAAAAAAAAAAGGTGAGTAAACAACATTATAGCTTCAGTTTCTACATGCTCCCGTGACGGCTTGGCTCGTGGCTGCAGTTACCTGAAGCGCCAGTCGCGAGTTTCGTTTCTTAATCTTGCCTCAAGTCCCTTTAAGTCTTCTTCACACCCTGATTGCAGCCAATTACTTACATGTTCTAATAAAAAAGTTAATCACCTGTGGAACGGACGGACAGGAAAACCGTTTCATTGGATGGGGCTGTGAACGGCCCGTGCTTATCGATTGAATGATTATGTCGATGAAACTTGACTGCCGTTTGACACCTTCCCACCGGCCTCGCGTGCCCTCGCAACTCACCGTGAGTGTCTCACAGTGACCAACATGGCTGCTCGCTGCTCTTATCTATGCCGGTCTTTGCTCTTAAAAAAGAAACAACGGATGTAGATCAAGTCATGGAGGTGTTGGTGTTTGCAGTGAGGATGTTTTACACCACAGAAGAAGTTGGAGGTGAGATGATTATCACTTTTAGGAAACGTGGTTCCTCTGCTGTTCACTGAGAAGCTAACAAGCTAGCCACTCGGCTGTTCTTGGTTATGTTCGCCAACAACCATCGGCGCACTCATTCCTGTGCTCTGGAGGCGCGGTTTCAGGGGGTGTATAATATTTCAAATGTAGCTTGCTCGAACAGTTTTTCTAGAATCCCCTACCCTGCCTTTAAAATCACGGATCCGACCGCATTATACATAGGCCATGTGCTTGTGTCTTTATGTGGTTATTCTCCGGTTCACACTCAGTCCAGAGGGTGGTGGTAAATGGGAAAGTCAGAGACGGCTACAAGGGTTGCATTGTGTAGCTGCTCTCAGCTCATTAACACTGATAAGCCCAGAGATACGAGAATTCTCGTCAGGCTCCAGTCCCCCCCCACCCCTCTTTCACAACTCAACCTTTTTTTTCATGTAAATGCCCCATTAGCGCATTCCCGAAACGTGTCGGTCGGAGTCTCTTTATTTTTCTTTCATTATTTATTTGCAATCCACCTGTTGCTTCTGTCTAGCTGCAGCACTGATTCATCTCTGCACATCACCTTTTCTGGAATACTTTCACATAATCTGATCCAAAAACTCAGGAATATGAAAACAGAACAGCGCAAATTCCCATGCGGTCAAAATGAAAATTTCTAGAAATGATCATATTTACTGTATGATGAAATATAACTGTACATCATTAGTGTCGCCAGATCTGTTGAACCGGAATGATTTCACACAGCTGAGCCGCCAACACAGTTATCAGCTGATTTAGACGATCACATCACAACTTTGTCGCATTGATTCACATCTTTGTATTACAGATAGACGACCAAATTCACAATTTCGCCACATTCATGCACGTTGTTGTATAACAGACAAACGATCGATCACAAGTTTGCTGCATTGATGAGAGTCTTTGTGTTACAGATAGATGACAGATTCACACGTTCATCACATTGACGCCCGTCTTTGTTTCACGTGTTCAGAAGCAGAGAGCAAGAATATTTAGTCTACACATTTATAACAATCTGCTGTTTTTACTAGGAGGCTGGGTTTTGGGGGGGTCTGGGTTTGGTGCTGCAAGGGGAAATAAGTGCAATAATGACTGAGAATATGAAAAATATGAATTTGAGCAGAACTTGGCAAGAGAAAGCAAATAATGAACCTTTTGTGTGAAAGATGAACAAACAGGGCAGCAACAAGCTGATTACCTGATTTAGACAGCTAGATAGATAGATATGGGATTTGTGGAGTCAAAAGTCTTTTCCCTGTCATCTATTTATTCTTTCCAGCCACTGAACCAGGTGAGTCCAATCAGCCCAATTTAATTCACTGTGCTGATTGGACTCACCTGGTTCAGTAGCTGGGCAGAACAAATACATGGCATGGAAAGGACTTGTTGACTCCACAATTCCCACCTCTGATACAATAGATATATAGACACTATGAGATCGACAGTGAGAAAAAAGAACATAGAAAGGAGGATGAAAAGAGGCGCGTTGTCGCACGCATTTGTTTGATGTCACTGAAAGACTGAAGAATCATTCACTTGGTCAGACACACAGACAGAAAGACAGACAGTGAGTCAGAAAACAGAGATTATGAGAAATGTCTGTATATTGTCACTGACAGCCAGCCCAGAATCACTCATGTCCCTTATAAACTACTAAAACCTGTGAATATTCAGTTTATCATCCAGTTTCTCAGATATAATATTACATTATGAGGAAATGTGTGCATGAGCTCACAGAACTCCAGCAGCTGCCTCGTTGAGCGTTGCTAGGCAACGGGGCCTGCTTGTTTCTGTGTGTTTAAAATGGCAGTTAACACAGACAGATCTAAACTGGATACAGTCACTGCACACTCCCCGAACAACTGTCCACTGAGATATCAAAATAATTTTTCACTGTGAGTGCCACAAGGCTTAAAGGAACTCAGAAATGTATCTATTTTATTCTACTGTGAACAGAATTTAAAGCAGAACTCAGTAACTTCAGCTCGGGGCTCCCCCTAGTGGCGTTCTTTCACTGTCGTGTTCAACCCCCCCCTTACACCCCCACAGCACACAGACGGCTTCTCTACCTGTCTTTCCTCTATTTTGATCCCTGATTATATTTCTAAGCGTTTACTAGCTTGTTGATGCTACTTTGCTGCGTTGGTAGCAGCACAGCGTCTCCCTCTGCTCAAAGCAAAGTCCTGTATTTTCTGAAACGGGACGTTTTACCCGCGATTTGCGGGTAAATATGCCGTGGATTGTATTTTTCACTGGTGTTGGCGAGTAGCAGGTAAGAATACGAACTTTTATTTACTTTTTGCGGACGTGACAAGTGATTATTGAGCCTGAAGCAGTGATGCTTCACCCGGCGCCCAGGCAGCGCAAGCTACGTGAATCACTCTGGTCCAGCAAAGAGTTGGTTATGAGAGCCAGGAGCCGTGTTTAGGTGGTGTGAAGCTAAAGAAATGTTTTCTTCGAATTAGCGCTGGTAGTCTGGTTCAAATCAGAGCTGGAAGCAGCTCGGTAGATAGGGGACCTGATAGGGCTGGACAATTAATCGAATTTTAATCGTGATTTCAATTTTGCCTTTTCACAATCACAAAAACACTGTAATCGAAGAAAAACAATTAATCCTGAATTGAACAGACTGGTGGAGTTATAGGAAGCAAACTGCAGGGAGTATAGAAAAGGAATGTATGGAGACTTAGTATTAATTTTTTATTGCTATTATTATATTGAATAGTATTTTTATTTTACTCCTTTACTTGTTTCTAATTTATTTTCGGTTTAATTTTTTTAAAAGTCATATTTCAAGTTGAGTTATGTGGTTCAATAAACACTTTTTATAAAATCAATGAATAATCGTGTATATTAATCGTGATTTCAATATCAGTCAAAATAATCGCGATTATAATTTTTTCC
This sequence comes from Atherinomorus stipes, assembly GCA_023101725.1. Classification (NCBI taxonomy): domain Eukaryota; kingdom Metazoa; phylum Chordata; class Actinopteri; order Atheriniformes; family Atherinidae; genus Atherinomorus; species Atherinomorus stipes. Next base: position 28,763 of record JALJCO010002326.1, on the reverse strand, counting down.
ATAATCGTCCAGCCCTAGGACCTGAGTACTGTACAGCGGTTTCTGTTGTCGCAAGTTCTGCTCGGGTCGACGCAGGCAAAGTTGTTTTTAGCTGCTCGCAGGCCAGAGGCCCCGGTGGGAGGGGGGGGCACATTGAATCGCTCCGTAAACACTTTGTTTAGCCCCACGGGGATTCCGAAAAGCATTTATTGAGGTAAAAAAGTTACTGAGTCCCCTTTAAACGGTGGCAAGTTTAAAACACTTGAAAAAGGTAGTCATTTTTTCTCCATTAAAATGGAAGTCAATAGGAGGCGTACGTCGGCTTTGGAGCAGCGTAACTCCAATACAGTGCGTCTGAGCAACTATTGTGCAGATGTCCCAAATGAAGCGACAACTTTTCCTACGTTTTGATATAAAATTTATGTCTGTACGATCAAAGGTGTAGGGGTTATGGCCATTTGTTTCAAAGCTGAAAATTCTTCCAAATTTAAAGTGCAACTAGAGTGCGGAGTGATTTTTGGGCTTTGTCTGATTTTTCCTAAAACATAAGTGGCCCTTGTGTCAAAACCGTAACAGATATTTAAATATCCTTTCACATGGTTAAAGTTTCATCTTTCGTGACCCGTTTAAACTTTGAATGGTGTTTTTATGTTATAGTATGGCTGAGATATGGAGGTCCAATATGACCTGGGTTTGTGGCTTTTCTCAGCCGTTTCCGACCAAATCCCATTAATTTCTATGGGACCGAAAAACAGTTTTTTGCGAATTGCGTAAACACCTTTTTGCGGGGACAAATAACAAGCACACCATTCCCTGTCAAGACGCACATTTTGATATAACTTTTGTGGGGGTGCTGGCAAAGCCCTGGAAGGTGTAGGGCACCGAAAAACATGAAGGAAACTGAAAAAGTTTAACGCGGAATAAACGGGATCAAATAGTAATATACTGCCTTAAAGGTGCCATGACATCCAATTTCACCTTTCTGGGGTTTTGAGTGTATAATATGATCTGTTGTGCACTGATGAGGCCATGTGAATGTCCAGAGTGAGAATCAAAGTTCCTGTTTATGGTCTGTCAGCTTTGTCCCTCTGCTCAGAAACAGTTGAATCAGACAGCAGGCTATCATTCTACGTAGTTCTATCATTCTACGTAATTTAATTGCTCCAATAAGAGCGCACGATCAAGTAAACAGTCCCCCCCCCCCCTCTCTCTCTCTCTCTCTCTCCTAATGGTCTATGCACTGTCCGCTCCCTCCCTCCCCTCCCTGTCTGATTCAGCTGCGTGTGTGTAGCTGAGTAGAAACTTCTGTGCAGTCAGGTCTGGGTTTTCAAACAAATGGATTTAAAAGAAAACTTGTGCAGCAACACTGAGGGAGGCGGCCACAACCTTGTCATTACCTGTAAGTTTATTTATTTTCTAAATGCTGTCTTGTCTGATAAACTTAAGCCCCGTTTCCACCCACGGGTCTGGGTCAGGTCGGGCCGGGCCAGGCCGGATCGGGTGGGTTTGGGTACGGATGTGTTGATTTCACGCTGTGTCCCCACAGCAACCTGTACCCTTATTCTGGAGGCGGAGAATTAGCTGGACAGCGCTGCTACGTGATTGTGTGACATCATCGCCGTGTAACGCCGTTTAACCAAAAACACCGGCGCCACACGTGACAGAAACAGAAAGGAGTCACCCCGGCTTTGTTTTTACGCTGGGTCACGCGGGAAGTGGCGGATTTTTCAATGAATCAGCTGATTGCTGTGTATTAGCTCCACCTCTTTGGTCCGGATCGGTTAGATCAGTACCCCTACCGAAGGGTGCCAAAAAAGTAGGCCGGGTCGGGTCGGATATAAGGGTACCCGTCCCAATTTTTATCTGTGGAGACGCAAAAAAACGTGGACCGATCCAGCCCGACCCGACCCAGACCCGCTGGTGGAAACGGGGCTTTAGCTCACTGTCTGAAGTGCCCATGTTGCTAGCAGTTAGCCTTTAGCAAAGTCCGACCGCAGCTTGACCTACTTTCTCCAAATAAGGTCATAGCCAAATGAGGTGTAGCCAATCAAAATGAAGTCAACGTGGTCTCCGGGTAAAGCTCCATATTATCACCGGACCCAACTGTATTACTGAGGAAGTGAGGTCTGGCGTTTCAAAACAATACTCCACTGTAAAAAATGCCGTTTTTTTCTTTGGCGTATTTACATATACAGTAATGCCAACAACATAAACTAGTTTTTAACTGCTATGTCATCACTCCTTTAATGCTCTACAGAGCATTGGCAGCATAACAACGGCATTCCGCCATGTCATATAATTTCAATCTAATACGCATTAACTGTTGCAATCGTGATATTTACTTATGCGTTGAGTGCAGTGCTTATGGAACTCCACAGGGGTGACATGGAGCTCAAGTCTGTTAATTGAGGAAGAGGAGCTTCTTCATCGTTCAGGTTGGCGACTTCTATTAGTACAGATAATCTTCAAATAATCCTCATCACGGGCAGGTGATGCAGGGGAAAAATAAATCGGTGGGAAAGCTGATAATACTGCTGATTTCTGTGGCCAGTATGTCAGAGGATCTCTCTTTTCTCTTCTTTCAGCTCAGATAACCATCTCAAATTCAGTCTCATGACCTCTGAATGTTTCTTGTGCGGATGTGAAACACAGACCGACACTACGCCATCTGCACAAATCGAGGCTACGTTTTGGGTTGGTCACGTGATTCCTATGGTGATGACACAAGCTCCAATAGGAACGCCCCCTTTTACTCGACACACGCTTCAGAGTCTCGGGTTCATCGGGCACATCACTAGCGAAACCATGGAACAGTGGTGAACCTTCCCTAGAGAGGCCGGCCGACCAAAATTACCCCAAGAGCACAGCGCCTACTCATCCAAGAGGTCACAAAAGACCCCAGAACAACATCCAAAGAACTGCATGCCTCACTTGCCTCAATTAAGAGGCACTTTCGGACTGTAGGAACCTTTTGGAGTTCCTATAACCTTTCCGGGAACCAGGCCGTTTTTTTGCGCATTCAGACATATAGGAACTAGGGACCTCGAACTACAGTTCCTACAACCTTTTTAGCTCCTACTCCGAGGCGGGGTCTTTTCGGGGTTCCATAGGAACTGAAATACGTAGGTGTTTGGTGATTGGTAGAACTGTCAAGCCGCGCCCCTTGCATGAGCGCCGCTTCTTCCAGCCCCGCCATATTTAAAAAGTCTCACAGCTGTTTACCTGTTTACTGAGATCATAACAACAACAAGAACTATTACAATAGGAGCGCACCAATTCATTATTAAATCGCCCACAATGGTGCACGTCCCGAATTGATAACTATTTTGAAATGTCTAAAAGCAATTATATTCATACTAATTTAATGACCAAACACAGCTGCCAAGTATAGCAGTAGAATCTGCAGCTGCCACCCGGACACTTAAGTGGACGGACCGGCCACAAAAGTTCCTGGTGCACTTCAACAAAAGGTAAACAAGGGAATGCTGGTAAGTTAGCTTTTATAATAGCTTTGAATAAAAGAGATGGAAAACCCAAATATAGTTGCAAATTGTGTCAGTACAATCTGCGCCACTTTAGTGAACGAACCCCAGTCCGTCCACTTAAGTGTCTGGGCGTACTTCAACGAAAAGGTAAACAAGACGTTAGTAGAGCAGCTTTCCAACGGGGGGCTGTTCCGTTACATATGGCCGTGATGAGGGAAAGCTGGTAAGTTAGCTTTTATAATAGCTTTGAATAAAAGAAATGAGAGACCTCAGTTTTGTATTAGATCTGCAGGGGCATAAATTTGTCACTGTCGCAACGATTGCGTCACACATGGTCCCTAACAATTGTCCTCTCTCATGTGCGAATGCACACTGAAGACGAAGGGTAGTTCTTATAGCTGAACTCAGGAGGCGTAGTTATAGGAACTGCGTTCTTAGAACCTCTCTGTCCAAATGCGCCTAAGGTCAGTGTTCATGACTCCACCATAAGAAAGAGACTGGGCAAAAATGGCCTGCATGGCAGAGTTCCAAGATCAAAACCACTGCTGAGCAAAAAGAACATAAAGGCTCGTCTCAGTTTTGCCAGAAAGCATCTTGATGATCCCCAAGACTTCTGAGAAAATACTCTGTGGACTGACGAGACAAAAGTTAAACTTTCTGGAAGGTGTAGGCCCCATTACATCTGGTGTGAAAGTAACACGGCACTTCAGAAAAGAAACATCATACCAACAGTAAAATATGGTGGTGGTAGTGTGATGGTCTGGGGCCGTTTTGCTGCTTCAGGACCTGGAACACTTGCTGTGGTAAATGGAACCATGAATTCTGCTGTCTACCAAAAAAACCTGAAGGAGAATGTCCGGCCATCTGTTCATGAACTCAAACTGAAGCACACTTGGGTTCTGCAGCAGGACAATGATCCAAAACACACCAGCACACCTGCATTTAAGTTCGGACCCCCCCAATAAAAATAACTGCATTTTCTGTTTACATGTGTTATCTTTTCCTCACATTTAAATTTGTTTGATGACCTGAAACATTTAAGTGTGACTAACATGCAAAAAAGTAAGAAATCAGGAGGAGGGCAAGCACTTTTTCACACAGCTATATTTCCTACAAAATTCACATAGCAGCAGCTTTTGCGTAGTTTTGAAAGGCAAGCCATACCAGCGTATTTAGATGTCAAATTGCGTACCTTTTACGCAAATAGCATACATGTTGGAAGGTCTGCATTATCATAATCATCTGATAGGCTACCACCATCACGTGATACAGAAGCTAGAATCTGATAGGCTACCACCATCACGTGATACAGAAGCTAGAATCTGATAGGCTACCACCATCACGTGATACAGAAGCTAGAATCTGATAGGCTACCACCATCACATGATACAGAAGCTAGAATCTGATAGGCTACCACCATCATGTGACACAGAAACTAGAATCTGGCTGCTTTCATCATTTCATTGCCTAAAACTCTCAGAAGTGGAAAAAAATAGCATGTTTTGTATTTGTACAGTGATATCGCGATAGTCAAAAAAGTATTGCTTACGATATTTTGCCTGGCTGGTTTCGAAGTATCGACTCCAGGGTATCAATATTCCTAGTTCTAAGGAATTTGATACAAGCAACAGGGGTTGTGAGGAAATAAAAAATTTTGTGATTTATTTTAAAGTGTACTTACAGATATCCATCTATTTTCTTAACCTTTCACTTCAATTGAGGATTCACTTTGTTGGTGGCAAGTTTCCTGCCAATTCTGTTTAGTACGCTTTCCAAGTATAGTTTTGGTGAGCTGGTATAAGTGAGCTGATAGACCGCAGAGAAAAGCGCCGTCTGATTTGACTGAAAATCAAATCGAATAATTTCACGGGGGTAAAAGCTCAGTTGGGTTCCAAACAGTCTTCTTTTATCCATTTATGTCAAGGGTTTGCCCCATGGTGAACACAAGCGCAATGTTGACTGAGAAGATGAACAATCCCTATTTAGGCATAACTTTGTTCCATACACCTAACCATGGGAAAGATGCTTCTGCTTCACAGCGGTGACTTAGAGTCGCACACAAATATTCTTGACTTCTTATTTGGGACGTTAAGTAATCCCCACAGTTGAATCCCCAAAGTTCAGCTCAGAATGAGATGAAAATAAAATCAAATAGAAAACCTGATACCTGTTTAGATTTATCTTCCAGCTTGATTACACTTAAATATATACAAATGATTACACAACAAAACAATCAAATATACATGTACATCTATAAGTATACAAATATACAAAATAGAGCCAGACCAATATGGGATTTTTGAAGCTGATACAGATATTGGGAGCCTTAAAAAAAATTACATCCAATATACTGGCCAATATCCGATATATATCAGCCAGGATATTAAAATGAAAATGGACATATATACTGTCCAATTGTCGTCCGCCTCAAGATATTATAATAACCAAAATATGATTCAAGGCTAAGAAACGGAAAACTAAAGAAACTGATGTTGGTTTAGGTGTCTCATCTTCTCAGCCCACATCGCACTTGTGTTCGTCGCAGTGCAATGCCCAATAAATAAAAATGTTTGCAACATAACTAAGCTTACCCCCTGAAATTATTTTATTTGGGGTGGGCTCTGCTGGGTGACGCATTCCTGGACAAATCTGCATAAGAAAGAGAGTTAACGAGACATGAAATACCTGCGGGAAATAAAGCGTTCGAAAATATTCCAAAGATGATAAATATATTAGGAGAATCGAAAAAATACAGGAGTTGGTAGTACTGGTTTCAAAACAACTAAACATCAACAAAATACACTGCCTGGCCAAAAAAAAGTCGCCACCTGGATTTAACTAAGCAAATAGGTACGAACCTCCTATTGGATAATTACTGCATGGGCGATTATCCTCCAGCTGGCAACAAGTTATTTAACCCCAACTGGTGCAATGAGTTGCTTCTCATTTCCTAGACAACCATGTGGAAAGACATATCCGTGGTCTTGGAAAAGATGTTAGTCTGTCTGAGAAGGGTCAAATCATTGGCATCAAGAGGTGAAAACATCTAAGGAGATGCAGAAACTACTAAAACTGGGTTCAGAACAGTCCAACACATTATGAAAAACTAGAAGGATAGTGGACCATCGTCTTCCAGGAAGAAATGTGGGCGGAAAGGCAGATGAAGTGATGCAGCATCATGCCTGGTGCCTACTGTATGAGCCTGTGGGGGCAGTGTGATGATCTGGGGTTGCTGCAGTTGCTCAGGTCCAGGTTCAGCAACAGTATGAGCTCAGATAATGAGGTCAGCTGATACCTGAATATACTGAATGACCAGGTTATTCCATCAATGGATGTTTCTCTTCTAATGGCACGGCCATCTTCCAAGATGACCGTGTCAGAATTTATCGGGCTCAGATTGTGAAAGATGGTTCAGGGATCACCAGACATCATTTTCACACATGGATTGGGCACCACAGAGTCCAGACATGAACCCCATTGAGAATCTTTGGCATGTGCTGTGGTCAGACTCTACAATCATCATCAAGATCTTGGTGAAAAATTGATGCAACAGGATGCAAGTAAATCTGGTGACATTGCAGAAAATTCTGGAAACACAGCGAATGCTGCCGCAATCAAAGCTAAAGGCGGTCCAACCAAATGTTAAATGTTTGACCTTTTTTTTGTTGGCGACTTTTTTTTTTGGCCAGTCAGTGTACAAACACATGATCGTTTATTTATTTATATATATATATATATATATATATATATATATATATATATATAACGTATATTTTAGGCCTGGGACGATAATTGAATCAATTAATTGCGCAATAAATAAAAATGAACTAAATTTTTCTGTCCTTGATATATCGGCATGTGCATGCGTGCATTTCTTTCCCTCGTCTCCAAACACGCTGGATGACAAGAGGGTTCACTCTGTGCATCGTCTCAGCACCTGGGCGTGTTTGTGGCTTAGTAAAATTATATGAAGGGAGTGAACCATCTTGTCAGTCATTCAGGATCTTTGTATCTGTGGGAGCAGGTGGAGCCACAAGCACAAAAACAGACCACAGCAAGTTTAACAGCTCCTATACAGCAGTCGCTTCTCTTTACAGGTCACAACTGTCCAACACTTCCAACTGATTTCTGTATTTCTTTCTTTCTCTGTGACTGACAGGTGATTTAAACAAATATTCTGTAGTCTTTCTGCTCAGAGTTTGCTGCGCCCTGTCATCTTTTGCCCGTCAGGCCACGTGACTGAAAACTATCAATACTAGGACAGCTGACTTGCTAACTTACAAAGATCATAGAAGCTGGCTTACATTATGAAAGCTGTTTAATGTTTTGTTCAAATTAATTTGTGGCTACCCAAGCCAGCCACAGTGAGTAGGCCTACTTCTGGGGCCTGAACTACAAAGGCGGATTTTTTCTTATCCAGGTAACTTCAGGGTTAATCCTGGGTTTAATGTCCTATGATGCTGGTTCTCTTCTGATCGGGTTATATCTCCCCGGTAACTTATGCTGAACGCCTAACCTGGTCTGGACCAGGTTAAGTTCTGATTAGGGCTGGGTATCAATTCAGATGAATGAATGAAGTGATGTAGTTAATGGTGGCTGTAAGGACCAAACCCTCTCCCTTCTTGCTGTCACAGATACAGTCATCCACAAAATTATTCACACCCTCCAATTTAAAAAAAGGACTACATTCACAATAGTAATTCAAATAACAGTAAACAAATAGGTTCACAAAATTATGATTCAGTGAAGCAAAATACACAGTAAGTAAGTATTTAAAACTTAAAACGACTAGCGACTAACCTGCTAGCTCGATGCTAACTATTAATGGAAAATGTCATTGACATGCTAACGGAATTAGCATCTACGTCGTAACTTCAAAGATAACATACAAAATAGAAAGTATCAATTTCACCTCGATCATGAACATTAACTGCCTTTATTAAAGTACTTACAGGCAGATGTTTCCTCTGCTCTGTTTAAACTGAATTTTTAGAAACTACTTTTACCAGCCCCACATAGTCTTCTTCTGGCATTGCACTAGCTTTAGTAGCCTACACTCTGTCCAGCTCACTATCACCCCCTAGCGGACCGACTGAGCCATCGCACTTCACAAGAGGCAGTACATTATTTAAAAAAAGATAAGAAAAATCGATCTTTGGACATATGAATCGATCTTTGGAAATTATTATTAGAATCAATTTAGAATTGGAAAAATCGATTTTTTTAACACAGCCCTAGTTCTGAATAACAGATCAGAGTATAAAAGCACCACCCCTGACTAATTAGCGCCCTTGGAAAATAGCCTACCCATTTCTAGAAGATCCTGTAGACGCTGGTGTGCAGATTGTGAGAGGAGGTCTTAGAAGAGAAAGAATATTCAGAGATAGGTGCAACCTTTTTGATTTGCCAGTTGACACTTCATATGAAAGATTTACATTTTCCTCTGCTGGACTTCGTTACATTTGTCAGCTGTTGGAGCCGAACATCACAAATGTAACGCATCACAGCCGGGCACTGACTGCACCACAGATGCTCTGGTTCGCACTGAGGTTTTATCAATGAAAAGTGTAGACAAACATTTTAAAAGTACTGTGACATGTTTTACACTATTAATTAGTAACCAGCCAGATGGATTGTTCAACTTTGGGTCTGTTCAGTTGTGGGCAGGGGTCATTTCTATTTCTTTTTCTACTTTTTAAAAAGTTTAAATGCAATTAAATGCATTTACTCAGACAATAATAGAGCTTGAGTTTACAATTTTAATGTTTGTGTCTATTATTTGATTTACTTGTCCATGAAAATCTATTTAAATAAGGAAAATGTTATTTTATGGAGCAATTTTTGTAATGCGATTAATCGAGATTAATTACGAAGCCTCTAATTAATTCAATTTTTTTTCTTTTTTTAATTGAGTCCATCCCTACAAAAAAAAAAAAAAACATCACCCAAACGTTCTGGATATCTGTCATTAGACTTGAAAAGTCTATGCACTGCTTCTGTATTTTGCTAAGGAAGTGAAAGTTTGCCTGGGGCTCCTCTCCACAGTTACTGTTGCTAACATATGATTGGTCAGTGGCGGTTCTAGGGAGGGGGCTGGCGAAGGGTTAAATGTTCAAAACTGTATGTATTCATGTCGGGGTACCGCAGGTCTGGTGGGAGAGAGAGGGAGAAACAGAGAAAAAGTCCGCTCCGACCCGATACGGGTCAGATTTATTAAATTTATGCATCCTCGTGTAATGACAAGCGCCTTCTGATTTAAAATGAGATCTCATTTTAAATCAGAGTAAATGAAAAGCTGGAGCTCATACTGAAGAATATTTTCCTGCCAGCATGGCAGCCTAAACACAGAGAGTTAACATGATGTCTTTAACCCTAGGTATCTGGTGCTGTCATGAGCAAATATGCTGGTATCGGTAAATCCCTAGTTAAGAATTATGGAAACTCTAAAACTGCATTAACATGATTAGTGATTTGCGCTTTGCTCACTGCCAGGAAGAATGCAGAGGCGCTGAGTGGACGTGGCAGAGCTCAGAGCGTCTGCTGGAATGTACACAAACAGGTAAGCTAGTGCTAGCATTGCATTTAGCTTAACTGTTGTTCGTAAACCCTTGCCTATTCACAAAGCTGGTACCTCAATCTGACTACTGACCTTTCCCCACGCATTACCCTTCCTATCAAGGTCACAAGATGCCTTTAAGATGGTTTTAATGTAGTTTCTCTTCCTCCACTGTATGTAGTGCTTCTAACTACGTTAGCTGTTAGCTCTATGGTTGCTCTCCTAAAGGTCAGCAGAAACTAGATCAGCGGCAAAGCGGCAGAACCGAGCGATGCGCAACGCCAAGGGTCACAGTGCCGCTTAGTCGGGTTTCCAGCGCTCTCTCCATAGGAAAACAACTGAACAGCAGAACATTTTTACAGCTGATCATGTCAATGCAGCTCAACACCAGGACTCCCAAAAATTTTCAATTACCCCCGCCATAGTTAAATTGGCCCATTCACTCCCCATTGTTTTACAAATCAGGTAATCTAAATGTTGCAGCCAAGTTCTGAATGTCACTGCCACATCACTATTTCAACCGTTGAGTGTATGCTAAAAAAGGAAGCATTATCATAATAACCAACTAAAAACACAATAAAAAAAGTTACTGAATAATTTATCACATATATAGATATATATCTATATATAAATAAACAAGTGTGGAAAGCAGTCAGTAATTGTGCTGAGGGGTGAAAAGTATTTGTATTAATTAAAAAAAAAAAAAAAAACAGACATCGAAGACGACATGCGTAAAGACTACAGTGCCTGGGAATCAACCCACCGTCATCCGTTTGAAACTGCAGCTTTAACGACTACACTATCCACCAGCACATATTCAACAAACATTCAGCACAGTTTTCTCCGTCACCGTAGGCAGCCTGTGTCAGTTACATTTTACTTTATGTTTACTTCGTTTGAAACCACTCCTTCCAAAACACTTTTCCTTCTTATTTTAGACAAGTCCCATACAAGAGGATGGTTTGGATGGTTTTATTAGTTATCATCCGTTTTATCTGGGCTTTTTAGAGCTATCTGATATAGCATGGAAGGGACTCCATGTGCTCTAACAGTGAACAGCTGACAGCATGTGGACACATCTGATGTAGAGATGTGAGACGCAGACACCATTTTAAATCCTTATGTACATCTGATCAGAAAGAGTGCCAGGATCATTATGACTCGAGCTGAATACATGTATTACACGCCGATTAGGGCTGGACTCTGTCTGCAACAACACGCTGTTGTTCCTGGATGCATTTACATAATAGAGGCCGAGTTGACGAGGCGTGAAAACCCCCGGGAAATACCAGATGCTTAAAAACCTCGGCAGTAGGTAAGAACCCCTAGGGAGTCCGAATTTTTTCAGCAATCGGTATTTGACAAGACTCAGTGCGCCAAGTTGAGGGAAATTGCTTATCTACAATTACTGCTGCCCTTTTTTCTTCCTATTGTGGCCGAAAAGTTGACCAAGTACTAATCTCAACAATTGCGACTATATATATATATATACACACATACACATATACAAACACACACACACACACACACACATTTTAATACACCCTAAAAAATTGACAACTATGTTTGGTATGAGTACTCTATCTGCCCCATAATGGAATAGTTTGGTAAGAAGCGTAATACATCGGCCACTGTGCAAACTGCACTCAAAACCTAGCTTGTTGTCTACACGCACAAAAGGTTTAAAAAAAACAAAAAATAAGTAGGTTCTTATCTTTACTCGCGCCATGGGCAGCTTTTTACAATTATCAGACGATAGATCCCTATTGTTTCTTGAATTAAAAGGACTAGTGGCAGGAACTGTGGAAGAATACACACATATGCAGTTTTTTTATGCTAATGGGTGACGAAGTGATAAAAACCAAAAAGAACGAGCCCACCCACATCTCTCTCCATTGCCTGTAACTGGCTGTGTACTGCATAATGTGCTGCGATTCGGTGTCAGAAATTCTCACGCAGTCCTGCAGATGTGACGTTGATTGATGCTGCATATGCATCCCCAACAATGTTGATACAGGAAGGAGACGGTCGCGGTAAATTCAAACACTGCAAGGGATAGGTAATGATTCTTCTGCCGTCGGCAAACGATCCAGATCAGCTGAAAGCCCACTAAAAAGTGGCACTACAAAGAAAAAGCGTAGTAAACAACGTTACTTTATCAGTTTGTGCACACTCTCGTGCTGGCTTGGCTGGTGGCTCCAGTTACCCGCAGCTCCAGTCACGAGTCTCACTTCTTAATCCAGTTTAAAATATGTACAACTGGCTAGCTTTTCCTCGATGATCCCTTCTCATAAATTGCATCTGTGCTTACAAATGTACATACTTTGGAACAAATGCAAAGAAATAAACATTCCGTACTTCTGCAGATGTAGACAAATTACATTTATATTATGTTGAAGGAACAAAGAAACCCCTATATTTTAATCAGTAAAATCAGTTAAGATAAGAACAGGCTAGCCAACATGGCGTAAAAATACGACGCGTACGCAAAAGCTCTGCCTCCTGCAGCCCTCGAGCGCCCCCTCGAAAACGCGCCCGTGTGACCCAGGCAAATTTATGGAACGCTGTTTTCTGCGCACTTTAACAGGAACAAAATGTAGCACACATTCATGAAGCCTCCACATGGGAGCTCATTTACAACTTTAGATAATTTAGAGAAAGACATCGCCATTTTTCGTATGGACTGGTTGACTGCCAGCTAGAAGCTATGGTCGCCTAACACTCGCCCAGCAATCTTTCCTCTGTCTGGGCAGTTTTTGAGGCTGCCTCAGCCCCTCCGGCCGGGCGGGCCTCTGCTCGCCGAACACCGACCGATATGTTTAACGAGCTGGAAACGTGGCGGTTGTGGCAACACATGAAAGAGCATATGAAGAAAAAAAAAAGAGGAATTACCTTTTAACAGCGCTGTCTCGGCATCCTCCGGTCGCCGCTGTGTCGAGGCTCCACGGTAAAATGGCTGCAACAACAGCGGTGTGGATGACAGACCAGTGAGAAGAGGCGGAGGCTGGCGGGGAGAGAGACGGGAGGCGGGATCAGTTAACCCCGCCGAGGGGTGGGGGTGGGGAGCGGGCACAAGTGGTTGAAAATTTTCAAGCCAGACAACATAATAAAACCTAAGAAAAAATACGAAATTAAGGATTACAGCATGATACTTTAAAACAACATAGCAGTCAGTGTACAGAGATTCCTTTTAAGCCCAAAACTTCTGTGTTGCGTGACGTCACAGAGGGGCGGGGCTTATGGGTATTTTTGTTTAGCTGAAAGACGCACCACAGAAGTCTTGCCGATTACTCGGTGATGCGCCCCCTTTCGGCAGCTAATTACCATTCATCTTGCATCCTATGTAGTACGGTGAGCTCTCAAACCAGTAAAAGACAATCTTATCTCGACTCTTCCCCTGTCTCTTGCTGTCCCTTACTCAATTTCTTTGATCTTTCCCTTTGTATATATTACACATATTTGTCCGTGGATGGCCAAGATGTCATTAAACAAGCCTGGGACTGTGCTTTTCACTTTTCCGGGGCTAACTTTAAAAATAAAAAAACAACAACTCCAACCTCGGATATCTGATTCGCAGAGGGTCCGTGACGTGTCCGTTCAAGTGACACTGAAACCCCACGTGGATGCATTGGGGGGGGTTCAGACTTGATCTGCAGTGGGCCCATGGTTTGACAATCTGCCTTTTCCACATTCAGCTGAGTGTTTGGCAAAGGTGATTAAGTGCTCTGACTGTCAGGCGGATCTGTAGACCTGAAGGTGGAACCCCCGGGGACTGTCAAAGGAGATGGAAACGCAGTCTTATCCTCTGTTCACGACGGACGCAAATAGAATTATTTGGCATTATAATAACATGTCAAGCCAACCCAGCAGGCACATGACGTCAGTTGACGTTGATTTTTGGTTGGATTTAGGTTCTGACGCCAGATACCCAAAATCCACTGGAATGACGTCAACTTACAACGTCAGCCTAACGCATGAATTTGACGTTAAATAACTTTGATATTTGGTTGTTTTTAAGTTGTGTTGGTACCTAATCAATACCCAACGTCTGTTCAACGTCATTTCCCAACGTCATTTCAACATAGAATATTGACATGTTGTTGTTGGTTCTTTTACCAAACATCAATGTCTGTATAACGTCATTATCCCAACGTCTGACTAATGATCTAGACTAACGTTATTAGACGTTAATTTTTGGTTGTTTTTAAGTTGTGTTGGTACCTAATCAAAATCCAATGACTGCTTTAACGTATTATCCCAACGTCAGTTCAACGTAGAGTATTGACATGTTGTTGTTCTATCTTTGACCAAACATCAATGTCTGTAGAACGTCATCATCCCAACGTCTGACTAACGTCCTAGCCTAACATCATTAGACGTTTATATTTGGTTGTTTTTCAAGTTATGTTGGTATCTACTCAATACCCATCATCTGTTCAACATATTATCCCAACATCAGTTCAACGTAGAATATTGACATATTGTTGGTTCTTTTACCAAACATCAATATCTGTTTAACGTTATTATCCCAACGTCCGACTAATGATCTAGACTAATGTCATTAGACGTCAATATTTGGTTGGTTTTAAGTTACGTTTGTACCTACCAGATACCCAACGTCTTTTCAACGTATTATCCCAACGTCAGTTCAACATAGAATATTGACATGTTGTTGTTCAATCTTTGACCAAACATCAATGTCTGTAGAACGTCATAATCCCAACGTCTGACTAACGTTCTAGTCTAACATCATTAGACGTTGATTTTTGGTTGGTTTTAAGTTATGTTGGTATCTACTCAATACCCAACGTCTGTTCACATATTATCCCAACATCAGTTCGTGGAATATTGACATGTTGTTGTTGGATCTTTTATCAAACATCAATGTCTGTAGAACATCATCATCCCAATATCTGACCAATGTTCAAATCTAACATTAGACATTGATATTTGGTTGAGTTACGTTTGTACCTACTAGCTACCCAACATCAGTTCAACGTATTATCCCAACGTCAGTTCATTGTAGAATGTTGACATGTTGTTGGATATTTGACCAAACATCAATGTCTGTGCAACATTATTATCCCAACATCCGACCAACGTTCAAATCTAACAACATTAGACGTTGATATTTGGTTGAGTATTTATCCATGTAGCCAAACAGTAGAACTTGATCCGTGTATATATCCGTGTTACTGACGTCAAATCCCAGTGCCGTTTGACCAAAAACTCATATATATATAAGGTGGAGGTTTTTATTAGATTGGGTTTAGATGTAATACTTTCAATGTTTATTTGATGTCAGATGATGGATGAAAGCATATCCTGATGTTGGATAGAAGTTATGGTATTATAGTCTAAGATGAAAATCATTTATGTTGATTTAAAAAATTATAGTTTGCTCTAAATCAGTGATTCCCAACCCTGGTCCTCAAGGCACACTATCATGAAGACTTTTCATGTTCCCTGTAGAAACACAGCTGACTCACATTAATGGGTTAGTAGCAGACTGGTGCAGATCTCGTCAGAGATCCATTTGATTTGAATCAGCTGTGTCCTAACAGGGCAAACTGGAAAGTCTTCAGGATAGGGGATTATCACGCTTACCGGAAGTTCCCGGTATTTGGACACTTCTGCTGCGTCCCAAATCGCATACTCAATACTCAAAATTTTTAGTATACTGCATCTAAATGAAAAACAGTGTGCATAGTATGTGAAAATTAAGTATGCAAAAGTACTCGGATGACGTACTCAAACCCGTCAAGATTTTGAGTACGCAGCTGTGGACACTCACCGGTGGAAAGATGGCAGAGGAGAGCGGTTCTTCGTACGAGTCCACAGTGAACACGGCGGCTCTTTACAAACGTAAGTTTGTTGTTTTTTTAAAATGCCTTTTACCATGAAGAACCACCAGCTGTGGTCATTTTCAGCGTATTTGTGGAGTACTGATGTTTATTTTAAATGCGAACGGTGTCACAAATGCTAATGCTAGTTAGCTATTAGCTGCCAGGTTACGAAGCATTACCCACAATAACCAGGGGAATAAAAATAACCGGTGTCTGTACACGGTTGCCATGGGCCAGAGAGTGCACGGCCAATAGTACACTGTTATAATAGTATTGCTCCGTCCAAATTATTGAAGTATTCATACTTTGGTGGTGCGCCGTGGTGCTTTCGCTGTCGGCTCGGTCAGCTGCACTCATATCAACAAAAGATTTAATTTCCCCATTAAATATTGATATTGTGGTAAATGAGATGAGTTTTTGCCTTCACTGCTGGGGAGGCTGGTATTAGAGCCAGCCTCAGATGGGTAGATGGTTTGTCAATACTACCAGCATTAGTTATGGAGGTTTTATCTGTACCATTATTTGTTCACTTATTATATGATTTCTGTAACGTATGTTTTGCTCTTTCTAGGGTCAGACGAGGATACCCGGGGACTCTGCCTGGAGGGGCACTGGGGCATTTATCTGGCAGTACATCCTGGGCTTTGGAGGCTGAGGGGAAAAAGGGAAAAATGTCTGAAATAAAATCAGTTTAATTTATATCAATAGTGGTGTGGTTTTGTTTATTTTTTTGCTGTCTTTTTGCATTTACTTATTTTTTAGAGTAGTGTCCTCACAGTAACATGCTGTAACACTGATGCTTCAATAACAATGATGTAATATAATTACATTTTAGTCACATTATGTATTACGCTCATACTTGTGTGTTTTTTCATATTAAGTATTTCTAGCATACTTGTAATTACATCTGTGTGGACACAAGTTTGAGTTTAAAATTACGTCAGATGTTACTAGTAGGTTCACACAAATTACCATCGGCTGCAAACCTGCGCAGCTTCAGCCAGTCGCAGGAGGAGATCAATTTGCCGGCACCGATTTCGGCGTAAGACTTCCCTAAGGATGTTCATGTTTTCCTGATGAGAAATAACCAGAAAAAAACACTTAACGGTAAAAAGCGCCGGCAGAAGATGGCGGCAGTGCGCTGTGGCTGTACGCCAGTCAAAAATTTCCGTAGAAGAAGTCGACACCGGTGTTTCATTTCCGGTGAGTACTCCACATGGGAGTATGCGATTTGGGACAGCACTGCATACTTGAAAGTCACGTACTAAGCCACTAAGTACATAGTATGGTTAGTGTACTCAATTTGGAATTTTGAGTATAGAGTATGCAAGTATGCGATTTGGGACGCAACATTCCTCTTCTGGGCCATGTTAACGACAGCCGTTCCTGCTCTGTTATACTGTTTAAATCGGATAAACTCCAAACATACTTAAGTTTTCATTCTAGACTGAAGTGATCCTAAGGAAAAAGTGGATGAAAGCGATCGATTCGCCGCGGTGAAGGGCCGAACTTTATAATAAAACACACGTTTGTTTGTTGTGCCGGTGGGGCACAACACCGGCACTTCACAGCATGCTAGCATTAACCAGCTAGCGTTTACTGACGTGCTTAACATTGTGCGTCTTAAAACACACAAACATCTGAAAATCGGGCCTGTACCTCCCCGTTTCCAGTGGAACAACTGGGGACTGCCAAGAAAGGAGACGCTTTCAGATGCTTTATAATAAAACGACACACATTTGTTTGTAGCAGTCTGCACAGTCGTGTTGGCAGGCTAGCATTAGCCAGCTCGATGACGTGCCTAACTTTGTGCGGCTGAAAACACACAAGCATCTGAAAGCGTCTCCTTTTTTTGGCAGTCCCCAGTTGTTCCACTGGAAACGGGAGGGTACAGACCCAGTTTTCAGATGCTTGTATGTTTTCACAAGCGAAAAGTTAGTAACGTCAGCTGACGCGAGCTTGCTAACGCTAGCTGTAGTGTAGTCTGCATCATTGAAGTGCCGACTACAGACATACGTGCAACCTTGTTTTATTTTAAATTTCGGTCCTTCACTCCGACAAATCGCTTTCATCCACTTCTTCCTTAGTGTCTTTTCAGTCGGGAATCCATGAAAACTTAGGTATGGCTGGCATTGTTTATTAGATGTACACAATGGAACAGAGCAGCAACATTGAGACTTGGATTGAGCCATTCCTGGCCCGGCAGAGGAAGCTTCAGATGTTTCAACTTCCGGAAACCGGAACGCGGAAGCGTGATAATCCCATATTGTGTGCCTTGAGGACAAGGATTGGGAATCACTGCTCTAAATAGTATATTTTGGTCAATTAGGTTCACTTCAACCCCCAATGTTGATCTGACGTGGAAATTCAACATGGATGTTATATTTCGGTTGAACTGTAATTTGTGGTGACGTCAAACACCAACGCTGAATTGAAATAAAAATCCAATGTTACATTTTGGTTAAAAGTGAATATTGGATAGTTTTCAAACCCCAACGTTGATTTGACATAAAGATCCAACATCGGATGGACATTACATTTTGGTTGAAAATAAAAAATTGGATAGACGTCAAACCCGAACGTTGATTTGACATAAAAATCCAACGTCGGATGGACATTACATTTTTGGTTGAAAATGAAAATGTGATTGACATCAAACCCCAACGTTGATTTGACATAAAAATCCAGTGTCGAATGGACATTAAATTTTGGTTGAAAATGAAAATTGGATTGACGTCAAACCCCAACGTTGATTTGACATAAAAATCCAACGTCGGATGGACATTACATTTTGGTTGAAAATGAAGATTAGATTGACGTCAAACCCCAACGTTGATTTGACATAAAAATCCAGCGTCGGATGGACATTACATTTTGGTTGAAAATGAAAATTGGATTGACGTCAAACCCCAACGTTGATTTGATGTAGTAATGTAACATCTGTCCGACATTGGATTTTGATATCAAATCAACGTTAAGTTTGGACATCAACCTGATTTTCATTTTCAATCAAATACAAACATCTATTCAACGTAGGGCGCCAACGTCCCTCTGACATCTAACTGACGTCCGGTGCCAGCTGGGAATGTACAGATGCAAAAAGACACGCATTGCTTGAGGCGGTGCGTTTGACGCGAATTTGCGGCGTGGAAAGTCCCAAAGTGACGGAGTAGCATTGACCGCAAACATGTGCTGTCTCTACTGAGCCTCAAACAAATTACCAAATCCATAACTGTCATCAGGGGAGTAAACACCTTGGTAGCATGCCACAATATACATTAATAATTATATCTGAATAATTTCATTAACTTTACAATACAATAATCGCAAGGGTGACGAAAGGGACTCGGAAAACTGCAACGCATTGTGGGTGTTACGGTCAACTGTCAAGATTGTTTACACCGACTGCATGCATAAGGCTGCCCTTGTTCTTTTTCTTTTGAGTTATAAGTTTTTTACAAGTTAAAAATGTGGTTTAATCGTGCTTTGCCATCAACTGCCACAATCAATCACACAATCGTTACAGTAAAAAAACAAAACAATGGGGTGAGATTTTTCTAATTTCCAATCCAAAGCCGGGAGCTCGGATGTTTGAGCTAACGAAGAGATGCCGAATATGGCCTGGATAGCAGCCCCCCCCTCCCCGCCCCCCCCCCCCCCCCCCCCCCCTCCCCCCCCCCCCCCCCCCCCCCCCCCCCCCCCGCCCCCCCCCCCCCCCCCCCCCCCCCCCCCCCCCCCCCCCCCCCCCCCCCCCCCCCCCCCCCCCCCCCCCCGTGAGATGCCACCAAATATCACTTTCAATGCCATCACCCGACACATGTGAGTGTATTCACGGTACTTTTAGGGCAGATTCACAAAGCATAGTCCATTAAACTCGGCCCAACTGGGGACTCGGCTCAGCTGGGGACGGGAGTGGTCTTCTGAAACCAAGATCACATTCACATTGCACCATAGCCAAATGAGCCAAACCTTTTGAATAATGTTCCCAATCTCTCCAGAGGGGACACTGCATTCGGTTTCACCGGAGGCGAGGACAAGACATAAAACGAACAAGAAGGTTCTCACAACTTCTGTTTCCTCCACATGCACGCACAACATTATTGTTGTGCGTTCTTACAGGGTGCTGGGTTATGCTTTCATCAGACCAAATATCGATTAAAGCTTTTACTTGTCACTCCACGTCTGACCACGAGCCGTTTTAAAAGTACTACAAGTGCCAATACAAAGTGCCCAATGTTTTAGCCACAATGCCATGCTAAACCAAATGCAGGAAGCAGCAGTTTGTAGTCCATTTCCTGTATTTGGTCCACTTGAAGTGGACCAATACCCGCGTTTGTAGACAGACCGAGTCCACTTGTTTGTTCTGGATCAGAGTCTGTTTATGCATTCACAACTCCCCCAAACGAAGCAGACTTTCCAAGCAAACGGACTCTGATTCGAATCAAAAAAACTTTGTGAATGCGCCCTTTGACTGGCAAGTTCTGTTCTATTACTAGTGTGTTGTGGTGTTATGCTGTTTCACACGTAGCATTTACTGTAGATGGCTGCTCGCGTTAGCCAAGCTAGCTTAGAGCACAAACAAGGTAAAAGCAGACACCCTCTTACTCTCTTTCCTCCACTTACAGATTATTCATTCATTCTGTACCACTTATCCAGTTCAGGGGGTTGCTGGAGTCTATCCCAGCTATTATTATTAGGCAAGAGGCAGGTACACCATGGACAGGTTGCCAGTTTGTCGCTGGGCCAACACAGAGAGACAAACATTCACACTCACATTCACTCTTAGGGACAATTTAGGGTGTTCAAATAACCTTACATGCATGTCTTTGGATGGTGGAAGGAAGCTGGAGTACCCGGAGAGAACCCACGCATACATGGGGAGAACATGCAAATTCCACACAGGAAGGTCACTGTTGGAATTGTTCGAACCCCTCCCCAGCCGGGAATCAAACTAGTAACGTTCTCACTGTGAGGCTGCGGTGCTAACCACCACGCCACCATGCAGCCCACCATGCAGCCCATCAAATCATAAATGTGCTCTCTCATAGGAGATTGACTTTTGGAGTTCATTATTACTGACCTCATTTTAAAAGTAATAATGGGCGTGTATGTCTTTGAGGGAGACCTACGTATGAAATGAATACGTAGGTGCACTAGGTAGTGTGCTATGTAGTGCAGCCCTGTGTAGTGAATGAGGGGATAGGAGTATTTAGACACATTAGTTTGTTCAGCAATGAAAGACAGGAAACAAAGGAGCTAGCTTAAATTCAGGAAGTAGTGGAGCCCATTACTGATTTCAGTTTTCTTCTTTTTTTGCAGTTGTCAAAACGAAATGGTTCACTACTGCCATGAACTGGTCTGGAGTGTAGACCAGAACATTTCCTTCATTATCCCAATCCCTTGCGCTCCCCACTGAATCCACTTATACCTGGGTGTTTGCTCAAGATGGTCAGATTAACACAGTCATAAAGTTATTTGGTGTCTTGTGCTGGTGACTGACTGGTGTACTGCTGTCGCAACCCCCCTTAGAGAGCATGAGAAGGGGAGGCAGGAAAAGCAGCTGTCAATCAATCATGGCCACAGATGGACCTTGGGTGATGGTGGATGGTGGTCTGGTGTCATGGATAAAAAAAAAAAAAATTACCCGTGGCCACATGTTACTCATGTATCGAGAATTTACACAAATAAACTCTTCTCAGTTAAAAAAAAAAAAAACGGCTATTTTGTATGGTGTATAATGACGGCTAAAACTTATTAATTAATTAATCAAAGTTAATGCATGTAAAGGTGAAGAAGAAGGATAAACATGTTTTTTATAGGGGCATTATGGGTTGTCTATTCTGCCAACAGAACTTGATGCAACAAATTTGTTTTACATGTTTAAAACACTGTGCGTGATGTTTGTTTCTGTGTGAAATGGAGTAGTCTATTCACCTTATCCAGCTCCGCCTACTTTTTCAATAGAGGCATTTCAGCTTTGTCTCAGCACTTCAAGTGAGCCATGTTTTCAGTATTGGAAAATGGAAAACATACATAACATGGGCAGAAACGAAACCTCATTGAAAAGCTCCATGGGAACATGTCTGGTTCACCCAATTCTCATAACACAGTGGTAAGATGACATTAAAAAGTGGACTTTGATTATGTTGTCACTCGGCATGGATGGTTTGGCTATGAGCAATTATAAAAGCACCGAAGCCTACCAACATTTACACAGCAATAAAGTCAGTCGTGTTGTTGCATGAAGAACAAGAACATATTCTTCTGAACTTCTTCGAACTTGGCCTGGGTGTTTGAAAGAGCTAACAGAGTGGGGTTGATGACAGGATGCTTCTGTATCACAGGGATGGGACGGTCTTGCAGTCACGCAGCTGCGAAATTCTGGAAGGTATGTTTATATAAACAAAACACGACTTTATAATCACTACAATTATAATTTTGCTAGGTAGCAATTCTCTCAATAAGCAGGAGTGTAACTTTAAGCCAATGCTGTGTTGTTTTTTGCTATTATGTTAAAGGAGTCATCACCCAGAAAGCCCACTTTTCACGTTAAAACGTGTATTGAAATAGGACCTCAGTTAAAATGTGCCAGAAACTCCGGAGAGTGAAAGTAACTTCGTCTTTGAGTGTGGGCTCTCTCTTCTCACCAGAATTGGCCACAAGAGCGCGCTCTCCACAGTATGCAATTTTATATTTTTTCTCCGATTGACGTGTTCTACAGAGGCTGCTAGCTGCTAAGCTAGCCTCTTTAGCACCACTTGAAATCAGCTGATTACCTGCCGCAGAGTAGCGTTGAATGACCAGCTTTGTCAGAGAGGAGGAGGATGACGACGAGGAGGAGGAAAAAACATTGCCGTACAAGTTGATTCGGCAGAAATTCAGCAATTTTCAGTGCTGTAACAGGAGGGACCACTACCAAGGAGGAGTGGATTATACTTATCAGTGAGGATGTGCAGTCGGTAAGTGTTGCTGCTTGTTTAACTTATTATCTTTTGTGTAAGATACCGTTAAACGATGGTAGACGAACGGACAAGCTGTGAATGTAGCTACAAAAGCTAGCACTTTTTGGTTAACTTCACGTCTAAACGTCCGCTCCTTATATTCATCAGAATCCAGCCGTTTTACTCCACGGATCCTCGCTATTAACTGTACCGTTACGTTTTTATCACGTTTTTCTCTCTTGGGACATCATTTCCTTCACTTGGTCTGTCCTGATAAAACTTTGTTTTGGCTTTGACACTGGCTTCTCGAGACAAACAAAAGTTGGGGATAAAAAGAGGTTAAAATGTGCTCATTAAATTTTCCTCCCCACCCAACTATAAATAAAAATTCATTTGAAGATAATTTAAGAAGGATTGTGGATGTAAAACACTAGTTTATGACACCTTTAAAGACACAACGTAACTTTTGACCTTAAAGGCCTCCTTCCACTGAAAACCCGTTTAACTTGCTCCTTCTGAAATACGGAGGGTTTCCCCTTGTTTACTTACACATGCTGACTTGCTAGCGTTGCGTTCCCCCAGTCGGCTGTGCTTTCTCATCAGAGAAACAATATGAAGAAAAGAGCGAATCGGGAACAGCCTTGCACTTCTACGCCACATTGCAAATAGCGTATCCCACGTGGGGTTTCTATCTGTCCATTGGAAGGCAGGTAACCCTCCACTACACACTAGAAGTAAAGACAGCACGACTGTAGCTCGGAGTTGAGAAGCTAATTAGCTAACTGTTTGTTAGCATAGCGGAACAAACTTGTTTGTCGGCTCTATTTCCTGTCTGAACGAAATAAGAGCGGAGGGCGGAGCTTCCTTCATACACTGATGGGAAGGAGCCAATCAGATGGAAATTCATGAGAAGGGCCCGGAAAAGCCTGCCGTTGGACCACAAGCCTCTCTTCTAAAGCATACAAATACAGCTGGATACAAAGATACCAGAAAGTTTTTTTCAACAGAAACGAAGCAGAATGCATTTAATAATAATGGAGAACACAAGAAATATTAATGAAATGACCATGGAAGTACAACTTTAAAAATATGCGTGTCTGACTCGTTTTTGATGGCACACTGTAACATTCATTATGTCTTTTTACGAGCCATCACTGCCCAGAGGTGTCCCGAGGCTCAGAAACAGCAGTATGTAAGTTTCCCATCCGAGACGCGACTGTTACGTTGCAGCTAACTATTGGTTACACAAGGCCGTCACTTACTAGCAAACAGATATTAACCAGATATGAACACAGCGTGGTGTCTAATTCCGGTAAAAGAAACGCAAAGAAACATTACTGGAGAAAGGAGAGAGTTAAAGAAAAAGAGAAGGGACAGAACAAGATCCAAGATACTACTGTTTTTTAATGGAAGCGTGAGGAATTACAAGAAAAATAAGATACAAGATGCTAGTTTAGTCGCCACTAGGTGGTGCGCGTCATCGACAAAACTGCTAAAATTTCCATTTTGCTCTTTAATGAAAGCCATCAAATGTGATGATTTCAATAGCTCTTATTTATCAAATGCAGCACGGAAAGAGTGCACATCTGATCGTAAAAATTACTCGATCCACGCGGAAATTATGAAACGTTTGTATCTGACCAATCTCACTGTACGAATAATAGCAGTCTTGGTGAATACGACTTCTGTTATCCTCTTAAACCCTTAAAATATGCATGGTTCAGGGGCTTTTATTTAAGCTGAGGTTGAATTATGATGATTATAGATTCCAAAATAAAATGATTTTAGAAATTTAACTTTCTTATTTAACAGGTGGGAAATAATAAAGAGGTTCTGTTCGGCAGCCAAAAACCTAGAGGAAAAAGCATGAACACAAATGTTGAGCACCGAGAGGATCACTCAGTCTCGCTAATGTTCAACAGACTCTGTATGAGGTGAGAATAAACGTCTCAGAAATGAAGTAGGTTTATTTAGCCACTTTTTTTAGTTTTTTGGTTTAATAATGTCCCATATCTGGTAACAATGCCAATTATTCTTTAGCCTGGAGGCTGTCACAGGTGCTGCTATCCCATATGAAACTTAACGCCTGTTTCAACCTGGATATGCAGCAGCTGCTCACTGACGGCTGGAGGCTGGTCAGATCAAAAGTCCGATCATGTGACGGCGACAGAAGAAAAGATAACTTACATTGGCTTTGCTGAAGAGACAGTCTACTGAGCACTTATGCAACTTTGAGGCACTGGCGGAGCGAGAGGGGGCTATGCCTGTAATGAGCTTTTCAAAAGCAGACACTGCATGCCTTTACTATTGTGGCTCCCTCTCGCTAAACTTGGTCTGGTCCAAACTGCGCCTTGTGTTGGCACTTCACCTCACATAAGCACACTGGTCCACAGCACAGCCTGGCCCGCAGAAGCTACTTTGGCTCATTGATTAAAGAGCATCAGAGGACGTTAATCTAACGTTCATCTGGCAGTGGAGAGGTCAGTAATGACAGGCGGACAGATATATATGATGATGGTGTGTCCATTACTTTTCAGACATGATAATAAATTTATCATGCATAAGACGTCCAGACTCAGCTTTTCCTGCTTCATACCGACATTCTCTCGGACAACTCATTTTTTCGTAACAATATTGAGCTGTAAATATTGTAATGAGGGCAGAGCCAGACATGAAGCACAATTTCGGGCTTAGCCCACAAAAAAACCATCGTTATATCTTAAATCCAGTACACCAAAAAAAAAGTAAATAATTCCATCTAATGGTGTAGTCCCAAAAATTATTCAGTATTTTCTTTCATCTATCTAAACTTTAACCTGTTCCTCTCATGTCCTTTAAAAATCATAATACAACATTATGTTTTCATTTTAATGTATTACTGGATAACCATTCAAGTTAAAAGTCAGTCTTGGTGTGACACATCTTACTCACCGTACAGAATTGAGTCCTTAAGTCCTTTGAGACTTATTCAGGACAGTATTTACAAAACCAGGTTTAACGCAGTACTAAACCAGGACTCAGTCATTAATATTTTCATAAATTTAAACAAAAAGTATAAAGAAAAACTGTTTTTTTTTTTAATACTACTTAACCCAAAGGTAATTTGTCCTTAAATATTACCCTACTCTTCTCCTTTTTTCTTTCTAACCTGGTTGTTGTTTCTACCTCTGTGTTGTTCTCATTCTTGCTGTTATCCTTCCATCTTTGTACGAACACACAAAAATCAACCAGAGCAACAAAAAATATTATTGTAAAAATTGAAACAAAAATATATTCTACACAATTATAAGGTTATTTGCACATTTGTTCTGGAAGATAAAATAGGTAAGGGCCATATCTGGCCTTTGTGCTGTGCTCAACTAATATTATCATGTCATAGGTAAGGTAGTTTTTCTATTGCTATTAGTGCAACATTTAAAACAATGACTTAACATCATTTTACCTCAACTTCAAAAGAAAGTACACAAAGGGTAAGTGTGTTCTAAAATGCTCATGCGGGCATTTTTCTGTCTTTCTACCATCTCTCTCTTTTTGTCCTTCATTCATCTGGAGCAAATTATTATTATCCAAAGTTATATGCCATATGATGTCACTGTGAAATTTGTATTTAATTGTTTTCTCTCACCTGAGCTGCCCCCCCCCCCCCCCCTTTTTTTTTTTTTTAAAAAAAGGACCTGATCTCCACGGTTGGCAAATCACTAAAAAATAGTAGGCCTATATACATACTGTATATGGTTATATATATTCAAAAGTTAGTTCAAATTAATTATAAATCAAAGGAAATTTATTGGGCTTAGCCCATTACTGTAGGGTACTTGTTTCATAAACCAATGTTAAACGCACCATAACTATCTCAATAATTATGCTCACTCATCTTGTTGAAACAACTGCATCAAATCAAATAAAATAGATTTTAAACCAAAAAAGAGATTTGAGAGCAAAAAAAAGTAAGTGGCAATCAAAACAATTTTTTTTAGATCAAAACAAAACAGGTTGCAATTGAAAATTACAAATATGAAACAGCATATTTCTTCAACTTTAATCAAAATAATGTAAAAAACCAACTATTTTCCTTATAAATCGGTCCTTTTTTATTTAAAGTTTTTAAAAATTTGGTTGCAAATCAGTTATTTTTGCTTTCAAGTTAAAAACTTTTGCTTGCAAATCCTAAAGTTTTGTTTGCGAAGTCAAGTGCAGTTGATGGGCGGGGCCTACGCTGGTGGATGAGAGACGTGTTTCTATGGGTTGGTGCGACCTGGCTCCAGCCTTCCGCATGACACCCACTTCTCCCATGTGCTGTGGTGCTTGGAGCTAAGCTGTTAGCCTGTAGCTCTTGCAACGTTTCCCATAAATAATGAATTGCGCTAAATATCGTTGGCTACAGCTGCTGTACATTCACATCATCACCACAATGAATGATAACGCTCTGCTGCTGCAAACACACTGATTAGCAGCGACAAGGTTGTCTCTGCTGGTCACGGTCTGAGCTCAGTAGCCGACTGAGAGAGTGAATTGCAGGGAAGCATGAACAACGTAGGGCTGTGATTACACATATGGTTATAATATCTGTATTTATATCGTGAAATCACAGAGTGATCGGACTGTTGCCTCTATGTGAGAGCTTGGAAGTGGTAGTGGGCTATAGGAGATTGCGACCCCTAGACAGGGGTGTGATTGAGAAGCGGTGTGGCAGGTATTGGATGCTGAGAGCATCAAGAGGGCAGGAGGAGCATCCTGGTCAGTGTGGAGTCCGTCGTGGGGCCACCGGAGGACATCCAGCGGGCCGAGTGGACAGCGACGGAGAGGTGGTTGCTGACCGGACGCACTTTTGTGGACGGGAGCGCAGGACAATCCTCCTCTCTGTTTATTATGAAGTGGTCATGGTTGTGCTGCTTTGCTTGGTTTTAATGTTCTTTTTATTTGCTGTGGCGTGTGACAGTCAAATTTAAGGCGGCTCTGCCTGACCAGCCCACTCAGCTTGCAGTTTCACTGGCCTGTTGAGTCACGGTCGGCTCGTCAGAGCGGTGTAATTAATAGATGCCGTTATAATGTAGGCCTAATACATTTGATTTATGTTATGCTGGTGACACATGAAGAGCTCCAATGTTCCATCTGGGTCCCAGGAGGAGCGCTCTAACGTGTACCAATACAATAAAAAATAATCAAGATGTTCATTATTGCAGGATGTGTCTTTTGGGCTGATGGTGCTGAAATTCGCGTTTCTTGTCTATTGCCACATTTCAGAGGTCAAAAACACAGTTCAGGAGTCAGACACTCTGGCGCAGCTGCTCCTGTATAAACCAGGAATGCTGGCTGGTTAGAAATGCGTCAGTGTGTAAAATTATGTGTGTTTGTTGACACTGGAACAGCTGTATTGAGAACAGGATCCGCTATAACTGGCACCATATTCAGCTTAATGTTCCCAGGTCGACCTAAAAGAAAGTTCCTAACTGAAGAAAGATGGTCCTCAAACGCACCGCTCCATCGGGGTATCTGTCTCTCACCGCCGGTCTTCAGCATGGTGCTGAGGAAATCGAGGCGACCTGTAGAGGACGGGCCGCCCGTGACTCAACAGGCCGGTGAAACTGCAAGCTGAGCGGGCTGGTCAGGCAGAGAATGCTTCCCTGTAATTCACTCAGTCGGCTACTGAGCTCAGACCGTGACCAGCAGAGACAACCATGTCGCTGCTAATCAGTGTGTTTGCAGCAGCAGAGCGTTATAATTCATTGTGGTGGTGATGATGTTGTGAATGTACAGCAGGCTGTAGCCAACGATATTTAACACAATTCATTATTTATGGGAAACGTTGCAAGAGCTACAGGCTAACAGCTTAGCACCGAGCACCGCGACCGCAGCACAGAAGTGGGTGTGATGTGGAAGGCTGGAGCCAGGTCACATTAACCAATAGAAACACGTCTCTCATCCAACAGCGTAGGCCCAGCCCATCAACTACTTG